>CM042228.1:1352500-1477500 GCA_023566465.1 Cottus gobio | reverse complement strand
CAGCATAATTCATATAGTCTGCGGCCTTTTCTGTTTCATAATTATAAAAATGACCTCTGACCCCGTCGGTCTGTAATAGTGTCTGTTCTCTGTCTGTCTCATGCAGCGGTCCATATGACATCATTAGTTCATCATAGATCTACAATAATAACGCATCTTAAATAAGATTAAAAAACAGGCTGTTCATACACATACAGGGTTGCATATCTTATAACGTCTGTGCATGTAATATTACATAATCCCCCCACCTTCTCTCTGCTCGATGTTTATTTCATTCCTTCCCCCCGGCCGGATGAAATTAAGACATTACTCAGCTTAACCAGCGTCTCTCTGTGAAACCCTAAATAAACCCAACGCTCTCCGTCTGCTCCTGAATATTTAAACGGGAATGGGCGCACAATTTGGGCAATCTCGTAAACACAGAGTTTCATTTGTCCTGTCTGTGGCTGGTGGAGGGGGTGGGGGAGGGGGAGGGGGGGGGGGTATGAACTATCTTTAGAAAGAGAGCTTTGAAGTCCGAGACAGAAATAGATTTTTTTTGGTGCCGCGATGTTTAGCGCGCCTGCCGCCCACAGCTGAGGGATCAGAAACCCACGAGCCTACACGGCGCTTCCCTTGGTGATGCCTGCTCTCCTCCTTCCTCTGTTTCAGGGAGGAGTCAGTCACTACTCTTCATCACAAAAAAGATGAAGAGCGAGCATGACTCAACAAAATGCCACCGGCTGCTCTCAAATATGCAATATCCATTTGTTAAGTAACGACCGTAAATTAGGTTGTCATGCAGTTTGAGTGACTTTGATTATTTATTTAAAAACAGAATGCCAACGAGATGCAGAGATTTTAACAACAAAGATCTATGTGATGCAGAGGCCAGGCGGTTAACTCTGCATTCTCTCTCCTGACCACCAGGGGGCGACTCCTCTGGTTGTATAGAAGTCTATGCTTCATGTGTTAAAGCTGCATTCTCTCTCCTGACCACCAGGGGGCGACTCCTCTGGTTGTATAGAAGTCTTCATGGGTTAAAGCTGCATTCTCTCTCCTGACCACCAGGGGGTGACTCCTCTGGTTGTATAGAAGTCTATGCTTCATGTGTTAAAGCTGCATTCTCTCTCCTGACCACCAGGGGGCGACTCCTCTGGTTGTATAGAAGTCTTCATTGGTTAAAGCTGCATTCTCTCTCCTGACCACCAGGGGGTGACTCCTCTGGTTGTATAGAAGTCGATGCTTCATGTGTTAAAGCTGCATTCTCTCTCCTGACCACCAGGGGGCGACTCCTCTGGTTGTATAGAAGTCTATGCTTCATGTGTTAACGCTGCATTCTCTCTCCTGACCACCAGGGGGCGACTCCTCTGGTTGTATAGAAGTCTTCATGGGTTAAAGCTGCATTCTCTCTCCTGACCACCAGGGGGTGACTCCTCTGGTTGTATAGAAGTCTATGCTTCATGTGTTAAAGCTGCATTCTCTCTCCTGACCACCAGGGGGCGACTCCTCTGGTTGTATAGAAGTCTTCATGGGTTAAAGCTGCATTCTCTCTCCTGACCACCAGCGGGTGACTCCTCTGGTTGTATAGAAGTCGATGCTTCATGTGTTAAAGCTGCATTCTCTCTCCTGACCACCAGGGGGCGACTCCTCTGGTTGTATAGAAGTCTATGCTTCATGTGTTAACGCTGCATTCTCTCTCCTGACCACCAGTGGGCGACTCCTCTGGTTGTATAGAAGTCTATGCTTCATGAGTTAAAGCTGCATTCCTAAGAGCAGCATAGCGTTGTGTGTTTATGTCCCATTTAAACATTTTCGTCGTGGCCTCTCGTGCATGAAGCCGGCGACTCGAGAGCCGGACCTTCCTCCCTGAGGACGAGGTGATGCTAACTCTGTTTCACGAGGTTTGGCTTCTGGCCCGAAGACGAAGGACACGCTGGACGAGCCATCGTCATCGTCACCGTCCTCTCACCTCTGCAGTCGCACACAAGTTCACTTCAAATTTATGTCTCGCAAGAACACACAGTTCTTTTAAAATGATTATTATAGCTTCAGATATCTCCAGAATATGAATCCACTACGAGTTTTTATTTTGTAAACAGCGCTTTTAAAAGGATTGTTAACTGTTGGGAATGTTTCAATAGAAGCGAGCAAACTTCCACCTCCTTCAGGAAATTACATTTTCAAAGCTTTTCAAATTTAGATTCTAACTTTCTTAAGGTGAGCAAGGAGAGGTGGATTAGTTCCGGTCTTCGGTTTGGAGAACTGTCAGAACGTATCATGTGACGTTATTCTAGAAGAATAAAGCAATAAATGTCATATTCATTGTTTTCCATCCTGTTTGGATGCTCTTGGTTCTGGTTGCTGAAGTTAACATGAAGTGATCGTTACTTAATGGAGGTTCGCTGTATTTCATCCACTCACATCAGCCTCATCTTGTTTTTATTAATACGCAGAGACAGAAGCAGACGAGTGAAGAATAAAACCAATCAAACCTCACTCTGCTCGTCACAGTTAATTCAATTAAAACGGCCGTGGAGATCTGGAGCGCTCGACAGCAGCCGGACGAGGAGCCGAGTTCAGGAGGTCGAGCGGGTCGGTGGACGCACAGCGAGGTGGGCGTCGCCCCTCGCCTCCATCTTTTACTCAGAGATGGACTCAGCTTTATCATTTCAACAAAGAAGAACGCTTAAGTGGGCAGTTGGACGGCTGACTGCCTCCTGGGATGATTTCTGTCATTCCCTAAGTAATTAGTGAGGAAGAGGAGCCAGCAGACAGACTTAGGCTGAATATTACGGGGGGGGGGGGGTTTGATGGATAATTTAACGCAGATCTCCAGCAGGCAGCTACACCCTTACAGTACCTGAGCGGTGCAGAGAATACATCTGACATGTGAATGTGCTCAATGACACATTTCCATAATTATGAATCTTCCTCTTTCATCTCCAGTGATTAATGTGGGTTCCTCAAGCGGCCGGAGAGAGATGGCCGTCGTTATTCACGCCAGGCGAGGTGTGAGTGTTCTGATAAGCGCCGTGTTGTTCTTTTCTGTGTGCAGATCATTTTCCGCAAGATCAGCGAGGTGAAGAAGGAGGAAGAGGAGAGGCAGCGGGCGAAGAACGAGGTGCAGCTCACCATCCCGCAGGACCACCCGGTCCGCAAGCTCTTCCAGAAGTTCAAGCAGCAGAAGGAGCTGCGCAGCCAGGGGGCGGCGGCCGCCTCGCAGCCGGACCTGGAGAAGAACCAGCTGCAGGTGGAGCAGCACCAGCTGCAGCAGCACCTGCACCCCAACAGCCTGCAGCTGGGCCACTCCAGCCTGCAGCACTCGCTGCCGCTCAGCCTGCAGCGGCCGCCGCCCTCCATGCAGAACGGGGCTCCGCCCAGCAGCAGCGTGCTGACCGTGTCGCAGGTGACGCCCATGCAGGGCTCGCTGGCGTACAGCCCGCCAGGCGAGCACCCCGCCAAGCCCAACAACTGCATGGAGCTGCAGCCCAGCTCGGCTGGAGGCGGAGCCGAGCAGGCCGTCAGGGTCAAGATCAGCGCCAGCCCCGCACCTACGAGACCGGCGGTCAAGGCCAGCGGCTGGATGCGCCTGAAGAACAACATGGCGCCGGTGGAGGCCGGGAAGGAGGGGCTTAACAACAACGTCAAGGCCGTCTCCGTGGAGATGCTCTCCCAGGAGGGCAAAGGTCAGGAGGCGGGAGGGCGCCGCGGGGACGTGGAGGAGGGCGGGGTGCCCAGCAACAACCCCCTCCGCAAGACGGACTCCTGCGACAGCGGCATCACCAAGAGCGAGCTGCGGATCGACCGGGCCGGGGAGGCACGGACCCCCGCCGCCGTCAACCCGCTGCTGCACAGCCCGCCCCCCGGGGGGGCCCCGCACCCCTTCTGCCCCGGGCCGGAGCAGGCCCTGCAGGCCGCGCTGCACGAGACCCGGCTGGAGCTCCGGGGGGACATCCGGACTCTGGGGGGCCGCCTGGGCGCCCTGGAGGGTCAGGTGGCGGAAATCATCAAGCTGCTTTCGGACAAGAAGCGGCCGTCCTCGGCGGCGCCGCCGGCGGGCTCCGCCACGCCCAAAACCAAAATACAACGTCAGGACATTTTCACCGTTTCTAGGCCTGTTTCTCCGGACTCGGAGAAGGACGACGGGCTCTGAAGAGAGCTCCCCCTGGTGGCGTGGAGGTGGGACCGCCTCCGAGGTTACGCTTCTGGTCTTAAACAAACCGGCTTCTTTAACGTTTGCACACTGACTTCTATCTGCAGGTCCCGCAGAGGGACCCGGGTCCTTGTGGGTGTACATACCTCGCTATTCATGTCCAGCTGGATTCTGGCCTGCCAAAGAAACTCCGTACTTATTGCCTGTATATTATGCAGTTGACTGCATGCAAGTTTAAAGAGACATTTTATTGAGCTACACTGTACATATGAATATTTTTCATTGATAATTTCCTATGTGGACATTCAGGGTTTGCATACTGGTAGCACTATAACTAAAGGGTTTACTGGCAAAGGGATTGTGCATGGATTATTTATTAATACGGAGAGGAAGTAGTTAGATTCCCTCCTCTGAGAACACAGATTTCCAAATGTGATAATGAAGTGGTCCCTTAACGCGTGGAAGGGACCTTTCTGGTATGTTTTATATATTAATTGTTGATTTTGCTTCTTATGATAATTTCTATTTTTGATTACGGAATCGCCCTCGGCGGCGGCTGAACCCTGAAGCGGTTCTGTTAGAATCCTCCTCGTGTCTATGCATCGCTCGGCTCCGCCGCTGGAATATGATGATGATCTTTCTCTGTTTTCATGTCGGTGAATGTTTTCTTTCTTCTTCTTTTTCCTCTTCTTCCTCTTCTGTTTGTTCCTCTGCATGAATCAGGGATGGCAGAATGCACTTTGAGGGAAGCGCGGCGACAGGAAGGCTTCTGGGGAAAATAACAGAGTTTAGTTCACATAAAAGTCCACTCAGCACACTGACATGTAATCCCACAGCATGCACACACACACACACACACACACACAGTCTTAACCAGCCAGCGTCACACTGAAGGAAGAGCCCAGCTCTGAGTTCCATTAACACAGCAGCTTCACCGCAAGTAATAAAACAAATGGAATACTGTACTTTTACGATATCGGTTCTTCTAAATCTGCATGCAAAGGAGTAGTTTTATGCTCCGGAGTGCGCACGCACGCACACACACACACACACACACACACACACACACACACACACACACACACACACTCACACTCACACTCACACTCACACTCACACTCACACTCACACACTCACACTCACACTCACACACTCACACTCACACTCACACTCACACTCACACTCTCACACACACACACACACACACACACACACACACACACACACACACACACACACACACACACACACACACACACACACACACACACACACGGTGTCTCTTCATCTGAACCCTGACGTCTGCAGAGACTTATTTTCTTCACAGAAGGCGGATGAGTCGTTTTTTGTCTGAAGTCGAGGACTTTCAGGTCATGAGATTCAGACACTGCCCCCCCCACCCGCCCCCCCCCCACACACACACACACACACATTGAATAAGGCAGGACGTGCGCTGGCCATCATGGAAGAAAGAAATAGTTCTGGTGTCCTTCCTGCTTCGTACTGGGCAGAGGGACTGGGAGGACTGGTGACTGGATCCGAGTTTTTCCCGCGTTGGGGGGTCATCAGCTCCTGGATACGGGATCAGGGTTAGAGAGAGAGAGAGAGAGAGAGAGAGAGAGAGAAAGAGAGAGAGAGAGAGAGAGAGGATGTGATCAGCATCACACAAAGTAGAGGACCAAATATAATATAATATAATGCTCATCAGAAGATAACTTGTTGTTCACACTGAAGTCTTCAAATGCTCCAGATTGACTTGATTTGCCTTCTTGAACTACTTCCACAGAAGATGGAGATTATGTTATGATTTTATTTTTTTCTCAACATCTGGCGACCCCAAGAAATGATCTTGTGTTTTAAGAAGCTGAGCACACGTTGGACTCTCTCGATGTCGTGAGAGGGAAGTTAAAGCCCCGCCTACTTTTCCCTACGTCCCTACATCCCCCTCCAATCAGAGCAGGACCTGAGGGCATCGTGGTCACATGATCTCTCGTACTGAAGATGAGCCGTGATAAGAGAGTCAGTGTTCAGGGGTCTCAAACACGTTGGTCTCTGAGTGATCAGGATCAATAACTTAGATAACCAGTGGAACACTTCCTGTCTGATGGCAGGGCTCCACCCCCTTTCTCTGCACACGCCCCTCTCTCTCTGCTGGCACCACTGAGCGGATCCCCTGCCACAGTCAGGGGCAAGTGCCTTGCTCAGGGGCGCCTCGGCAGCAGACTCAGGCTCGTCTGGACTTCCATGATGGGGCCTCTGTATGTATATGTATATATATATATATACATACATATATATATACATATATATACATATGGAATATCATGCAACACTATGCAACAGCTGTAAAGAGGTTGTGATGGACTTTTATAGCCAGGATGAAGGTCAAAGGTCATGATTATGAATATATCTCTGTGATGAGTGGAGGCTTTGTCTCTAAGATGAGATCATATATTTATGTCCACCAGCCAAACGTAATAACTCTCAATGAAAGTCTATTTGTTAACATGAGTCGGCTCTTGGAGGGAGAACTTTGTAAATGAAACCTCGAGAGTCTCGGTTGTGTTTTGGATCAACGCCAACACGATACTATATTAAAGGTTTAGATAATAACTGGTTCATGCGTCTGAAATATGAAAGATTCACACTTTCAATGACGACGACTCGCCTTCTTTTTCTTTATTGAACAAACCGGCTCCTGAACGCATCTGGAGGTTAAAGAGTTAAAGAATCTCTCAGAGCGACGTCTTTATGATAATGTATTTATAGAAGTATTACCTTAAAAGTATGTGATGACATGTTTCTCTCTTCTGAGGCTTTAAAAGAAACAACAATGTCGTGTTCCCTAAAATGAAACATAAATAATATCTCACCTCTAATCCCTGAAAACACAGACTTCACCAAAGAGGCACTCAGCAGCAGATATATTTATTTTGTATTATAGAGAAATGTATATTACCATATCGAACACAGAGGTATGAATAGTGCACAATATATTAATATCTGATTATTTACATGAGTCGGTGTTTTAACTTCAATCTTTAAAACACGTTTAACTCAAATTTCTTCCAAATTCCTTCCAAATCTTTTTTTTGTTCTTCAAATCGATATATTTGCAAATTTAAAATTAATCGATTGTAATAATTAATAAAAAAATTAATTAGTTAAAACAATAATTTGACAATTTTGTATTATTTTAGTTTTCTCATTCAAATATTAATTAATAATTTAATAATTTAATAAATAAAATGGACTTTTTGCAAATTCATTTTAAATATATTTTGAATGTGTCCGCCCACATCCCCACAGTTCATTTCCAGCTTTTATTTTGCGGTTGGTTTGACGTTTTAAAAATATATATAAATTATCACTTTATACATTTCCTTTAATGAAATGCTAATTTTATGAATACAATGCCAGATTTTTAATGTATAATTGTATTGATTGATTATGTAGTTAGGATGCAGTTTGGGAGGATTTATTACAAATAACACTTATAACACAGATAAACTTCTTCTTTCTTAATTTGACGAGAGAATGAAGGACGACTCCTGTGACCTGAGCCTGAACACACACACACACACACACACACACACACACACACACACCTTTCAGCACAGGATTCTTCGGCTATGCCACTTGAATGTACAACCCCTCCTCCTCTTCCTCTTCCTCCTCCTCCCCTTCCTCCTCCTCCCCCTCCTCCTCTCCTCCTTCTCCTCCTCCTCCCCCTCTCCTCCCCTCCTCCCCCTCCCCTCCTCCTCCCCCTCCTCATCTCCTCCTCCCCCTCTCCTCCTCCCCCTCCTCATCTCCTCCTCCCCCTCTCCTCACCCTCTCCTCCTCCTCCCCCTCTCCTCCTCCCCCTCCTCCTCTCTCCTTGACTTTTCACAGGAGCACAGAGGTTTTTTCTTCTCGTTTCTTTATATTCTCTCCGTCTTGGCACCAGAAGGAGTTCCTCTTGTGTCCTCTGACAAACGCCTTCTCTCTCTTTCAGCATCTTGTTTCCTCCTCCTCCCCTCCTCCCCTCCTCCCTGATCTCCATCACTCCCCTCGGCATGCTGATGGTGTTCAGTCTGAGAGCGTCGTGCCGACCGACTGACACCGTGACTCCACCTCTGAGGGGGCGGGGCCTCATTTATTAAAAATTATCCTTTGGCTTTGATTCGATCCTGCATATTGGATCGAAGATGGAAGTCTTTCCTCTGCAGAATTAAATTTTTTTCCCATCACCTCAAAGTTTGGATGTTTTTAATAAACGGGGCCCTTTTTTAGGTGAAGCTTCTCTTTTCTACTGGAATGTTATAAATTTCTACTGTTTTGTTAAAGCAGCTCTGACTCATGTATTGTTTTACAGTTGCACACATAAGCTGTATGTCAGAATAATAAACAGCCGTCTGGGATACGCTCTCTCTCTCCCTCTCTCTCTCTCTTCGTCTGTCTTTTAGAAACATCTTTCCTCTTCACTCACTTTCCGGAAGGAGCATTAAGTAATCAATGACTTTATTGATCGTATTGGCTCCCAGTCTGAGCTGAGGACGACACAAAGAGGCCGTCTGCTGGAAGTAAAACATAAAAGAACACAAACCAGGACAACCTTCCTGTAAACATGCCGTGGTTTGTAAGAAATCTAACAGAAGTTTCTCTACATTCATTTTCCAGCAACACGTGTCCATGTCAGCTCGCAGCCTTTAGGAAATAAACTTTTTTTTTAGTCAGGTGCATTGCTAATTAAAGTAGATACATTTGAAATAAGGACTGGGGATTGGACAAGTTAAATAATGAATTCATTATTTAATCAGGAAATGGTTGAGGTTAGGGTTAGGGTCAGGAGTGGGTTAAAATAAACCTCACACCGATAAATGGTTAGGATTAGGGTTAGAGTTATATATAAATATATCATTATATTTATTTTGACTATCCATATTGATATAAATGGGGTGGACAAAGAAATAGAAACACCTGAAGAAGGCCTCATGTTCTCCCTGATGTGCTCATGCACACACATGCACATGCGCATTCCCCCTCCAGCCGCTCGGTGCTGCAGGAGGAATGCATGGAAGTGTGATGAGTGAGTTTATGAATGTCTGAACTCGGAGGATTGGATCCTCTCTGCAGCTTCTTGTTATACCTGCAGTCAGAAGCAGACTGAAACTCTTTCTTTCCGTCCTGCAGCTCGAGCCTCGTGATGCTTGTTGTTCTCCTCCCACCTCTCGGCCGCTTCCTCCCTCAATCTCACTTTTTTTCTTTCTATTTCTGCCTTTGTGACCAGAATTGATATTTCCGGCTCCCGGCCTGCAGCGTTCCAAGAGGATCAGAGCAAAGTGAAATAATCTCTCGCTTAACGCCGCAGAATCTCATTAAGGTCCTTTGACAGTTGGGACGACCTTTAAGCGCCTCGGTCGCTGCTATTATTTCTGTTGTTTCTGCATTAAAAAAAAGAATCCTATCAGCGTAGCTATTAACTGTCTTTTTATCCATTAATCTGCCAGCTAATCCCATCGAGCATTCCCTCTGACGTCTGGGACCGTTTGTGGCGCGAAGCGCTCCGAATCTTCGCCGCCAATTAGTGGCCGACAGCCGCCTTCATGGCCGAGAGAGGAGACGAGGCCCGGAGGAGAAGTCAGCTCGTCAGGGCTCCACCTGCAGACCGGCCGGACGCATGGAGCCGCCGCCGCATGGAGCCGCATGGAGCCGCTCACCCCATTAGAGTCTCTCCGAGAGAGGAGACGACGCTCTCTTTTACCCAAACTGACACCCGTCAGCCGGGAGGAGCCGACACGTTCTCCTGGAAAACAGATTTAATTGCTGCCGGTGGAAAGCGTTCCTATCCGGCTGTCGACGGGAGGGAAGGTGCTTCTGAAGCCAATTTACTGCAGGGGTGTTTCTTTTTAGTGTCAGTCGGGATGTTGTGCGTCTTTGTGTCTCTGTGGGAATCAACGAGTTTCACTCACACATCAGGGATCTAATCCAAGCCAAACGTTACAGCTCAAGGTGGTGAGATACAGATGAGACGTACACTTCAGGTTAAAATACAGATTCAAATCCATCTTCAATGTCTCAGATTTAGGAAATTTTATGTGCAAAGTATTTTTTCTTATCGTTGTTCAGTCAAATAGCCATCATTCATTTTGTCAATTAGTTTAAAGCTTTTGCTGCTTTTCTAAATGCAGAAATCAAACTTTAAAACAAACCTTTCCTCCCAGCTGCCTGAGGAAGAAGCTTATTGTGATTCATCGTGTTGTTCGGCTGGATGACTCATTTTATGATGAGGGGAGAGAGAGTTATCAAAAGGAGGGATTTAATTCAAAGGGAACTCAGATGTGATATTAACATGAAAGATTAATGACATATTTAATTTCACCTTCTTGGGAGAGTTTCTGCTGCTTCAAAAAGTGTCTGAAATATATATTTTGATTCCTAGCACAGTTTATTTACTCAAACGATGGACCTTTTCACCGCCCTTCTGTTGCTAGGGCAACAACTTCGGTCCAACTTCCTGTCTGCTAGTTAACCCTCGTGCATCACGAGGGACATTTTGGGCTTTTAATATTTTGTTGATGTGTTGATGCATAAAGCTTTCAATCCAGAGCGCTGGATTCAAACTTGTAGTTATGGGACCAATTCAAATGACTGAAAAAAGGAAATAAGAGTTAGCTGACAGTTAGCTTCTAGTTATTGTTAGCATAGAGTCAGCTGACAGTTAGCTTCTAGTTATTGTTAGTGTAGTTAGCTGACAGTTAGCTTCTAGTTCCTGTTAGCATTGAGTCAGCTGACAGTTAGCTTCTAGTTCCTGTTAGCATAGAGTCAGCTGACAGTTAGCTTCTAGTTCCTGTTAGTGTAGTTAGCTAACAGTTAGCTTCTAGTTCCTGTTAGCATTGAGTTAGCTGACATTTAGCTTATTGTTCCTGTTAGCTGACAGTTAGCTTATAGTTCCTGTTAGCATAGTGTTAGCTTACAGTTAGCTTTTAGTTCCTGTTAGCATAGAGTCAGCTGACAGTTAGCTTCTAGTTCCTGTTAGTGTAGTTAGCTAACAGTTAGCTTCTAGTTCCTGTTAGCATAGTGTTAGCTTACAGTTAGCTTCTAGTTCCTGTTAGCATTGAGTTAGCTGACAGTTAGCTTATAGTTCCTGTTAGCTGACAGTTACCTTATAGTTCCTGTTAGCATAGTGTTAGCTTACAGTTAGCTTTTAGTTCCTGTTAGCATAGAGTCAGCTGAAAGTTAGCTTCTAGTTCCTGTTAGCATAGTGTTAGCTTACAGTTAGCTTCTAGTTCCTGTTAGCTGACAGTTAGCTTCTAGTTCCTGTTAGCATAGTGTTAGCTGACAGTTAGCTTCTAGTTCCTGTTAGCTGACAGTTAGCTTCTAGTTCCTGTTAGCATAGTTAGCTGACAGTTAGCTTCTAGTTCCTGTTAGCATTGAGTTAGCTGACAGTTAGCTTCTAGTTATTGTTAGCATATAGTCAGCTGACAGTTAGCTTTTAGTTATTGTTAGTGTAGTTAGCTGACAGTTAGCTTATAGTTCCTGTTAGCATTGAGTTAGCTGACAGTTAGCTTATAGTTCCTGTTAGCTAACAGTTAGTTAAACTATCACATGTTTGTCCTCTCAGGACATCTGAGCAGTTTTTTTAAAGGGATGCACAAGAGTTAAGAAACTTTGTAACAGGAAATACAAAGAGACCCATTGAGAATATTGATGTTGTCCAGTTGTAAAAGGTCTTCATGCAGAGAAGCTGAACACTGAGGACTGACTCATATAAATATAAATAAACAGTCTGTTTACTATTCAGGGAGACAAAGAAAGGACTTTCTGAAGGGGAGCGAGATTCAATGAAGCAAATAGAAACTGACAAGGAAAGTTCCTGAATTCCTCATCGATCCAGCTTCCATCATTCCATGAAGGGCATTTAGCAGTTTGTTGCCCACAGAAAGTTAAGAATGAATCATCATTTAGATTTATTTTTGAGTCCTCTATGCATTACATTTGTTTGTTTTTTACCAAGAATGCTCCTTCCGTGATTTATGATTACATAATATGATTAATTCCCATTTTAGCATTACACACAAAAATAGCAACAACCAAAAGATAATACAAATATAAAAACATATGAACAATAGAATAAATAAGTATTAAGTGTAAAATAAATAACACTGAGCCATAAAAGTAAGGTAAATAAATAAAATAAAGCAATTCCACTGAAATAGAAAAAGTAAAGATGAAATAATGTGTATCAGAAGTGAAAACAACAACAGAGTCTTGTGGAAACTAAAATATAAAAGTAATATTGAGAGGAGATGTTGTCAAAGATATTGAAAACTAGTAGAAAATTGTATTGCTCATTAAATTGAAGTGTAATATTGCACAAAGTTGAAAAATAAAGTACTATTGCACATTCAGCTGGGGATGAGAGGCATTGTCCAAAATTACTGATGAAGAAGAAAATAATGAAACGTTCGGGAAAAGCTTCATGCACCAAAAGATGAGGTAAGATCTGTGAAATAACCGTTGTTGTTGCCGCGCTGCAGCCGGGAAGCGGTCGCACACATATTACATATTAATACAACTCTCACATCAGAAATGCAAAACAAAGCAAGTCGTCGATATGCTGCCGTCCCACTTTGCGAAACCCAATCTGGGACATTCTCTCTGGTTCATGTGGAGCCACCTGAAAGGCAAAGAACAGGGCCCATTCTGAGTTCATTCCCCCTGAAGCACAACAACCAGCATCAGAGGAACCCAGAGCTCCAGGAGTGATACAAGCATGACTCTGGAAATAAATGAAGGAGGTTAACAAATAAAAAAGGTTCATCAAAACGAATGAGTGAAGAGTTAAAAATGCCTCATCTGATCTTTATGGAGTTGGTTTGAGCTCCAGCTGCTTTGAGGAAAAAGAAAAAAAAATTCCCTTGAAAGTCTGTTAGGAGGCGCTGGAACGTCTTGATGTGTCGGCTGCTTTGATATCGCAGCGCTTTGCCCTTCAGAGCTCCACGAGGATGAAACGGGTTCTCCAGACTGGAACTTTCAGTCCCCCCCACTTAGCTGCTGGTCCCATCAGTGGAGGGAGCAGTGGGGCCGAAAGCTTATGTAACAACCTTTTAATTATCTTGAGGAAAAATCAGTTTGAGGCCGTTAGAAAATTGGACCGTTAACAAGAAAACGTCTCCTCCTGGACTCTTCCTCCTTAGATTCTAATTGAATCTGCACGTTGAGAAGATGAGGTTGAGCGTTAAGAAAATAATCCGCCCGGGTCTCCGGAGGACACACCATCCTCCTCCCCATAGAATGAGTGCAATGTTTACTGAGGGAATAAATCATCAGTTATTTTCAAATAGACTTCTATGCAACCAGAGGAGTCGCCCACTGGTGGTCAGGAGAGAGAATGCAGATTTAACACATGAAGCATAGACTTCTATACAACCAGAGCAGTCGCCCCCTGGTGGTCAGGACAGAGAATGCAGATTTAACACAGGAAGCATAGACTTCTATACAACCAAAGGAGTTGCCCCCTGGTGGTCAGGAGAGAGAATGCAGATTTAACACATGAAGCATATACTTCTATACAACCAGAGGAGTCGCCCCCTGGTGGTCAGGAGAGATAATGCAGCTTTAACACATGAAGCATAGACTTCTATACAACCAGAGGAGTCACCCCCTGGTGGTCAGGAGAGAGAATGCAGCTTTAACACATGAAGCATAGACTTCTATACAACCAGAGCAGTCGCCCCCTGGTGGTCAGGAGAGAGAATGCAGCTTTAACACATGAAGCATAGACTTCTATACAACCAGAGCAGTCGCCCCTGGTGGTTAGGCGAGAGAATGCAGCTTTAACACATGAAGCATAGACTTCTATACAACCAGAGGAGTCGCTCCCTGGTGGTCAGCAGAGAGAATGCAGCTTTAACACATGAAGCATAGACTTCTATACAACCAGAGCAGTCGCCCCCTGGTGGTCAGTAGAGATAATGCAGCTTTAACACATGAAGCATAGACTTCTATACAACCAGAGCAGTCGCCCCCTGGTGGTTAGGAGAGAGAATGCAGCTATAGGCAGTCAGGTAGCGTAGTGTAAAGAGCGACAGAGTCCAAGTAAGAAACTCTGTACTTTCTAAATAAGCTATCAAGCAGACGTATAGTAATAGAGACAGCGTGGTTATACGGGTTAGTTGCATAAGCTATTGTATCTCCTGTGTTAAACCACTTATTTATTTTCCTCATGATGAATATTTACCTAAATGCCTGTTTCTTATGTGAAAATAAGAACTCACCAGGTGTTGGTGGTAATCAGGGTAAAATAATCCACACAGCTTGGAGCGTCAATAGGAACTCTAAAGGAGAATCTGGATGTTCTCTGAAGGGAACGTAGTCAATAATTAAAACATTCACACAACATAAGATGCAATTACAAACTTAATTGATCCAAACAATACAGACATGTGGGCTGAAGAACAAACAAGATAAATACAATAAAGAATACATTACAAGTAAAATATAAAGTGTTGTGTGGTCGTAATAATTTAATGTTTTTGTTCTGTGCCTACAATTAAAATCTGTACTTTTCTCTAATTCCAGTGTTTATGGTAATTGTAGTCATTTGATTGTTCTTTAAATAACTGCATGTCTTTTCTTCTTAAACTCCACGAGGCGTCTGCGTCACCACGCTGCTCACCAGTGAATCTCTGTGCCGGTCGGAAAGTAAGCGAGTGTGTGTATCCGGGCAGGAGAGAGAAATAATGTGTGTGTGTGTGTGTGTGTGTGTGTGTGTGTGTGTGTGTGTGTGTGTGTGTGTGTGTGTGTGTGTGTTTACAAAGTCTGGCATTGTTCATGTACATGGAAGGACATGCGTCTGATTTCGGCAGATTACATCATCAAGAGAGAATGCAGCTTTAACACATGAAGCATAGACTTCTATACAACCAGAGGAGTCTCCCCTGGTGGTCAGGAGAGAGAATGCAGCTTCAACACATGAAGCATAGACTTCTATACAACCAGAGGAGTCGCCCCCTGGTGGTCAGGAGAGAGAATGCAGCTTTAACACATGAAGCATAGACTTCTATACACCCAGAGGAGTTGCCCCCTGGTGGTCAGGAGAGAGAATGCAGCTTTAACACATGAAGCATAGACTTCTATACAACCAGAGGAGTTGCCCCCTGGTGGTCAGGAGAAAGAATGCAGCTTTAACACATGAAGCATAGACTTCTATACAACCAGAGGAGTCGCCTCCTGGTGGTCAGGAGAGAGAATACAGCTTTAACACATGAAGCATAGACTTCTATACAACCAGAGGAGTCGCCTCCTGGTGGTCAGTAGAGAGAATGCAGCTTTAACACATGAAGCATATACTTCTATACAACCTAAGGAGTCACCCTCTGGTGGACAGTAGAGAGAATGCAGCTTTAACACATGAAGCATATACTTCTATACAACCTAAGGAGTCACCCTCTGGTGGACATTAGAGAGAATGCAGGTTTTAAGACCGTTTACCAGTATACACCTGAAATAGATCCATTTGACACCTTTCGGGGCCCACCCTAAAAACCAGGCCACTACTGCAAGTCTAGGTCACTAAAACAGGGTCAGTTTCCTTCTTCCCCTCACTAGTGAAGTGCAGGTTGCCCTCAAACAGCCGGACAGGTACCAACCGGGATCATGAATTATACAGTCGCTCCTGTGGGGACGTGAGGATGAAGAAGGATGAAGGAGGAGGATCTGTGAGGATGAAGAAGCTTCTGCGGAGGGGGAAACGCGAAGCCGCTCTGCTGGGGGAGATTTCCCACGAGGATGCCGCGCCGCCTTCTGATCTTTATTACCACTGGCACGTCATGTGACGGGGGCGGTGGGGTTGGAGCTTGATTGATGAACTCGCTTCAGCTGTGGAATCATGGAAAGAATCATGAAAAGAATCAGGGAAAGAATCATGGAAAGCAACAATGTAACAACTTCTTTGTTGGTTTCAGAACAAAGCCGGAGAATCTGCTTCATTTCGATAGGAAATATTGGACTTTTTACTTCATTAAGCTGATTGATGGTTAGTTTGCTGATTTGCTTTTATGGTTAATAAAAAACAAACATTATTTAAAGTGCCAACTCTGTTCTGCTGCATGAAAGTCAGACATGCTTAGTCAGTTAAAGTAGGATTAAATGTAATTTTGACAAATAGAAAGAAGAAAACCGACATGAAAAGCTTCAGTGCAAATAAAGTAAAGTAATAAATTGCCCCTAATTTAATAAATTAAATTGAATCAATTAGAGACAGAGAGGGAAAAGAGAGTTGTAAATATATCATTATGATTTATTTGATGTAGCTACACTCCCACTGATACATCCTTCAGTCTATAATTACATTGACATTATAATTGTGAGGATCCTAGAGGTCACAGCACGCCCACCTCCTCTGCAGGAGATGAAACAATAACGCCGGGAGGTCACACAGGCGTCACATATATGTGTAATCCTGTGTACTGTAATCTTGTGAACTGTAATCCTGTATACTGTAATCCTGTGTACTGTAATCCTGTGTACTGTAATCCTGTATACTGTAATCCTGTGTACTGTAATCCTGTAAAAATCCAAAGCGACCAAAAGAAGGAAGAAGACGTTCCGTTAGCTCCTCGGTGTCAGGTGACCCGCTAGAGAGGCTTCAGTTAATGCCTCTAAAACCAACTCGATTCTGTTCACCAATTTTAGATTTTTTTTTTAATCCTTATCACAACATTTTACAAAAAACAAGATTCTCTCATGATGAGGTTTTAGAAATGGGTTCCAATAATGAGAAAAATACAGCGAAAACAAAAGAAAGGCTGCTCATTATGCACCAAAAGTTGAATAATTTTATAACAAATGTTTTATTTTTTTTATTCCATTTTCACCTAATATTGAAAATAAACACAAATCAGTTCTCTGAACTTTTTTGTTTGTTACTTTATTTTTTGGGGATGAAATTTTGATAATGATAGAGCATGTGAAGGTCTCTGGTGGGAGCCGACCCCTGCAGCTCCTGGGTGACATTAAACAAACCAACACATGTGACTAAGCGCTCCGACCTCAGAGCTCCGGTCCTAATTAGAAGCTCGGAGGGGGTCACAGGTCGCCATCGTTAGCCGTCCATTGTTCTCCGAAAGACTCGTTATGAATTATGTCAGAGACGGCCATCGCTGTGGCACTAATTGCTGTGTTTCAAAAAGAAAAGGTGCTGCAGGAAGTAGGAGACAGGTGAACAGGATCCAGCTTGATGTCATATCAGAGACGGTTCTGCAGGTTCTGGGTCTCTCTGACGGAGAACCTGGGCTGAATCCAGACGAGCTGCAGGAATGTTCTGCAGCTAAACTTGACCTTTGACCTCCGAGTAGAGCGTCAGGAGAAACCATGAAGGTCTGCTCATGGAACACAAGCTCCAGCTCAATTTAGAATAATACTTAAAAAACATCATGTAAGTTATTAACATCCGCATTTAATGATTCAGCAAATTAAAAACAAACTGCATGTTTTTGTCAACAGTTTATTGTTTATTTTAATTAAGAAACAAAAGCTTGTTTTCACAAGTAAAAGTTACATAATTAACCATATCACTCAACTAACTGGTGTATAATTTTATAATATGGTGTATAATAGTATTTATATTTTACTTTTTTGGATTTCAAATTACATTTACTGAACAATGTCTTTTACAGAAAAATCTGATATGATCAAATTTCTAAAAAGATCCCCAAAAAAATAAGAAAGTTGCTCGTAGAATAGAAAAAAAAACATACAAGCACAAACAAAGATTGCCAGGTTTATTTTCTAAATATTAAATTCTTTAGTCACAGAACTTTTTTTTAATCTGAAGTCGGCTTTGACTTTCAAAATGTTCCCGGCAGTCATTAAAAAGGTAAACCGCCATAAGAAAAATGTATAATTTATTTAAAAAAAGTGTATAATAGCACAGCAATATAACATGTGCAGAAGAAGTACGCTCAACTTAACACATTTATAGGATAATTAGATCATAACAGACCATAACTTTGTTGCTATAGAACTAAACCCTCTAAAAACTTGGTATTAACTTTATGCTTCCCTCAAAAATCCTAATCATATTATAATTTTTTCTTCAAACTAATGGATCCCCCCTCATGTAATGATCACATGGGGGGAGGGGGCAGGATATAAAGCATGTCTTTTCAGGTGTCAGACAGATGTTACACACTCGGTGGTGCTGGTCAGACACACCCCACAGTCACACCTCAGGGCCACGGGGTAGGTGAAGGTGGGCTCGACGCCCGGCAGGCAGTTGGGCAGCTTCAGGGAGACCAGGCGGGTCTGGTTGTAGGTGCAGACCCGCTGGTGGGACTCGATGAAGGGAGGGTCCAGGACGGGCTTCTGCATGCAAACAGACAACACGTCATCTTCAGATGGAAACTGAAACGTGCATTCATAAATAAATACGTGAATAAATACATGAACTAAACTTTCAGAGCACGAAACGAGAAGCTCTGCTCTCCAGCGCCCCTAGTGGTGTAAAACCTCCTCAGGTTCCTCCAGTGAGGGTTCCTCGTGTCACCGTCACCCCGCCATGGAAACAAATCCCCGTTATTAGACTCCCTCTCTGAAACGAAGTCGCTCGTTCAGCTCATCTCTAATTGGCACACAGTAAACCTGCAGGCTGCTCGTGTCACGTCTTCATGTCATTGTGCAGCGATTTAGAATATCCCCGAAACCTGGGTTGTAATCCTGTATAGTAATTAGAGAGCGTCCTGTGACCCCCCAACCCGCCTCCCTGCTCCTGACCTCCCTGTGGGCAGCAGACAGAGGGATGAGTGTCCTCCCCGAGGGGAATCCAGAGTATCACAGCTCCACCGCAATAACAAAGCAGGAGAGGCAGAGTCATGAGCCTCCTAATGCCGCCTGCCACGGAGCACAATGCAGCAGATGAAGCTTCTTCTTTTCTTTGCAATCAGATGCTTATGAAATACAACGTGGAGGCAAAGAAAACCCTCTGCTGTCTTTCCATCCTCCTCCTCCTCACCTCCTGTCCTCCTCCTCCTGTCCTGCTCCTGTCCTCCTCCTCCTCACCTCCTGTCCTCCTCCTCCTGTCCTCCTCCTGTCCTCCTCCTCCTCACCTCCTGTCCTCCTCCTCCTGTCCTGCTCCTGTCCTCCTCCTCCTCACCTCCTGTCCTCCTCCTCCTGTCCTCCTCCTGTCCTCCTCCTCCTCACCTCCTGTCCTCCTCCTCCTGTCCTCCTCCTGTCCTCCTCCTCCTCACCTCCTGTCCTCCTCCTCCTGTCCTCCTCCTCCTCACCTCCTGTCCTCCTCCTCCTGTCCTCCTCCTCCTCACCTCCTGTCCTCCTCCTGTCCTCCTCCTCCTCACCTCCTGTCCTCCTGTCCTCCTCCTCCTGTCCTCCTCCTCCTGTCCTCCTCCTGTCCTTCTGCCCTCCTCCTCCTGACCTCATCCTCACATCCTGTCCTCCTCCTGTCCTCCTCACCGGTCCTCCTGTCCTCCTCATCCTGTCCTCCTCCTCACCTCCTGTCCTCCTCATCCTATCCTCCTCCTGTCCTCCTCATCCTGTCCTTCTGCCCTCCTCCTCCTGACCTCCTCCTCACATCCTGTCCTCCTCCTGTCCTCCTCCTGTCCTCCTCACCGGTCCTCCTGTCCTCCTCCTGTCCAGATGAAGCTTCTTCTTTTCTTTGCAATCAGATGCTTATGAAATACAACGTGGAGGCAAAGAAAACCCTCTGCTGTCTTTCCATCCTCCTCCTCCTCACCTCCTGTCCTCCTCCTCCTGTCCTGCTCCTGTCCTCCTCCTCCTCACCTCCTGTCCTCCTCCTCCTGTCCTCCTCCTGTCCTCCTCCTCCTCACCTCCTGTCCTCCTCCTCCTGTCCTGCTCCTGTCCTCCTCCTCCTCACCTCCTGTCCTCCTCCTCCTGTCCTCCTCCTGTCCTCCTCCTCCTCACCTCCTGTCCTCCTCCTCCTGTCCTCCTCCTGTCCTCCTCCTCCTCACCTCCTGTCCTCCTCCTCCTGTCCTCCTCCTCCTCACCTCCTGTCCTCCTCCTCCTGTCCTCCTCCTCCTCACCTCCTGTCCTCCTCCTGTCCTCCTCCTCCTCACCTCCTGTCCTCCTGTCCTCCTCCTCCTGTCCTCCTCCTCCTGTCCTCCTCCTGTCCTTCTGCCCTCCTCCTCCTGACCTCATCCTCACATCCTGTCCTCCTCCTGTCCTCCTCACCGGTCCTCCTGTCCTCCTCATCCTGTCCTCCTCCTCACCTCCTGTCCTCCTCATCCTATCCTCCTCCTGTCCTCCTCATCCTGTCCTTCTGCCCTCCTCCTCCTGACCTCCTCCTCACATCCTGTCCTCCTCCTGTCCTCCTCCTGTCCTCCTCACCGGTCCTCCTGTCCTCCTCCTGTCCTCCTCACCGGTCCTCCTGTCCTCCTCACCCCCTGTCCTCCTTCTACCCTCTTCCTCACCCCCTATCCTCCTCCTCACCTCCTCCTCCTGTCCTCCTCTCCTCCTCACCCCCCCCCCCCCCCCCCCACCCCCCACCCCGCCACTCACCTCCCAGGTCTCACAGCGCCCCCAGCAGGCGTCGGTGGTGACGTGCAGCCCCCCACAGCCGGGCTTCTTGGCCAGGAAGGTGAACTCCCGGACGGCGCAGCCGACGAAGCGCCGCAGGTTGGCGTTGGCCGCCCGGTGCAGGAGGACCGGCTGCAGAGAGACCAGCAGCAGCAGCAGCAGGCCGGGCCTCCTGGTGGGGGAAGCAGAGAAGACACTGAAGAGCTGGTGCAGGAAAGATGGAGGTACATGGGAAGTCAATGGAGTTTTAAAATGTTTTATTTAAAGCTTCGAGTTGAGGCTGGAGAGTGCAGGGACTTGCTCAAGGGCCCTGAAGCAGGGCAGAGACTCCCAGAACCCCCTCAAGTCCTTAAAGAAAAGGAGTGCTCTTCAGCAGGTAGCAGGAATGTTTCATGCCTTTCTTATTCCATGATACTCAACTATAGTTTCTCTATTTTAAGCTTATTTTTCTTCCAATAAATTTCTTCCAGTTTCTACATGCAAACCTAAATCTCATCACGCGATGCGTTCAGGAGCGGTCAGGAGCGTTTGGTCACATCAACATGTGTCTTCAACAACAGATTGACCATTAAATGTTAAAATTTGTTTTTATAAGGCGAGGCAAGTTTATTTGTGCAGCACTTCAGCGACAAAACCTCAAAAGACAAAAAAACATAAAAGAGACGTAAATACAATTAAATAGTCAAGGACCTCTAGTCCGTGTAGCTTTTGGAAGCTGAGTCCATTCTTGACCTCGGAAACAGCCTTTGGGGAAAGAAATCTCCCAACAAGAATAAAGAAATTGCGCTAAAAGTCCACAACAACAAGCAGCTGAACAGAGGAATGTGAAGCAGCATTCACTCACCACCATGACGCCTTCCTCTGCTGGGTCTCCTCCATGTGGTATGGAATGAACCCAGTAAAGACACAAGAGGTGCTGTGGTACCTGAATGCTCCTCAGACCTGAACCACCAGCTGATGGATCTGACGGGACGAGCCGGGCTTTTTATCATCCCCCACACACCCCCACCCCCCAACACACCACCCAACTCCCGGAGGCCTCTACCTGTCGCTGCCCATCTACTTGTTCCCACTCCATTAGCTTGATTAGGGGGAAGAGAGTCGGCCCTTTTGTTTGTACTCATCCACACGGAGGAGCGATGGGGGGGCAGCATACTCAAACACAGGCCTACTTGTGTCTACTCAATCATCCGAGCTCAATTAGCCGGCTCCACAGCCAGACCCTCCTGTTCTCACACGCCGGCCGTGACGACTTCACCCCTGAGCTACAACACTTTGAGCCTTATTTCGTCGCTCTGTCTCACCCTTTTCATTATGTCCTTTCTTTCTTATGTGGAAGCCAGTGACATTTCCTCACACTCAAGAGAGAAAGATGGCTATTACGGCATGATTAAAGCTACAAAAGAAACAAGCAGGATGCATGTGTCAGTCCTCGCAGGAGACAATGACAGGAGGAGGAGGAGGAAGAGGAGGAGGAGGTCTGAATAAAAGGGAAAGAATTGATTTGGGTGAGTAAGCACCTCATCAAGAAATTACCTTTCGTGCCAGGAGGCCCTGCGGGCAGCGTGTGAAGCCAGCCGAGCAGAACTGCTCTCAAGTAGTTCGGGAAATGAATATTTTAAAAGTAAATTTGAAAGTTGATGCCAAGCAACCATATAGGCCCCATCCGCCCCAATTTTGGTGCTTTTGGGTTTAGCCTCTGGGACTGAAAAATATTTAACTTCACCCAATCAAAGCCAAACTTCGCACAGATACTCCTACAACATTGAGCTATTTTATAGTAATTTAAAAAGTGTTCACATCGATGTGTAAGGTAATAAAGATTTACTTTTAACATCATTTTTCTTAAAAAAAATACATCTTTTTCCTTTTTTTTCCTTTTGTATGTGTATTATCATAAACCAATATACCACTAACACATATATGGCCTTATTATCTATCTTGACAAGGGTTTTCTGTATATTATAGCTTTTTAAATTGTTCAAATAGACCTTTTGAATTAGGAGATAATATGAGATAAAAAGCATCCACAATTTTGGCTGAAAAATTGGTGGGGAGCATAAGGTTAAAGTTAGGTTAGAGAATAAAACACTTGAGGAGGAGGAGGAGCCAGGAGGAGCCAGGAGGAGCCAGGAGGTCGGGTTCCTGCTCCTCTCAGACACTATCGGGGAAGAACGACGGCTCTGGAGGCCGTTATTGAACAATGTGTTGTTTTGTGTCTCTTTGTAGATGTTTTGCGTCTCTTTGTTGTTGTATTGTGTCTCTTTGTTGTTGTTTTGTGTCTCTTTGTAGATGTTTTGTGTCTCTTTGTAGATACATTGTGTCTCTTTGTTGTTGTTTTGTGTCTCTTTGTAGATATGTTGTGTCTCTTTGTAGATGTTGTGTGTCTCTTTGTGGTTGTTTGGCTAATTTTTATGGTCATTGTGAGTCTCTCTGCATCTATTCTTGTCTCTGACACGTTGGGCCCCTGGCTCTGTGCAGGAGGCCCGATCAGTAATACATCCACCCTCTCGAGGTCTGGAGCTTTTGACCATGTCACACTATCTTCATCTGGAGATGAAGTGTGCTCCCTTGTCATTTAACTGTAAATGTGCAAACTAGCGCTAAGGCTTTACAACTCATACTTGTTTCCTTAAAATAAAGATAAATGACAAACCAATGCTGTCAAAGATGCCAGTAATACTGAACAGCTGATCATGAAACATAATGTTGAACAAACATATCAATAAAGACACTGAGACATCCTGTTGCTTTTGCCTGCAGACGTCATGAGCTCATCAGTATCGTGAAGTTGTGCTGACCTCTGGTGATCACTTGTAGTATTGACTCTCACCTTTAAAGCATCATGTGATACAAACAGTGCTCCTGTTGCTGCCTCTGCTGATGACTTCAAAGCACTAATACTTTAATGCTAGTTCACACATTCTACCATCTCCTGCCTTTATCTTCTGTGTTTTTAACCCTGTCACCTTATTTGTTATTGATCCTTTTGACAAATCGTGGATGATTTTTAAGAGCGGCTGAGGAGAAAATATTTAGTTTCATACTTTGCAAAAATACTCAGTCATGACACTGGAGCTGCATGCTTTCTGGACGGTTGAACCAGTCTGTGTGAACTTTGACCTCTGTGTCAGGTCCTTAGCAATCTTGGGCACACCGGGAAACATAAGGATCAAAGGGCAAACGTTTTTGACAAATGGTTTATATTACAGACGTTACGTGTCATCAGTTAACTGGGCTAACCATTTTTTATTTTATTTTTTTAAGCTAATGTTTAAAAACGTCACGTCACCGGCGGAGCGTAGCGTTACGTTATAACTAGCTAGTTATGACGAAGGAGCGGAGAACATGGATGCATTCAGGTTCCCGGGTTCCTGGTTTGTTTCAGCCGACATTACACTTCGGGTTACACTTGCACTTGTTGGGGCTGACAGCCACCAGTGCCAAACTGGAGCGGGGCCCGTGTGTGTGTTGAACCCTGACTGGTTTCTATATTTAGTATATTTAGGTCTTTTTTTATTTTTTCCTCGCTCGGCACCGGCATGGCTCTGGCCTCTCCGGTGACAGTCCGCCCGGCCGCTGCAGCTCTGCGGACTGCAGATCTGTCAAACCTCGCTTCAGGTTTCATCTCCACCAGCAGCACCAACCACCACAGAGCAAAACCTGTTCCTCCACATTGGACATCATTACTGACTGGACTGGACCTCCATCCGCGCTGCAGCTCCCGTCTCCACAAAGCTGCGATCCACTGCTGCATGTAAGTAACGGGAACGGCTCTCTGTTGTGTTTACTTATAGTTCCTGCAGCTGCAAAGCATGCATTGGCTCCTGACTGCGTTATTTGTGGGGAAGGTTTACTCAATCCTGTTAGTTTGGTTCAAACCCTGAATCCTCAACACAGTCTTGTTAAAGCTGCAGGGCGGCCGCTTGTTATCTGCGTTATTAAATATAATAAAAGAAAGTCCTCTGTTCTTCCTCAAGGACTCATTACAGGCTCAGCTGAACTGATCTGAGAGCAGCCGCACACACGTGTTCCTGCTGCTATTTCTGGCTGCAGACTGCTTCATAACAGCTCCACTATCTCACATTCCTGCAGTCACAGGGAGGCACTTTGTAGCACTTATAATAATATACAACAGCGATACGGGTCATGTGTATTAGGAATAATGAGATGTTAATGTCATGTACGTAATAATAGATTATGTTAAAAGGGCATTTTAACACACAATCACTTGCTTTCCACTTTGTTTCATGAGTGCTTTGACAGGAACGCAATGTTATTTGAGGAGTTAAGAGTCACTTCTCTAACAGTGACTGAGGGTTTTTTGTTTGGCTTGCAGGATATTTACTCAGAGACATCATGGCGCTGATTTTAACTCAAAGTGTTGACCAGTCCTGTTGGACAGATTTGTTCCCAGGTCACCCTGCTGCACTTGTTAAGAGGCTCATTGTACCGGGACAGCAGGCCACTGGATCCTCCCTCTGAGATCCTCTTCAGTTACTTCAGTGTCAGACACAGCAGAATAATCAAGAGGATAACCCTCTCTGGACCTCATGCCCATTATCTTTCTGATTTGTAAGGGTTACAGTGTCAGTGTAACTATTGATTTATGTTCAGCCAGAGTCTCTCTGGATCTTTGTTCTGTCCTCAGCTCAGAGGGGTCCAGAGGTTGTGTTGAAGCAGTCCTGTTATAAGCCCATTATTCCACACCTCCCAGCTGCTAAAGCAGATGAACAACATTGACACAACCCATCTATGCCGGTGGTAATTGTAGTGACCTGACAGTCATTCTGCTAAGCACTCTGGATTATAACTGCTGTGCATGGTGCGTGACCCAGTGGTACCGGGGATGTGGTGACGGTCCCAAAGGTCGGAGCAGCAGGCTGCGGGCCAGAAGGTGTGAATCAAGAGCATTCAGGAAAGGCCTGCATGTGACTCCACTTATGTGTGTGAATAATATAAGAATCCATCCAAAATGAGGGTGAGACATGGCACAAACCGTAGTCTCTATCTTAACAGCTTCTTTGTTGTTGTGCTTGTTTGTGTAAACAAGATGTATCTCATGAACCTCGTGCTAATGTCCAGATGTCGTGCACGTCTACAATGTGTGGCTGCGTGTCCAACACCCACGTCTGTGTTGTGTTTACAGGGAAACGAAAGCAGAGATTGCCTCTCCCTTTTCATTATCACATCTTACAGGGTGTGCCTCAATCCCTGTGTGTGACACGCTGTTGATTTATAGCTCAGGCCGAGACAAAGACCTGCTGGAAGTCATTTAGAGAGAGAGAGAGAGAGAGAGAGAGAGAGAGAGAGAGAGAGAGAGAGAGAGAGAGAGAGAGAGAGAGAGAGAGAGAGAGAGAGAGAGAGAGAGAGAGAGAGAGGATTTTTAAAGGAACTTTATTTTAACAAAGTCCCATTTCGTTACCTACAAAAATAATCTCTTCAACAAGCCAACAAACATGTACATCCACATACACTTAAATACATGACATCACTTCCTGAGAGAAGATGAGTTGGTCTCCTTCAACAGAGCACAACACATCCCCATGAGCCCAGATCACACTGAACTGATCCACATCCTTCATCTCTTTATAAAAATTAAAACCATTCGAGTAAACAGCAGGTTCACATTTATATCAACCGAGTCATCCACCTTCCTCTTCCTGCTCACATATATGGCCATCTTTGATTGGCCCAAGATGAAATTCAACAGCTGACATTTATGTTTATCTACCTTCCTGTACCCGAACCCGAGGATGAACATTTGCTTGGAGAAACCCTCCCCTACCTTACTGAACAGTTTCTCCAGCAGCACGAACAATGGCAGCAGACGCACACACTCAGCAAAACAATGGAACACGGTTTCTCTTTCCTCACAATAGGGACATTTGTTAGAAACACCAGGACTAATGACAGACAGAAACGCGTTGACCGCCACTATCCCGTGTAACACCCTCCACTGTAAGTCAGCTACTCTTTTGGTTAATGGTGGTTTGTATAACGCCCTCCACGCAGGTTGGACATCAACCGCCAACCCCAGATGACCTCTCCACGGTGTGTCAGCCCGGTCATGGAGTTTGCTCTTATTCAAACATAGCACCATCATTTTATAAAAGGCTTTCCCTTTTGCCTCTTTAAAATCTACAGTGCAGCGCTTTACATCAAACAAACCACCAACACAGTTCTCAAGGTAGGGACGGACACATAAATCAGGGAAGGAATCGTCAGATCGAGGTATACTCTGACCAACATGATATTCCTTCAACAGTATGGAGTCATGTCCAGACAGCTTGTATTTCCAGTGGTCCAATAGTTTTGAGATTGTTCGGACTGATCTCATACCCATAACGGCTGCCAAGGCAGCAGCATTGTTTAGTTCAGGTCCGGCAATATCCACCACATTCCCCAGCGTGAGCACTCGTGCTCTGCAGAATGCGTCTGTGATGGCAGAACCTGCCCAGCAGGGGTAATCCAACCGGTCCCCGTACACCACCGGTTCCTGTAGCAGCCAGTGTAGGGAGTCACCTTGCGGCCGTCTCTCCTTGGTCAACCGCTTCCACACCGTAAACACGCCACGATAAAAAGGCGGCAACGCCTGGAAACTCAGCGCCTTCACATCCATCAGGAACACAGAATCCCGTATTCCAAATCCCTTAAAGTTGTTCAGCACCCAGTGGGCCAGAGGTCTCCAGACCAGGTCTTTAGGGCCAACCAGCAGTCTTTAGAGGAACTGCAGGCGGAAAGCAGCGCCCCTGCTGGCCAAATGAACCAGTCCTTGTCCTCCTTGTTCTTTGGGGAGAAAAAGAACCGCCTGGGGAATCCAGTGCAGCTTATCCCAAAAGAAATTGATCAAAACGGATTGAATTTTTGCAAGTAAATCAGAAGGGGGGTCCACACAAGACAGTTTATGCCACAGAGAAGAGGACAGTAGATTATTAATAACAAGTGTCCTGCCTCTATAGGACATGCTCGGTAAGAGCCACTTCCATCTCTTTAAACGGCCCTCTATGTTTTCCAGAGCAGTATCCCAGTTCTTTTGCATCACACATTCCTCTCCCAAAAACACACCCAAATACTTTACCCCTCCTTTCTTCCAGGTGAGCCCTCCTGGGAGAGATAGAGTGCTCTGCAGCTTATCCCCCACCACCACAGCTTCACTCTTAGTCCAGTTAACTTTAGCAGACGAGATATGATTAAAAATACTTACATTCCCTACCAAAGTGTCGATATCTGCTTGTTTGTTTAAAACCACCATGACATCATCTGCATAAGCTGATATTTTAACAGCTGAATCACACCCAGGAAAATAAACACCTAAAAGTTCCTTCCTGAGCTTATTGAGCAGAGGCTCAATAGAGAGGGAATAAAGCATCCCTGACAGAGAGCACCCCTGCCGTACCCCTCTCTGCACATTAAAAGGTGCAGCCAAACCACCATTAACCTTTAATATACTCGCAATGTCACGGTACAGTACCCGTATCTTAGCTATGAACCCTGGGCTGAAGCCAAAAGCATTGAGCGTGTGCCACAAATACTGGTGTTCAACCCGGTCAAAAGCCTTTTGCTGGTCTATGGAAATAAGGCCAGTATCCATGCCCACCGAGCCAGAGACGTCCAAAAGATGCCGAATTAAAGTGATATTGTCACTCATTAACCTGCCGGGCACACAGTAAGTCTGGTCGATGTGAACCACTTCACCCATTACCTCCCTCAGCCGAGAAGCGAGAGCTTTGGACAAGATCTTACAATCCCCACACAGCAGAGAAACAGGTCTACAGTTCTTCAACTCCTGCAGGTCTCCTTTCTTCGGCAGCAGGGTAATGACGGCCCTTCTGCAGCTCAGTGGCAGACGTCCTCTGCTCAAGCTGTCTTGAAAGACCTCCAGCAGATCTTCACCAATTACTGGCCAAAAGGTCTTATAGACGTCCACAGGCAGCCCGTCGATGCCTGGTGCCTTACCGTTCCCCAGGCTCATCAGAGCAGCAAACAACTCATTCAGGGACAGTTGGTCTTCTAGCACCGTATTGGTAGCAGCATCCACCTGAGGAAGCCCATCGTAGAAGGATGCAGCTGACTCAGCATCCTCCACGTACTCCTCTCTGAACAGGTCTTTGTAGAAGGAGGTGGCAAATCTTCTGATCTCAGGAGTTCCCGTGATTGTGACTCCTTCTTCCGAGTGTAGAGAATGCATGATCTTTCTCTGACCATTCTTCCGCTCTAGACCAAAGAAGAACTGCGAGGGAGCGTCCATCTGCGAGGCGTTCATGAAGCGTGAGCGGACCAGAGCTCCCTGTGCTGTAATGCCCAACAGGTTGGCTAAAGCAGCCTTCTTGACTTTAAGAGCTTCAACATGCCCTTGATTTCCTGTGGAATTCACCAAACTCTGTAATTCCACTACTTCAATCTCCAGGTCTTGAAGAGACCTGGTAATGTGCTTGGTGACATTGCGAGTATATTGCTGACACAAGAGTTTCACCTGAATCTTTCCAACATCCCACCACTGCTGCAGCGATGGGAAACTGGCCTTAAGACTCTGGTGTGTACCCCACACACACTTAAAACCCTCTGTAACCAGGTTCGTTGTAGCCGTGGGTTTCACGGAGCTCTTCGCACAAGGACGACACCAATGCTGCACGTTTCCGGGCTCTTTTATTAGGCATCTTTGCTCACGTCACATCCACTGCACATGCCTAGCTCTCCTAACTCCCTTTCCTTGTCTGCGTGGCTCTGGGAGCTTTTATAGCTCCCTTCCCCGCCCACGCAATCCCACGATCATGTGGACCAGCTGTGCCGCCTCACGCGCTGCACAGCTGATCCCCATGATCGCCTCTCTCTCTCCCTGCTGCAGGTGCGCTAACCACGCCCCCCACCCCACATACCCCCACCGCCCGACTTAGGCCGGGGAGCCACCGGTCTAACCAACTCCCCCCCCCTCCCTCCCACTGGGAGCGGGAGCGGGAGTCAGTCCCGACCATCTGCCCCCCGACCTATGGACCACCATGGAATTAACTTGCGTTTCCGCCAGATGCCACCGGGTGGTCCGGGCGTTGGCATCCTCCATCCGTGGGGGTCCGGGCGCGGGACATGGTCCGGACAGAGGGCGATCGAGCGCCCCGGGAGGCAGGTTCCTTGCGCTCTCCGCCAGCCCCCTCCCGGGGCCAAACCGGCTCTCGCCCTCAGTCCGCCGCGGCAACCTGCAACACAAGAGAGAGAAAGTTTAGGGTCGCGGGAACCAAATTGGTCCCCCATGTTCCGACCGGGCTGCTACCCGCTGGCCTTCCCAGCGGGCCCGAGCCTCTCGCTCGGCCCGCATCTGTTGCCCCAGCTGCCGCCGGGCCTCCCCTGCTCGCTGAAGCCGGTCCCGGAGCTTCCTGTTCTCCTGGCGCAGCCGGGCCGGCTCTGTTCCCTCAGCCCTCCGGCTGATGAAGACCGGCCGGGCCTGGATCCACCTGGGTCGGCCGTCCTGCCTCCCCAGGGTTTCCGTTGTCCCCGTACAGGCCCTCCATAAGTGCCCCCTGTTTCCGCAGGACCAGCACCGCCTCCGGCACTGCCACTGCCGGTGGCCGGGCTGTCCGCATGTCCAGCACCGTGGCTCCGTGACCCAGGACGGCTCCCGGGTTTCCTGCCGGGACCACCCGCCGTCCCCTGACCACGTCGACCCCGGACCCCACTCTGGCTGACCAGGGCCCCGTCGCTGACGTCTCCGACGCCCCCGGCTCGCTGCCGGTGCTATCGGGCCTGTTGGCGTGGGAGCTGGCGTCCTCCTTATGCGATCCGCCGCGTGTCGCGACGTCCCTGTCGCCGTCCTCGGGTCCGCCGCGCCCGCCGCCGTCGTCTGCGACGCCGCTTCCGCCGCCGTTGCCTCCGCGCACGCCGCCGCCGTCTGCGACGCCGCTTCCGCCGCCGTCGCCTCCGCGCACGCCGCCGTCTGCGACGCCGCTTCCGCCGTCGTCGCCTCCGCGCACGCCGCCGTCTGCGACGCCGCTTCCGCCGTCGTCGCCTCCGCGCACGCCGCCGTCTGCGACGCCGCTTCCGCCGTCGTCGCCGCGCCCGCCGCCGTCCGCGACGCCGCTCCCGCCGTCGTCGCCTCCGCGCCCGCCGCCGTCTGCGACGCCGCTCCCGCCGTCGTCGCCTCCGCCGCCGTCTGCGACGCCGCTTCCGCCGTCGTCGCCGCGCCCGCCGCCGTCGGCGGCGCCGCCTCCGCCGCCCGAGCCGTCACCACCGTCTGTGTTGCCCGGGTCTTCAGGCGTCTGGCGTCGGTCTGGGTCTCCCCGACCCTCCGGCGCCTCGCGTCGGTCTGGGTCGCGGCCGTCGCTGTCTCCCGGACCGCCACCCGCTCCAGCGCCTGCACGAGGAGCGCCTCCCTCTGGGTCTGCTCCTCAAGCTGTTTCGCCAGCGCATCCACCGCTCTGGTGTACTCCCGCACCTCCGCTTGCAGCTGGACCTTCTCGGCCTCCAGCTGCCGCAGCCGGGCGCCGTCGGACCGCTGTCCGCGCGTCTCGTCCTCCGGCGCCGTCGGGACCCGCACCGCCTCGGCCACGTCCCGGACCCCCGGCGTCTGGCCGTCATGCGGTCCCCTGCGCTCCGCCGCCCGCCGCTCCAGGTACGCGCCCCACTCCTCAAAAGTGCGGTAGGGTAGCGGCTTCGCTGGCGCCGCCGGGACCCGCACCGCCTCCGCCACCTCCCGGATCGCCGGCGTCCCCTCGCCGGACATGGCGGCATACAGCCGCTCGATCTCAGCATTCCCGTCATCCCAGGCGCCGTGCCGCTCCTTCCCCACCGGCCATCCCCGTTGGGCGCCACTGTAACCAGGTTCGTTGTAGCCGTGGGTTTCACGGAGCTCTTCGCACAAGGACGACACCAATGCTGCACGTTTCCGGGCTCTTTTATTAGGCATCTTTGCTCACGTCACATCCACTGCACATGCCTAGCTCTCCTAACTCCCTTTCCTTGTCTGCGTGGCTCTGGGAGCTTTTATAGCTCCCTTCCCCGCCCACGCAATCCCACGATCATGTGGACCAGCTGTGCCGCCTCACGCGCTGCACAGCTGATCCCCATGATCGCCTCTCTCTCTCCCTGCTGCAGGTGCGCTAACCACGCCCCCCACCCCACACCCTCTTTAAAAGAAATATCATTTAAAAGTCCAGTATTAAAGTGCCAATATGCGCTGTGCAGTCTTACATTCTGAATATAAATAGAGCACTGGACAAGACAATGGTCTGTAAAACCAACAGGAGAAATAACACACGTTTTAAACACACTAAAATGGTGCTTAAAACAATAGAAGCGATCCAGCCTGGCCAAAGACAAGATGTTATCTCTGGAATGACTCCAGGTGTACTGCCTTTCACTGATGTTAAACCCTCTCCACACATCCTTCAGCTCCCAGCTCTCCATCAGACGCCTGAGTCTGGCCGAGGAAGCAGGATGAGGCTCCAGGTGATTACGGTCTACACTGGGATTCTCTGTGCAGTTAAAATCACCTCCCAAAAACAAAAAGTCATCAGTACAATCCTGAATGACATCAGACAAAAGATCTAAAAAAAACATTCGTTCAATGGCCAAAACTGGAGCATACACGTTTATAAAAATAAGTTGGACATTTTCAAGTTGAACCTTGATTTTTATAATGTGCCCACACATGATCTCCTCCACACTGAAGGAGCAGGGACGGAAACCCTTAGAGAAGAGCACCCCGACCCCCCCACTGTTAGAGGCCTTATGGCTGAGAATAACTTCCCCAGGCCACTGCTTCTTCCACTCACTCTCATTCTCCACATCACTGTGAGTCTCCTGCACTAAAATAACATCTAGATGTTTTAACTCCATCAGTTTAAACAGAGAAGCTCTTTTTACATCACTTCTTGCTCCATTAATATTTAGGGATCCAATTTTTAAATCCGCCATAAAAAATAAAAGGGCAAAAACAAAAACACACATGACAATTATTATTATATACAGTCGTCATCATCATCAATAAGTTGAGCTCTGACTTTAGTGACCAGTTTCCTGAGGCGGTAAACCTCTTGGATAGTGAACCCTTCAGTATCCTTCCTCAGCAACGCCACAGACCTGATGAACCCTCTCAGGTCTGGGAAAAACTGCTCCGTCTTAACTGCATTGAGCCCCTTAGTGTCATGCAGGAACTTCTTGATCTTATCCAGAGGATAAAGAGTTAACTTCTCTACTTGGGAAGCTGTCCACTCACAATCCTCATCATCATCATCATCATCATCACACAGATCCTCTAACAGCTTTTTCGCTTTAGCATCATTCTGCTCTTTGTTATAGCTGATTTTTCTCTTGCTGGATCTTTTAGTTACCTCCATCTCTTCAGACAGATTTTCAGCCAGAGCATCATCAACCTCATTACTATCATTCTGACTGCAGCTGGCTTTATTTGTCTTGCCTTTTTCTTTCCTTGTCTGTGTGTCATTTTCTGCTTTCTCCTTAGACTGTCCACTTCCTACACTAACAGTTTTATTTCCACCCTCATGTTGTGGGCCTACAACATTATTCTCCTTTTCCTGAGCCTGTTCTGCACTCTGTTGCGCACCTGCCCCGTCTGAATCAGCCGCAGGTGGCGCAACATCTGATTCTGAGCCCCCTGTAGGCTGTTCTGAGGCCGAACCACCCGATCCAGCGGGACCGGGGGCCGGCTTCTCCGAACCCCCCGGCACCTCGGGACCTGGCGCCGGCTCATCCGAACCGCCCGGCCCCGCAGGATCGGGGCCAGGACGGCGCGGACAGGAACGGACCAAATGACCCTCCTCCCCACAACCAAAACACTTCATAGTATCAGACGTGGCGAACACAACATAACTAAAGCCTTCAACTTTAAAACTAAAAGTTAAATTCAGCTCTGCCGCGGTGTCTTTCAAAACCATGAAGGCCTGTCTCCTGTGACACACGACGTGTTTGAGTTTCGGTGACTTGCATCCGAGCAGAATCATCTTGATAGGCGACATCAGCTGGCCGTACCGTGACAGCTCTTTGGCCAAATCCTCATTTTTAATAAACGGAGGTGCGTTTGAAATCATGATTCTTTTTGCTGGGCTCGCCAGCGGGAGAACCGGGGTGAAGGTATCACGAATCACCACTCCTTTCTCCACCACATCCTGAACCTTCGCCAGGTCATCCAGGAATATAACCACGGCCTTGTTCATTCTGGAGGCAGACTTCACGCTGTCAAACCCGACCACCTCCCCTACCGCATAGCTGGCCTCCTCCACTGAGCAGCCGACATGCGGGGAAATCCTCACCGCATGTCGGCGTGTCAGCTTCTCCAGCCCCGCATGGCCGCCAACCACGGGCATGACGCCCGGCTAACCACCAAACTACCGAACAAAACCCTCCACCAACTAATAACTAATAACTACACAACACCAAATACACAGAAAAACAAAGATAGAAACTCACGCGCTGTGTGTACACGTGGTGAAGTTTCTTTGTGTAATCCACATAACAACACAACATGACACCTGTAGCTGTAGTGAGCCTGCTGCTGGGCCATCTGGACCCAGCTGACTTGCAGCTTTGCAGGTGTGACCATGGATTGAATGCATGGCCCCTTGTCTCCTCCTCCAGCCCCCCTCCCCCCACAGACTGGCGCTGTAAACAATAGCAACGTGTGCGTCCTATACTGGATGCACACATGCATAAATCTCCATTTGAAAGGTATTCGTTCCCCCTCCCGGTGCTCTTTCCACAACAGTGGCCACGTGCCTCGCTGCCACAATTAGAGCTGACCGGAGAGACTTGTGACTTTGACTCCGTCGCTGTCACAGACTCGCTCTCGTTTCAGAGCCTCGCTCTTCATCCTCCTCTGTCTCACCCTCTTCGTCTTCTTCGTCTATTTCTAGCTCTCTTCTTTCTCCCTTCAACTTCATCTCTGGATCTCTCCATCTGTCTGCACCTGTGGTGCCCAGCTTCATCCCTCCCTTTCTCTCGCTCTTTCTCGTTTGCTTTTAGTTTTGGAAATGTAATAATGTTTTTGCGCTTGTGACATCAGATAAACACAAACAAAACATTACAAACTAGAAGGTGCGCTCGCTGTCTGTAAACTCCTTTACTTTAGCTGCTTCCTCCCTGCAGTAGTAATAGTAGACTTGTATTATTGAAGTCTAGCCGCTAATTCGATTATAACCAAAATACTACTATTTCTTCACAATATAAGTCTTTTTTTTAAAGCTTTTATTTTGAAGCTGCAAAATCAGGAAATGTTGAGTATTCCTCTTCCGCTCCTTCGATTCTCTCGAGACGAGGATGATGATGATGATGGAGACCTATGTTTTATAAATCATCCTGATTGTGTCCACATGTGGTCCACACCTCACTCAGATCCCTCCTCAATGCGAGCCAGGCCCCCACCGGCATGTGGTCCAGCTGATTGGACCCCAGTTCAGTCCAGATCTGATCTCAGAGCGAAAACAAAAAAAAGTGAAACCCCCACGGCCTTCCAGCTATTCCCCCCCTCTCTTTCTCTCTTTGTCTCTCCCCTCTCCATGGACTCTCTCATCCCCCAGTCTCTCCGTCAGCAGCTGACATGAAGCCTTGGGATAGCTCGAATGCCGCGCTATCGGGGTTCAACCCCCCGTACACGCGTGTGTCCGTGTGCATGCATTCACGTGGTCCAACTCGTGTGTCGAGGCGGCTCAGCAGCACGAGACTCAAGGACAGATGTATTGTGACCAGTGGCACATCAAATTATTTCATTTTACATTATTAAGTAGTTTAAATATTTGTTAGCGATTTGACACGTTTGATCTGTAACTGTTGACACAGACAAATGCAAACTTTCATCTTATTATGTTTTCTTTACTGAAACGTTGCCTGCAGAGTCCTTGAACCTTGAACCGGACCACTGGTGCTGTTGTTGATCTTACGATCGGCAGAACCTCTGTACAGTGAGTGAAGCCCCAGGAAGCTAACGTCAAACTGTCTGATTGGTTGAGATCCAGCTCACGCGGGTTACAACAGAACCAGCAGCTCCTGTTTGAGCTGCCCTGACATTTGCTCCCACATATTAGTGAGGCCGAGCACCTCCGCTGTTTTATTTTAGCCTCCCTCACCTGTCCGTTCTCCTGAACTGTCAGTCATGTTCGTGATCAGCAGAGAGAAGAAGAGAAACTTCCTGGTCAAATCGGAGGCGCCTTTATTTTTTCCACACTGTGATGTGTTTAGGCAGGCGCCTTTGGAAAGATGTCTAAATGTCACTCATGTTTTCCTCTCAGTTCAGTTATTCATAACCCAGGGCAAGACGCAACAGGAGGAAACGCCCAGCACCCAGCACCCTTCACCCAGCACCCTTCACCCCGTCAGTAAACCGTAAACATGATGAACTCGCCCCCAGACTGTATTTTCGAGGTGTTTCGTGAAGCAACCGCTCAACTCAAAGTCTCTTTTCCTTTTGATCCGTGTTGACCGTGGCGATGGTCTTCACCCTTTTGTTGCTGTCTCAAAGACCTTTTAGACGTCTTTCCCCACTAAAGCAGTTTACATCCTGGCACTTGTTGTCTTTGGCCTGCTCTGTGGGAGCAGAAGATTAAAAGCTGCGATGCCAGGAGGTTTTCCATGACTATTGTTATGATGAAGAAGACGTGACTACACATGCAATGTGTCTTCAGCATGATCCAGTTAAATAAACAATGTCAAATGAAACATCTTCAGATTGGTGTACTCTCTCCACCTGTCGGTCAATCAGAATATTTCACATCTGACCGTTGAAAAAGTTTTAAATGCTCCACATTTGTTTTTATTAAGCTGATTTGTCTGATCATTATTTTTAAGTGCTGGGGTGATACTGGTCCCACTCACAATATATTGAGAAACATTTTATTCAAATCTATACCAGTAATGATCATTTCCTGTCTTATTGTCTCATGCATGCTTCTAAATGCAACGTCTCAAAGCGTGCAGACGTTACATTTAGCTTATTGTTATGACTCGTCTCTGAAGGTATTTCCACGATGGCGTCTGTCGTCCTGTTTCTACTCCGTCATTGAAGTCTGTTGTCGTGGTCACGGGTACAATTACCTGAATAACCCTTCTTCTTCTTCTCCTCCTCCTCCGTCCTCAGAGGGGTGCCATGCTGCCGGGAGGCCGCCGGTGAGCCAGCATGTCGTCAGACCGACGCTTTGAGGATGACCGGGTGGAGAGGGGCTCCATCCCCCTGGACATCGACAACGTCCACATGCTGCTGCAGGGTCAGTGCCTCCGTCCTGTTAGACCCGTGTGGGTTAAAGAGATGTTCTCTGTGCTTGAGGTTATTACGACGATTAGCTTCTACAAGCGCTCGAGCCGAGTGACGGTTTGTTGGTTCTCGGCCTGAAAGAAGACTGAGGTCATGCAACTGCAAAGAAAGAAGAAGAAAACGCTCTTGTCTTGGTTACTGTGGCAACATAATAACTCCTAAGCCTCGTCACGTGTCTCAGAGCAGCAGTTTGAAGACTCACCGCTTCACTTTAGGCACTTCTTTATTTATTTTAGGTCACGCTCGACTTCACTGTAACTGAGCCTCTCGGAGAGATGAGTCATCTTATAAAGAGCCGTCCGGAGGGAGACGATGCACGTCTGACCCTGTTCTCATCATCATAATAATATAATAATAATAATGATCAGATCTCAATACGTTTCTTTATAACCGGTCTGTCATGCTATCAATATGATTTTGCAACTAACTTTATGAAACTTTTAATATTAGAATGATTCGTCCACTAATAGCTGTTGTTGCTAAATGATTAATGGTGGAACTTATTCAATTTTAGCAAATTATACAAAGTTTTAAATTAATATTAAACTTAGTTGGTTGTCTCAGTTTTGTGTAATTGAAGACCCTTCAGGTTATGGACTGTTGGTCAGACATATCAAGCGATTTGATGCACATTTTTCTCTCATTTTTTGGAACATTTCATAATCAAAACAAAAAATAAAATAAAAAAAGATAAAAAGCAATAATTCGAATGACTTTCTAACAAAATTATTGCATCATATTCTGTCCTAGACAATTTAATATTCTAGCTCTACTTCGATTTATCAATAACTGAAATACCTGCATGTTTTTTGCACACATCTGCAGCGGGCGACTCGTGGATTCATTCCCTAACTGCAGCATCACTCAGCCCGGCCAGCTGGCGTGACGCGGTTGGCACCGTGGATGCCTTTAGGTTGTGTAGTTTAATACGAGGGCACATGGCTGCCCACATTTCCTCTCCACACTGAAAACACCGTGTTTTTATTTGACTTTTCTTCTTATTCAAGCCAGAACGATGACGTCGTCCTAACCCTCCACGAAAAGCCAGCTTGTTAAAAAAAAGACTGGGCAAGTCTTGTTTTGTGTTATTTCAAGTGGTAATGACGAAGGCATATCAATAAAGAGTGTTTGCATCAGCGACGCATTCTTCTGAGGACACGTAATGTGGCTTTTATAAAGTAATGCTCATGAACCGATTATCTGTGTCGAAGCCGACTGAAGGATGGAGAAGGTTGGGTGCTTCATTCCCACTTTCATAACATGTGATGCTTTATGCAGACTTTAAACCTTTTGTATCAGGTTGTCATCAAGTGAGGCTGCGTGTGGTCCAAAGGACGAACGGATAATGTTTGGAGGTCAAAGGTCAAGGTCCTGATTGTTAACAAAAAACTTGAAAGACCACCTTATTTTTTTTGCAACCCTTAAATGGGAAGTGGCCGTATCTAGACTGAGGAGTGACGTAGAGATGCCGTATACGTCTGTCAATCACCTGGTAGCCCCGCCCTAAACCACCCCCTGCTTTATGGTCTGTTTGACTCTAAATGAGCATAATTTACTAAATGAACATCATGCTGTATTGAAGAAGACTTGAAACTAGAGATTGAGACATAAACTCATGTTTACAATGTTTACTGAGGGAATACATCAAGAGAGAAGTAGAGTCATTTATATAGACTTCTATACAACCAGAGGAGTCGCCCCATGGTGGTCAGGAGAGAGAATGCAGCTTTAACACATGAAGCATAGACTTCTATACAACCAGAGGAGTCGCCCCCTGGTGGTCAGGAGAGAGACTGCAGCTTTAACACATGAAGCATAGACTTCTATACAACCAGAGGAGTCGCCCCCTGGTGGTCAGGAGAGAGAATGCAGCTTTAACACATGAAGCATAGACTTCTATACAACCAGAGGAGTCACCCCTGGTGGTCAGGAGAGAGAATGCAGCTTTAACACATGAAGCATAGACTTCTATACAACCAGATGGTCAGGAGAGAGAATGCAGCTTTAACACATTACATTTCGCTGACGCTTTTATCCAAAGAGACTTACATGATATACAGTAGACCGTAGACACAGCAACGGTGAGCAATGAGGGTTAAGTGTCTTGCTCAAGGACACAACGACACAGAGTACCGGAGCCGGGGATCGAACCACCGACCTTCTGATTGAAAGACCGACTTGCTAACCACTGAGCCACAGTCGCCCATGAAGCATAGACTTCTATACAACCAGAGGAGTGAAATTATGATGAAATTGGAATCAAATCTCAAAGTAAAGCTTACACACACTCCTCACCTGAGTTTCTCAGTCCTAGTCATGAATTGGGTCACATGAGGTCAGGAGTTTCGGGTTAAATCAGGTGACAGATCCACATATTTGCAGCTTTCTGACATTTGAATTTGACCCACTTTTTCCAGCTAATGAAGCATAAATTACCCCGAAGGCTGCAGGAGGACGAGCTTGTTGCGGGTCTTGTTTCAGCAGGCCTGGATCCTTCACAAGTGAGACTCAAAAGAGGCAGAGCCTATCTGATCTCACCTGCAGGCTAGAGATGTGGACTGTTTGCTGGTTAGACTGGAGTTACTCTCTAACTAACTTCATAAACGTTTTCCCTTCATGGATCTGCAGCGTTTAGAGTGTGGTAGAGAAGAGGAGCTCGGTTCAGATTGATATGCACCACAGTTTGTTTACCTTTAAATATCTCCTGAGTCAGCAGCAGCCATCCCATCATGGGTGAGTGTTTCTGTTTGCTTACTCATGGATATGATTAGTGGTCTTCTGCAGCGTAACAGTTGATCTACACACAGTTAAGTAGTGAAAGTTTGACAAGTGGTGTTTGTTAAATGTAAGATATCAATCTAGAGTATAGATACACTGGGATGCTTTATCAGGGTTTATCAGCAAATCAAATATAGGCTTACATCAGATACTCAAGTGGATTCAATATCAAATAGCTTAATAATTATATATAATAATAATGTTATATCTCAACCACAATGAGGTGCTGTGTGTCTGTAACGCGTCATTGTTTGTGTTTCTGATGAATTCTCTATTGAAATGAGCGGTGATTAATTTCAGGAGCTCACGGATGCTAAAAGCGTCCACAGGTCCTCGTGGGATTGTTTAAAATACTTCTGCTGGCTTTCCTCCGCTGAGCTTTCAAGTCGCTCAAAGTGTTGGCTGCTCCTAATTGTTTTGGAGATCAACAATGCTCCTCACGTTGTTGTGCTGCTCCAGAAACCCTCCTCCCCCTTCTTCCTCCCTCCTCCCTCCCCCCGTTTAGTTTGATTTATACAATTCTTTATAAAAGGCCTGTCATCATGGGAACTCCCTACAATTAAGATTAGACTCCAAGTGAACTGGAGCCAAGGGTGGCCTGATGTTAAACATATTGAAGCAGGAAATAGTCTGTTTAAATACTGTGTATATACTGTAAACATACTGTGTGTATATACTGTAAAAATACTGTGTATATACTGTAAAAATACTGTGTATATACTGTAAACATACTGTGTATATACTGTAAAAATACTGTGTATATACTGTAAAAATACTGTGTATATAGTGTAAAAATACTGTGTATATACTGTAAAAATACTGTGTATATACTGTAAAATACTGTGTATATACTGTAAAAAATACTGTGTATATAGTCCCATCGGAGCAGAGAGCATGAAGGGGAGATGGGACCACAAGCTTTCTGCCTCTGCAGCAAACAAAGAGAAGGACTTTAGTTTATTTGATGTATTAGCTCTCCAAATCTGAGGCCTTTTGAAGGAAGAATTGGAACGCTTCCTTGTGGACGGGAACATCTTTCATACGCCTCATAAACGATGTTGGTTTTACTCACTGTTAATGACCACTGTCAACTTATTCAAAGTGAGAGTATTGAAAGCTGAGAGGAGATCTTACTGAGTCCAATGAGTCAGGAAGTAGATTATTTTGATCGTATCTGGATCGTAGGTGAGACTCGTCCCACCGTCGGTGACCTGAATGACCTCATCGACGGTGAGTGGTGGACAATTAACGGACCGGCACCGTTGTTACTTACACCGGTCTTTATGGGACCTGAAGGCTGAAGCCGCTCTGTGGCCTGGCTCCGATAATTGTAGGACAGTTTGTTTCCTGTATGCTCAAACTGTAGATGTTGGATTGGATGAACAACCCGTACTTACCCCCCGGTCTAGACAGACTATCAGACTTGTTTTCCCATCGCTCGTCTCGCACAACAGATACTCGACAGTCGTCATCAGATGTCTGCACCGGCTCCGTCTCACGGACACGTTGGAGCGTTTATAAAGACTTCAAGTTGTATTCCTGTCAGCGATACGCGTGTAAACCTGAGGTTGATGTGATAACTGTCTCTGGCGACTCCTGTAGGTTCGTTAGCCGTTAGCTAATAGCCAAGCACACCGTCCACAGCGATAAAGGTGAGCAGACCGCTTCCCTCCACGGTGTCACTGAACCACAAGGGGTCCCTGAGCATGCAGCCGAAAACCAGCACCCACAATGCAAGATTAGCCGTGGACGGACACAGAGATGCACGCACACAATGACTCACGCACACGATAGAAGAGGCCAATACTTATATCGGTACGGAGTTTATATTTTAACTGCATTCAACATAGAAGAACATGTGTTGACATCTTCCCACCGGCTAGCAGCCCATCAGCTGCTGGTTTGCCGATTATATTCAGAGTCACTGAACCCATCGTGGCTCGTCTTGATCCGACCGTCACCAACTCTGGTTTAGTCCAAAGTAAAGTCTGAATCCACCGATGTTAACCATTAAATTAGCAAAATAAATGAACCAATGTCAAATATGAGTACTTGGTATATGTGATATAATACAAAAAAATGCATTCCAATTATATTTAAAATATATTTCTAAGGGCTTTAAATTGTATTGCAGATGTTTTTCAGAAAAGAATGCAAGTTGAGAACTTTAATAATCAAATCTAGATTTATGGGAAGATGACTTGCTTGCGGCTCTGTTTGTGCTGAATTATTTTCTGTGGCTTATTTTTTATTATTGCATGGAGGCTCTGCTTGTTCAGGCATCACGCGCCCACATACCTCTGTTTGTGGCCGTTGTGCCAGAGGCTTCCCAAACGGATTGGCCAAACCTGTGGGCGTCGGCCTCAGTAAAGACCCGCCTTTACCCGTGGTAAACACCTGGCTACATTCTCAATAGGTGCCATGACACCGTTTGTGATCGTACCTTTGAGGCCTAATGAAAATACGTATTCCACTCATATTCCCGTCTACATGCAGCTGTGCATATTCAGATTAACGTAAAACGACCACATGATCGTCCTCATCACCAGGTCACGGTGTTTTCCAAGAAGCCGTTGACATCCTTCATGAGGTTTGAAAGTAGTCGTCAGCTCTACTAACAGCTTGGTTTGTGGTCAACTCACAGCTGCTGGTAAACAGGAAATAGGGCCGTGTGCAAAGCTCCTGAGACTTTATGTTCAGAGAATGGTCCTAAACCTGAATATTATCGGCATATCAACACATCTTCATCAGAAGGCGCTCCATTCGTATCGGGCCCATTTCAGGATATCCAGACTGAACATGAACCGGATCACATTGGGCGTATTGTGGTCTAGGAACCAGGACCCTCTCTGCAGGGGAACCCACTATAAGCACATCAGGACCTCGATGCCTCCGCTTTGGCGACGCTTTGTTTGTTTGTTTGTTTGTTTGTTTACGTGAGGCTGTTTTGTTCTTCTTCAACAGTGGAACAGGAACAGATTCAGAGGAAGACCTTCACCAACTGGGTCAACGCTCAGCTGGCAAAGGTGAGCCAACCTCCGAGCTCCCGGTCCTTTTGATCCTAAACATGAGACTCTTTCATTGTTGTAGCTTCTGTTCAAAGTCTTCTTCTGTTGTGTGTAATATGGATACAATGTAACGATTCCTGCAGGGAAACCGGGTCATTAAGGTATCGCAGAGTAAAGACATTTTGTTCACAATACCGGATTGTGACTGTTCTGCCTTACAGCCCCGATATCGACGTTAAATATGTGTGAACAGAACGGGAGCTTTCAGCGTTGGCCATAGTGAACATATTGGGCAAAACAAACCCTCACAGCGGCACATTTAACCTCTGAAGCGTTGAAGTGTCAGCTGACTGAATGAAAGTCCTCCAAAAGACCCCAAGGAGCAAACAAAACCAAAATGAATTAATGGGCTTTGCAACGCTTCGCATGCCATTTCAGATCTTGTGAAGCGCGAACACATCTTTTAGCGGCTTGTTTTACATGGGAATCCAACATGGTCCCTCCCAGCAGAGCGTCCGCTCTCCCCCCTGCCCGCCTCTCGCTGGCGGTCAGCTGGGAGGGTTAGGCGTGCACGTAAATATAGCAATGAGGAGCAAGGTTCACAGCACACAGACAGACAGCAACAGATGCACACACACACACACACACACACACACACACACACACACACACACACACACACTCCACCAACCAACCAAACCCCCTCGGTCCAGCCAGCTCTGGGCTCACGTTGGGACTCTGCCAATGAGCTGATCGGTGCAGATATTGATAATCCTTTGGTGCTTGACGTTAGAGTAGTGCCTATGATTTGCAGATAAAAGGACCTAAAATTAAAGAAGGAGAAATAATTAATTACAAGGTTCATAGGGTCATGGAAAACCTGGAAAAGTCCTTGAAAATGATAAAATCCCGACAGGGATATTTCAGAAAGATATTCAACTGCAATTTCTCAGCCAAATTATTCTTTAATATTTCTTTTCTTTTTTCAAACCATAAACACATGACTCGTGATGTATTGCAACTACTGCTAACACACAATTTCCCTCTGGTAAAAAAAACTATTTCCTGGACTCGGATGTGAAGCTGTCACGATCAGTGCAGCATCCGGCCGAGCGATTGGTTTTATTATGTCAAAGTACAATAATCGTCTTTATCAGGAGAAGATGAACCGTCTCCCAAAGCAACAAGCGAGTCATCCGTTAGCCGGAGCCTCGTCATCATGGAGCAGATGCATCATGAGTGCCATGGGAACGTTAAATGTTTACCAAATCCTTGAAAGCATGACTTATTTTAGCAAAAGGTCCACAAGTAGAGAACCCGTGTGCATGTTAAACTAAACCGTGTGCCGTGGCAGCGCCGGCCCCCCTGCGTGGTCCTGGATCTCTTCAACGACTTCCGTGACGGCTCCAAACTGCTGGACCTGCTGGAGGTGATGAGCGGCCAGCGCCTCGTGAGTTCAATGCCCGACACGCAAAGAGACCCAAAGCACAGCTTCTGAACCAAGCAGCCGGCCAACCGACTGGTTTCTCTTTGCAGAGCCGGGAGAGAGGCCGCGGCACGTTTCAGCACCGGAGCAACATCGAGAAGGCACTTTGCTTCCTGAAGCAGAAGTCGGTGAGTGACAGATAGCTAAACCAGGAGGGGGCGGGGCTTGTCATCATGGGATGTCTTATTCAGTCTGCATTGTTCACAGGGAATTATGTGATGATTACATTTCTACAAAAAATGTATTTAATGCCATCGTTTATCTCAGGAACTTAAAGTAAAGGATGAACTGATTAGATTTTAGAGGTCAAAGGTCACTGCAACATAACAAAAGACATTTTCTTTTTTGGGCCATAATTCAATCATTTCGGTTAATTGTAACAATTTCACACGCTCTTGTCAAACGGGATGAGATGATGGAGCGTTGACATCTTGGGGTCTAGACTGACGCGACTGTGAGTCATGTATGACGGGATGCTCTGTTTTCTCTCCAGATCAAACTGGTCAACATAAACATTCCTGACATCATCGATGGGAAGCCGTCCATCATCCTGGGCCTCATATGGACGATCATTCTGCAGTACCACGTGAGATCAATAACCCATACTGTTGATCGATTCTCTTGTTGTTGTCTTTGTACTTCTATAATTCATATTTTTTTATTAGATTTAAATAGATTATTTTTATTTATTTTTAGGATAAATCAAGCAAATGATCAAACCAAATTATTGGAGCAAGGAAACCAATTGCAACGCTACTATTAAGTATTTATTTTAGCGTAACAACATGAAAACATGTTTTGTTGTTATCAAGGGATTTTAAATTAAATTATCTTTTAATTTGTGTGACATTAAGCGTCCTTGTTTTGTCCCGTTGTGGAGTTTCTTAACATAAACGTCTGATGTTGGTGCTGGTCTCAGATCGAGGAGCTGGCCAGCAGCCTCTCGTTCAGTTCCCGGCAGTCCTCCATGGAGTCCCTGGCCAGTCTGGATTCGCACTCCACCCTGTCGGGCCGCTCGGCCGCCAGCAGCCCGGTTCCTCCCCGAGGATCGCCACTGCACCACCGCTTCAAGGTTTCAGCCAAGAAGGCCCTGCTGCTCTGGGTCCGCGAGCAGTGCCACAAGTAAGCCGACCGGTGTGAATGAGCCGGTTTATGTAGGGTGACTCGGATATATAGCTCAATATATACTCAATGTTCTGCTGTGGACGTATTTTAGACCCCTAAAAGAATCAATATGTGTATTTATCACCTCTTTACTTTGATGTCAGACCGTTATCTCTGCTCTTGGCAAAGCCACAAGACTCCATTGACAAACTCAGGACCCAGGAGCTGCTGCAACATGAGTGACCTGCATGATTAATGTAATATATTGATCTGCTTCCCTCAGAGCTGGCTGTTCAATAAACGTGAAAGACTTCAAGGCCAGCTGGAGGAGCGGCGTGGTCTTCCTGGCCATCCTGTACGCTCTGCGGCCCGACCTGGTGGATCTGTCCAAGGCCAGGACCCGGAGCAACCGGCAGAACCTGGAGGAGGCCTTCCGCATCGCCGAGAGGGAGCTGAGGATCCCCAGACTGCTGGATCCTGATGGTGAGGGATCCGGCTTTACTGCACTCAGGAAAGAGCTCCGTAGTATGGAGGAAATGTATAATACCTATACCTTCAATAACCAATTTCACATGTAGGCTGATGGTTATTTTGTATGAGTTCACCTTTTAACAGAAGTTCTCCCTGACCGGCTGGATTGTTGTTGTCATGATGGAGATATGATAATCTGAAACAGAACAAATGCTTATTAAGATGTTTGTGCAAAGTCTTTGGAGGTTGAATCATAAGCTGAACATGTAAAGATGACAAAGTGGTGTTTGACTGTTTTGAAGCCTAGAATTCTGCGTTTCTCGTCACCATCTTGTTTTTTAAACCGGAGGAAATGCTAAACAAAATACATCAAGAGAAGTAGAGTCATTTATATAGACTTCTATACAACCAGAGGAGTCGCCCCCTGGTGGTCAGGAGAGAGAATGCAGCTTTAAGACACTTTTCAGATCCGGAGGTTGCCACTTGGGTTGAATATATTTAAATTATCATTTGTGTTTCCGTTCATAGTTAATTTACTGGACTTATTAAGAGGCTTTCTATGCAATCAAGTAGAGGCGATGCAGGAATATGAGTGACGCAACAAAGCATTCTCCTCTTTATTAATGAGCTTTATTAGCCTCCAGTCGCTGTAGAGTTGCTCTCCACTAATCACCAGCAGAGCTTCGCCTCTCGCTCACCTGGCTCTTCCTCCCCACGCCTTCTCGTCTAAATATGATTCACCGGATTTGTCACTGACATAGTTGCGCAGCAGCAGTTCCTCCGGTGGCTTGTGAGTCTGTGTAGAGCGTTGTGACGGAGCCGTGCCCATCCAACCCGAGGCCAGTGGCATGACGGCCTGCCGGTCTGCTGACTCCATCGCTGCTCGTATAAAAGCCTCAGCGTCAGTCCGCCGTGAGTTAGTGGGCTGGCTCTCATCAGCCGGCTGCTTTTAGAAGACAGAGGAGCAACACGTGTTGAAGTCCACCTGCTGCAGGAGTCTAGAGCTTTGGCAGTAGCGTGAGGCTGATCATGGAGTCTTGTGATGTGGATGCAGATGTGGACGTCCGAGACCCCGACGAGAAGTCCATCATGACCTACGTGGCCCAGTTCCTGCAGTACTCCAAAGACCTGCCTGTGGGCGAGGAGGACACGCAGGTCAGTACCACGTCGGCTCTGCAGCTCGCTGGTCGGGTTCAGGTGCTTTCTGCTCCTCTGCAGCTCGGCGTCAACAACAGGCAGCAGCGGCTCAACCTGCTCGGCTGCTCTGATTTCATTTGATTTGCAGTTCAAGTCTAGACGTCAAGGTTAAGATCAAAAGGAAGCAAACGTTAGCCAGAAACTGCATTTATGTTTATTTAACAACAGTTATATGCAACCCAGATATAAGTCATGTTTAACCTCAATATCTAGATGATCTTTACCTTTGACTTACTACATTTAATGCTCAGTGGTCTCTTTATTTTGATCTGTTTCATTCTTTGTTTTTGCATAAATTCTGTTACCAAAATCCATATTTGAGAATAAAGTTTAACAGATAGTTTGTGAACGTTCTGCAGATACAGACCAGCAACCCTGAGTCTGCTTTGTGTCCTCAAGTGCACTTTTTACTTTTATTGCTTGTGTGTGAGGAATTGATTTCATCCTGCATAAATCAGTTTGAATATTATTGGATGTTATAATGAAATGAATCATAACTTGCAGAGCACATTTGTTAAAATACATTTTCTTTGGGATTTCTTTCTATTTTCTTGGCTTCCTTTTGTTTACTGTTTCCTCTCTTGTCTCCCTTTTCCTTCCCTCTTTCCTCTTCCCTCTCTCCTCCTAGACACGATACCTGACTCTTCCTAAAAGTCCTTCTCCTGTCAACCTTCCCGTTCACTACACTCCGGCCATTTCTGCTTCACCTCTGCGACAGGTACACCTGTCGAGCTTCAGCCCGTTTCATTCCTCACCTTTATGGCGAGGTTCCAGGTGCGGGACCTCCCCATCGATTTAGGGAACACCTGAGCCTCGTCATAATGCCCATCTGAGCCACGCCCCCTTTTCTGTTCATGCATTGTTTTGGAGATGCATTGCTGGGTCACAAATTGGCCTCATTAGTGTCATGTGACACGCCGTGAACCAGCCCCACCAAAACCCTCAGAGCCTTGCAAATAACTTTAGATTTCATGGCTGATTATGTCTCGTAAAGACACGCCAGGGAAAGTGTATTTTCTAAGTGGCGAGCTTCCCTTCAGGTCATGCGCTGGTTAGAAGCACGACGGGTCATGCAGATTGAACTCGTTTGGCCTGTTTTCTGGTAGGCAATCCAAAGCCACAGCCAGGGTGTGTTCTGCCTCCCGGGAGGTGAGCAGCTCTTCCTTCGATCCACCGACAGCCTGCAGCCCGGCTCACGGTGCATGAGTCACACAAAACACCTGATGCATAACACACGGGCATGTTGGGATGTGGCTTCTGGAGACATCTGGGGTCTCATGGTGGTACTTTACCCCCGAAGAAGAGTTTAGAAGAGCTGTGCAGGAAGGTTGTTAGTTTGAGAAACACATCTTTATGTAATGCACACAACTTTATTCTTCATACATTATATTCACGCCATACTTCAAACAGTAACACGGCCTCAAACGGCCCTTGTTACAGACAAACAGGAGGAGACTGTTTGACGTGCTCTCTGTTCCTCTGAGTGAAGTGAAAACAACAACCGGGTGCCAGACCCACCCTCTTCCCGGCTCGGTGCTCGGCTGTGCACAGGCTTGCTGGAAGCTCACAAAGCTTTTGGCACAGCAGCCGCGTCTTGTTCTGTGTGAAGCGGATCATGAGTGGCGTCCCTGACTCGTGGGAGGGAACAGGAACTTGTTTATAGATCTCTGCAGACGCTGTTCGGTCTCTTTAGTTTTACGTCCAGTTCCTTCTGTATGGACGTAAACACACAAACACACTTCAGTTCAATCCCACAGATGTGTGAGCCGTGTGTGTGTACCGGTGTCAGCGGCGAACAGGTCAACCGCTGCTAAAGCTGCTTGTATCCGACTCTGTGGCACTGATCTCACAGTAATGAGCCCCAAAGCGTTACAGTGCGGTCGCCTCTTCCCGACCTGAAGGCTGTTAGTCATAAGATGTGGTCGATTTGTGGACTAATAAAACTGTAATACTTAATCATAAGTAAAGAAGAACAATATCCACATCATAAGTGCTGCGTAAACACTTTGCAGAATCTGTCTGTAACTTCCTCTGGCTTCAGAATCCTGGAACTCAACTGCAACAATGTATCATTAGTTTGCTGGTGATGGGACCCACAATCAGACTGACCCTCCCTCATCAGGACCGGTCCCCAGCTGAATGCAGCCTCAGGTTGTTCACTCGTCTTCAGGTGATAACCGTTTGTTTTCTCGGGTCCACTCTTCCAGGCGACGCCCACTCGGAAGGCGCAGGAAGTGACGTGCTGGCTGGCTCAGGCCTACGAGGAGCTGCTGGAGGGCTGGGACTCCACCGAGGGAGAGAGCTACTCCGAGAGATACCACGTAGGGCTTTATCATGCTCAATATCATGCTCAATATCATGCTCAATATCATGCTCAATATCATGCTCATAGAAGCTTCCATCATGTGTTACTATCACTTCTTAATGTACTTCATATGTTTACTCTTGTATTTATTATTCGTTGTCATCTTGAACTTTTTCTATTTTAGTTGAATTTTTTCTCTTTATTTATTTACCTTGTCTTATTGATAGTGTACTATTTTGCACTGGTTAAACTTAATAATTGTTATTCTTTCTATATTCTTCTGTTGTAGTCTTAATGAAACTCTGGGATTAATACAGTTCTATCTTATCTTATAGTTATTAATTGCTGCATATTAATTTGCAGAAGCCGTGTATGTTTTCACCATAATGCCATATAATCATTCTAACCTGAACCACATCCTGCTGATTGTTGTGCGTCATCGAGGTCCTGCAAAGACAAGAGGACCCTTGACCTTTCTTTCTGACCTTTCCCCGCCCCCTCAGGTATTTCAGACCTTCCTGGTGTCCTTCAACGAGCAGCGGCGTCCCATCATGCCGCTGCTGACGGCGATGAGACGAACCCCGAAGCTGAGCGAGGAGCAGCGAGCTCTCAGGGAGGCGTGGGACTCCCTCGCCGAGAAGGTCTGCCACTCAAACCGTGTGACGTGGTTCAGTTGGATGCGATCCAGATGTTAATATTCATGCAGCTCTACTTGTTCCTTGATGCATTTTAATGAAACCTGTTCCTGCAGCTCCATGAATACAAGGTGGAGTTGGACACCAGTCTCCCGCCCCCGTTGGACACGGTGGCTCGCTGGCTGCTGAAAACAGAGAAGGCTCTCGGCGAGGAGGACGGAGACCCGCAGGACCATGGCCGGGCCGCCGCCGCCGCCAGGGAGAAGCAGGAGCTCCTCAAGGTGAATACGTACTGCACCCGAGGGAGGGAAGTGAACCAGAGCAGTGATTCAGGAGGCCCAGAGTCCTCAGGAGGATCATTTACGATGTTAATAACCTTAAGCTTCATTCTGAGGGTTCGTTTGTTACATTACATTTCATTTATCTGACGCTTTTATCCAAAGTGACTTACATGCTATACAGTAGACTGTAGACACAGCAACGGTGAGCAATGAGGGTTAAGTGTCTTGCTCAAGGACACAACGACATGGACTGGCTGAGCCGGGGTTTGAACCACCGACCCTCTGATTGAAAGACTGACTTGCTAACCACTGAGCCACAGTCGCTGCTCAGGAAAGGTGGAAAACAGAAGACAAAAAAACACTGCCCTTCACCTCTCAAACATCGACCTTGAAGAGCAGCAGAGATGATTCTGATTGTATTTCATCATCATGTGCTCCATGTTGCTGCAGGTCTGCCTGGAGGAGATGCCGCAGCATGTGAAGACCTTCCAGTCCTTCCAGAACCAGGATGAGTGTGGAAACCTGATGGTCCCCGCCGACAAGATGGACGAACTAAAGAGGAGGTGTGTGTGTGTGTGTGTGTGTGTGTGTGTGTGTGTGTGTGTGTGTGTGTGTGTGTGTGTGTGTGTGTGTGTGTGTGTGTGTGTGTGTGTGTGTGTGTGTGTGTGTGTGTGAGTGAAAAACACACATGGCCGTAAGGAGAGCGAGCTGCGACGCCGCAGAACCTTCTGTTTGAACGCATCAGATGTTTCTTGGAGACGGTTTTAAAGGGTTAGGTTTCAAGTGGTTTGTTTTTCTCCCTGTGTTGCCGTTAACGACCTCCTTCATGAACGTCTTCACCAGGTTCACCAGCGTGAGAGTGACTGCTAAATACCACGGGATCAAGCTGGAGTACTGGGAGCAGCGCCACGCGGTTCTGAATGTGTTGGGGCGCATCCGGACCAAGCTGCGGGTCTGGAAGAGGCCGTTCGTCTCCCCGGAGGCTGTCAGGGTGTTGCTGCAAGAATGGCATGTGAGTAGGTTTGGCATCAGCAGGGAAATAGTTTAGTTTACTGGGAGGCGGTTGGGAGAAAGTGGTGCGAGGGTGCTGGGTAAGACAGCGTACAAGGTATATATAATATACGGTATATATAATATACCTTATACACCGGAATATACATTATATAGGTAAAAAATGTTTTTTAAATACAGAGTTGGGGTGGGTAATATTACCCAGATCAGGGATTTATTTATTTTGACCTAGAATCTCCCATAAAACGAGCATGGGAATATGGCTGTTATGGACTTATTCTTCTTCTTCCAACAGGATCTGGTAAACACACAGGAGCTCCCGTCTTCGCTGGAAGCAGCTCTTCATAAGCTGAAGCAGGTCTCTGAGAAGTACTCAAGCAAGTCCGCCCTGGGTGAGTTCTCCCTCCGTGTTCGGTTCAGATCGTGCATTCGATTCTGGATCGACTGATTTTATTTTCTTCTCCCGTCGCTCCCCAGCTGCAGACTTCCAGCACGTCAGCCAGCAGGTGAAGCAGCTGGAGGAAGACACCGCCGTGGCTTTGGAAGGCGTGACCGCGGCCAAGAGCGCCATGGGCCGCGTCCTGTCGGCCTGGGACGCCTACAGCGACGGCCTCAGCTCCCTGCAGGCCTGGCTGGAGCAGAGCTCTGCAACACGCACCCACGGCCACAGGCCCGAGGTAGAACCGACACACACAGTAGAAGTGTTTTTAACGCACACTTCCCTCATGGCGCCCTCTGTTGATGAACACCGCTGCATCCATGGGTTTGTGTGCAGGTGCCGTCCGACGCCATGGCCGAGTGGGGCTCCCGACAGGCCCACCTGAACGAGATGGGGAACTTCCTGATGGAGTCCACGGACCCCCAGACCAGCAGGAGTCTGGCGGAGGAGCTGCGCAGAGTCAACGCGCTCTGGGCCGAGTTCGTCAAGAGAAACACTTCCGTAAGTTCCAGAACCAGGGAAACCTGGTCGGTGAGAAACGGGAAATTAATTGACAACAAAGAATACGGATTTCCCGTCATTGATTGATCAGTTTATTTCTCTAACATAGAGGGACTGCAGATGGGGTCTCCCATACCACTATCTATTCATTTCACTTCCTGCAGGCTACTTCTCTTTCAGGGCGAGTGGCTTGTCGGAGGCTTAGTTGCTTCTGATTCTCTGCTGTCCACTGACAGCAGGGAGTTGGGTGGCTTAATGTCTCATCCCTTTGGAATTACATCTATGTTTGTCTCATTGTTATAATCATTCACACGCTGGGACTTTAAGGGTTGGTTTCAAGTTTGAAAGTTGTACTCCACCTTTACTTTTTGTTTGTCTGCAATTATGAAATACAAGGCTTCTATAGTCTTGGACTATGATGCATTATCAAACGGCTTCTTTGATTTCTCTCTTTGCATTTTGGTCAGGCCGCTTTTAAATACCTCAGTTCATTTGTGAAATTTTTAATTTTTTAATTTTTTTATTTTACCTTTATTTAACCAGGCAGATCATTAAGAACAATTTCTTATTTACAGTGATGGCCTGACAAAAAGAAAGAACACAAACATGTGATGACATAAAAACATACAAAGACATAAAAACAGGGTTAAAAGAAACAAAACTAAGCATTATAAGCAATTAACACCATTAAATTAGCAGGCATAGATGTATAAACAGGACACTAAGCGAAGAATTAAATGGAGGGGAAACATTTGCAGGAATCTGTGAGATGGTGTGAGATGGTGTGTTTGAAGGCCGGGATGGAAATGAATGTGACCAGTTTGAGGTGTTTTTGTAGTGCGGAAGGGGAAATTACACCTGACAAGCAAAATAAATCAAAACATCTGCATCCTAACTCATTTATCAAACTTCCCCAACGCAGCATCTTCACTAAACCTGTACTGTTTAAAACACTTCTAGATAAACAGCCTTGCAGTGTGTTTTAAACAGTACGGTTTTATCAAAGATGCATGTGTTTGTGAAGCAGTTAATATAATTATACTGTTGTAGCCCCAAGGCAAGCGAGACAAAAAGGTTTTCTTCCAGAATTCAAAGTAGCAAAAGGTGAGTAATTAATAAACAAATAATACTTTTGTGAGTGAAGTATTCCTTTAAAAATGCTGTCTAAAAAACAATATATCAAATTGTTCTATCTTCAAAACTTCCAAACACTTTTCTTCTAAAAAGCAAGTCATCGGTTTTCGTTGTCAGCTTCGATTGTTGTTCTTGACCTCACCCGACCTTTAACAGCTTTACTGGTTGGTCCTGTTCCCAGGACAGCGTGGCTGAGCCCGGTGCTGAAGTCCAGACCGGATCCCAGGACCTCCAGGCTCTGGTCAAAGAGGCCACTCTCATTCTCAAAGAGCCTCTGGAGGCCACGGCAGGGCCCCTACGCACCTACAGGAAGAGAATACAGGTAGGACTCACTGATGGATGGTTAAACACACCGGGACAGAGTGGAGTCGAGTCAGGGCTGTTATCAAGTATATACAAGTCTGGTGTTACCTTTGAAATATCTTACACAACTTAAAATATAGATTTCATTAAGATAAGTTAAGATGTTTTGGCCTATGATCTAAATTATATCAAGGAAAACTGTGATTTTATAAAATGTCACTTTACATGTCGCATCTCTCTGAAATTGACTGTTTGCGTTCTTTCCTCCAGTTCATAATGAGGAAAATAAAAGGAGTGGATCTCGAGGCGTTGGCTGCCTCCCCACAATGCCCAGCGGATCAGTTGGAGAAACTGAAGCTGGCTGTACCTGAAGTACGAATGGTTCCTTTCCTTTTAAGACTTCCTCCATACAGCTTTTTTAATGTTTTGTTCTCCTATTGATCACATTGTGTCCCTCTATAGTCCCTGGTAGCTGCCGTTTGTGAGTTGATCCAGTCTTACCATTCGTTCCCTTCATGTCCACAGGTGATGCAGACCCTGTTAGAGGCAGAACAGGTGTGCACAGAGCTGCAGCACAGTGTGTCGGGTCTGGACAGTCGCCTGGCTGAACTCCTTTACTGGGAGACTGAGGCCCGGGAGCTGTACCAGCTGCTGAGGGCCGCAGAGCGACAGCAACAGCAACAGCGGGGCCAGGACCCACGAGCCAGGGTAAGAGGATCGATCCAACCTCCAAATTACAAACTTATTGTCCTTTTCATAAAGAAACCTTCTGGCGGTATTTGAGGAAAGGCTAATGGTTGTTCAACACCGTTTATTCCTCCAGGTCCTGATTTCGCGTGGTCTGCAGCTGGAGGGTCAGGTGGTCACGGAGGAGCAGGACCTGCAGGTGATGGTAATGACGAATCAGAAGACGTCTCCCATCCAGTACCTCCACGCCTCCGCCATGCAGGACCGAGTCCGAGCCGCTGTTGCACAGTCACAGGCCAGTTCGCCTTTTGTAAATTGTCTGAGCAAATCTTTACTCGAGGCCGTAGGAAGGCCACAGCAACTTAATGTGATATAATGACAATGTTGGCTTTTCTAATGTGTGTGGTTTCAATTCCAGGAAGCTGTAGGCATGCTGAGCAGCCTGGGAGCCAGAAGAGACCGAAGCAGAAGCCCCCCAGAAGGCTCCCCGCCATCAAAAGTCCTTAAACAGAACAAAGAACATCTGAGACAGACGGACTCAGTCAGATGGCCGACTCTGCAGCCCGATACCAACTTAGTTGAGTCTCATGGAACCTTTGTGCCAAAGATAGTGGTGCAGCAATACAGTCACCAAAAAGCGACTTCTCCTCCAATGCCATATAGCTACGCACAGGCTGTGATGCAGACCGGGAAAAAATCCCCAACAGAAGTCCAGGTTCAGGCCTGGGTAGAGACCACTGGACCACAACAACAGCAGCAGACTCGGGAACAGGGATGGATACAGCAGCAAGAGCAACTTAACAGACAGATGGAAGAAGAGCTAAAGCAGCAAGAACTCATGCAACAGCAACCACCACGAGTGCACCAGCAGGGGTCAATGCAAGCACAACAGCAGGAACAACCACAAGTTGTGAAGCAACAGCAGCAGGAACAACCACAAGTTGTGAAGCAACAGCAGCAGGAACAACCACAAGTTGTGAAGCAACAGCAGCAGGTAGAAATGCATCAATACCAAGATCAACAGCAGGTGGTAACAGACAGACGGACATCAGAGTCCCAACAGCAGCCTTCATTTCAACAACCATCCGGAAAGAAGCCGCCTCTTAGCTCCCAGGAGCTTCAAAGCAGAAAGACTCAGTCCATGAAGAACCGACCCTGGCTTCAGAAGCCAGCTTCAGGAGAGCACAAACCTCCAGAACAGGTTTCCTCTCGGGAAACAATTCAGACGAGACAGACTCAGCCACAGTCGGACAGAGAAACAGCGGGATCAGTTCAGGTTGTTTCACAGCATACTGCCAGGCCACCGCCTGAGAAACATGCAAAGGTTACTGAGGCTCAACAAAAGCCAATAATGCAACAAAAACAAACCCGGCCTCAAAATCTAGAGCTGCTGCAGAAACAACAACCCCATCAAGAACAATGGCTTCAACAACTGGAAGAACCAGAGCCTACTGAAAGACATGCTCAACCAGATTCCAAGGCTAAATCCCCGACTGTAACAATGGCTCAGCCTCACCCACAAGCAAAAGCCCAAAAGCAGCCACAACCTCAAACTATGGTTCAGTCAAAATCTCAGACAGAGGTTCAAATGCAAATTAAGTCCTCAAGTGTGTCCGACGTTACCACAGATGGTCAGCAAGCACTGAAGTCCAAGTCCCAAACCGTAGTGAGCCAAGGTCAGTCAGAGCCACAAGTCCTTCCACAGCCCCATGGCCCCATGAAGACACAGTCAGTGACCAAGCCACAGACACAACAACAGCTCCAGCACCAGGTTCAGGCTCGGTCTGAAACACATGTCCCAGCTGGACCTCAGCTGTCTATGCAGCCACAGGGTCTAGCCCATGGCCCAGCTGTAGCTCAAATGCAGACACAGGGTCAAGTCAGACCTTCTTCCCCTATGCAGGCTCCACTGCAGGGCCAGCTTCGCAGTTCTCTGCAGTCATGGGCCCCTCTCAGGCTGCCCTCCCCTAAGTCACCAACACATGGCCATATTCAAACCCATGCCCAGTCCATGACCCAGTCTCAAACCCATCCTCAGTCCATGACCCGTCCTCAAACCCATCCTCAGTCCATGACCCATCCTCAAACCCATCCTCAGTCCATGACCCATCCTCAAACACATCCTCAGTCCATGACCCATCCTCAAACCCATCCTCAGTCCATGACCCATCCTCAAACCCATCCTCAGTCCATGACCCATCCTCAGTCCATGACCCATCCTCAAACCCATCCTCAAACCCATCCTCAGTCCATGACCCAGTCTCAAACCCATCCTCATTCCATGACCCAGTCTCAAACCCATCCTCAGTCCATGACCCATCCTCAAACACATCCTCAGTCCATGACCCATCCTCAAACCCATCCTCATTCCATGACCCAGTCTCAAACCCATCCTCAGTCCATGACCCAGTCTCAAACCCATCCTCAGTCCATGACCCAGTCTCAAACCCATCCTCAGTCCATGACCCAGTCTCAAACCCATCCTCAGTCCATGACCCATCCTCAAACCCATCCTCAGTCCATGACCCATCCTCAAACCCATCCTCAGTCCATGACCCAGTCTCAAACCCATCCTCAGTCCATGACACAGTCTCAAACCCATCCTCAGTCCATGACACAGTCTCAAACCCATCCTCAGTCCATGACACAGTCTCAAACCCATCCTCAGTCGATGACCCATCCTCAATCCCATCCTCAGTCCATGACCCAGTCTCAAACCCATCCTCAGTCTATGGTCCAGGCTCAAACCCATGTTCAAAGTCAGGCTCAACTTGTAGTCCAGCATCAGGGTCATCCTCAGTCTATGACACAGTATACCACACCTGCTCAGCCAGAGGTCCAGCACCCAGCCCAGATTTCACAGGCTCAAATCCATGCTTGGACTCCAGTTAGAGTCTCATCCCCAATGTCTGTCCAGCATCTACAGGGTTCAGCACAACCTCCACTCTACCCCCAAGGATACCCCCAGAGTCAGTCCCCATCCCAGCACTGGACACCTAAACAAGAGCCACAAAACCAAGCCATTACCCAGCAGAGTCATCCAATTCCTCAAACCTACCCTCAGAAAATAGGCCAAGCTCCACAGTCTCAGCCGTATCCAGCAGTTCAGGTTCTGCCTCAGTGGCCCCAGACTGTTTCCCAGCAAGGACCTCAGGTCGGGCCCCCCGGCTATTCTCAAATGGGGCCATTCTATACTCGGCCTCAAATACAAGCACAAACTCAACCCTGTGCTCAAACACAATCTCAAATTAGAGCCCAGAATTCTATGCAACAACAATCTCAGATGAGTGCTCATAATCTGTTTCATATGCAGACGCAGCACAGCCAAGTTCAGCAACAGACTTGGGTTCAGGCACCACCTGCTCTTCAGCCCCAGCCTTATCCCCAGCTTCAATCTCAGCAATTTTCACAGATTCAGCATCAAACTCAACATCACCCTCCACCTCAGATGCAAGCTCAAATACCTCCTCAATTCCAACCACCTAATCAAGCCTATCCTCACCTTCCTGCTCAGCCTCAGCTCCAAGCCCAGCTGCAGGCACAGTCCCAAGCGCACATCCAGACGCAGTCATCCGTACAAGTAAAGCCCCAGGCCCAGACTCGGCAGCCTCAGCTCAATCTTCAGTTCCAGCAGCCACCTCCAGAACCCAAACATCAGGCACAGCTCCAAGCTAAGATGAAGTCACCAACTCAACCAAAAGTTGAAGCACTTCCACAACTCAAACCGCTGGCCCAGTTGGCGCCACAACCAGGGGTTCAATCACAAACTCAGTCTAAGGTCCCGTCACCAACCCAACCCAAGGCTGAATCACTGCCTCAACCACTACCTGAGCGCCAGTTGCCACCTCAACCCATGGCTCAGTTACCAATCAAAGCTGAAGCACCACCACCACCCAAACCACAGGCCCAAACAGGACCACTACCCGATGCTCAATCAGCAACCCAGCCCAAGGTTCAGTCACCAACCCAACCCAATGCCCAATCACCACCACAGATCCAATCACCCCCACAGGCCAGACCTCAGACCCAACCACTTCCACAGTCTTCTCAGCAGCCTAAACCTCAACAGCCCCAAACGATTCCCCTCTCCCAGGTCAATGTACTGCCTCAGTCCCTGCCTGAGTCACCAGACCTGTGCATCAAACCTCCGCCACTGGCCCAGGCGCCTCCCCAGGCCTACACAGAGGCCTACGCCAAGGCCCAGGCTTTGGCCAGAAATGGCTTTGAGGAGGCCAAGCACTGTCTGCAGGAGCACATCCTGGAAACTATTAACGTTTTCAAAGACAAGTGTGTGTCGGCCGAGCAAGCATCAGTGAAAGAGGTAAACATAATTACTTTTTTTATTGTAATATCCAAATAAATGAGTTAAGAATTAAAATCTACAAAACAGGGTGCTGTAATAACCTTCAATGGGGAGATATTTCTGATTGTGAATGCCTTTCCCCTCAGGAGACTCTGAAGACCCTGGACCCAGAGCTGCTGGAGGAGTTCCTGAGAGCAGCCAAGGGCATGGGGGCCTTCTGTACCCCCCCACAGCTCAGAGACATGGAGTGCTTCACCCAGTCTGTCCGGACCCAGTGGGAGGTAGGACGCGATCACCCACTGTGGCTGTTTATGTGCAGGACTTTAATTATCGTTAACAGGGACTCGTTCACAAGTTTTATTGAGGCCTTATCGTGCTCTTTGAGGTTCAAATACAATTGCATGTGCTTGTGAATGATCCATGTACTAAAGTCGTTTTCTGCTTGTCAGCTCTTAGATATGAATACACGTTCATATAATACATATTCTATTGTGTAATATGTTCTAACGTGTGTCGTGTGGTTTGTTTTGAATTGATTTTTGATTTCATCTCCCAGGCTGTGAGAGCTGAGATCTCAGGCTTTTTGCAACAGTTACGTTTTGAAGTAACAAGAAAAGACTTTAACAAAGCTGCCCTGCAGTGTGAGACGCTCTTAAGCTCCCGCTTAGAAAACCAAGCGCAGGTAGCTAAACTCCTGGAGCCAGTACTCTTGACAGGTGTGCTTTTGGTGGATGGGAACGCAGCCGGCGCTTCTTCTCTGCTTAACTAACCCGTTTCCCTCCGTCTTCTCTTGTATGCCTCCGAGGAGACTCGGCCTCAGGGACTGGGTAATTTGCAATCCATCATTCTGGGTGCTCGTTAAGGGAGTGCTGTTTTTGTCGGGTGTGTTTCCTGTGCCCTGTGTCCCTATTGTGTCATTGCAGTGTTTTGATTTTACTGTAACTTGCTGGGCCATAAAAGATACATACACAACATTAAAAACTCATTCTCAGCAGTTCTACACTACATACTAAGCTCAGTGCAGAACCTGAGAAAACGTCAAAACAAATATTTTCCTACGTTTGATTAGGTTTAAGTTGCTAGTATTACTCATCTGGCTTTAAATCCAGCCATTAGCCTGTGTACTGACTGTTTCTTCCCCGTCAACGTTCCCCAGGCTTGTTTCTCGGCGGAGGGGAGCTTCGCCCAGGCAGGGCAGCACCTCGAGGCCCTGAAGGAGCTGTGTGACACCCTGAGCCCCGAGGACGCCCACCGCCTGGCCCAGACCCAGCTGAGGGAGTGCGAGACCAGGCTGGCGGCCATCCAGCGGCAGTTCAGCGGAGATCAAGACACACCACTCCCTGATTCTAGGTCAGATAGTGTGAAAGGCAGTCCTTTAAAGCCAGTTCATGGATGTTTACAGACAGTCGCTGTGTCATGCAACAGTGAGGATGAAATTATTACCCTCATTTCTGTTTCACAGGATTCCTGTTGCCTTCACTGAAGATATGAGCGCACAAAAGGGGCCCACAAGACCAAGTGACAAACCTCAGGTCTCCGCTGAGGTACGACTCCCTCCCATTGAAAGTGTTCTCTTTTCCCAGAGGACGTTTTCAGACCATGCAAACAGCTGTTTCACATTTCTGTGTAATCTCTTTCTGTGCGTCTCCTGCAGACGTCCTCTGATCAGCTACAAATGCTCTTCTTCTTCAGGTGTTTCCAGTGACAATGAAGCCAGTCGGTGTGGAGAGGAGGGAGGTTGAAAAGCAGCCGTCCGGAGAGGAAGAAGTCACCAAAAAGGAGGCTTTAGAAAGGTAGGAATAAGTTCAGCTTTGATAAAGATCAAAGAGATCAAAACTACGAGACGGTCGTTATATTCATTATTATCTTGTTGTCTTTGTTTGTTTGAACCTCTTCCAGATATGATAATTGTAAGAAGTCTCTGCAAACCCAACTGGCTAAAAATGAGCAGAGCATCAAGGATGTCCCGTCTGACTCCGTCTCTCTGACAGGTCTGCATACACGGCTGCAGGAAATACAGGTACGCCCCCTGGTGGTCAGGAGAGAGAATGCAGCTTTAACACATTAAGCATGGACTTCTATACAACCAGAGGAGTCGCCCCCTGGTGGTCAGGAGAGAGAATGCAGCTTTAACACATGAAGTATAGACTTCTATACAACCAGAGGAGTCGCCCCCTGGTGGTCAGGAGAGAGAATGCAGCTTTAACACATGAAGTATAGACTTCTATACAACCAGAGTAGTCGCCCCCTGGTGGTCAGGAGAGAGAATGCAGCTTTAACACATGAAGTATAGACTTCTATACAACCAGAGGAGTCGCCCCCTGGTGGTCAGGAGAGAGAATGCAGCTTTAACACATGAAGCATAGACTTCTATACAACCAGAGGAGTCGCCCCCTGGTGGTCAGGAGAGAGAATGCAGCTTTAACACATGAAGCATAGACTTCTATACAACCAGAGGAGTCGTCTCCTGGTGGTCAGGAGAGAGAATGCAGCTTTAACACATGAAGCATAGACTTCTATACAACCAGAGGAGTCGTCTCCTGGTGGTCAGGAGAGAGAATGCAGCTTTAACACATGAAGCATAGACTTCTATACAACCAGAGGAGTCGCCCCCTGGTGGTCAGGAGAGAGAATGCAGCTTTAACACATGATGCATAGACTTCTATACAACCAGAGGAGTCACCCCTGGTGGTCAGGAGAGAGAATGCAGCTTTAACACATGAAGCATAGACTTCTATACAACCAGAGGAGTCACCCCTGGTGGTCAGGAGAGAGAATGCAGCTTTATCAAATGAAGCATAGACTTCTATACAACCAGAGGAGTCACCCCTGGTGGTCAGTGGAGAGAATGCAGCTTTAACACATGAAGCATATACTTCTATACAACCAGAGGAGTCGTCTCCTGGTGGTCAGGAGAGAGAATGCAGCTTTAACACATGAAGCATAGACTTCTATACAACCAGAGGAGTCGTCTCCTGGTGGTCAGGAGAGAGAATGCAGCTTTATCACATGAAGCATAGACTTCTATACAACCAGAGGAGTCGTCTCCTGGTGGTCAGGAGAGAGAATGCAGCTTTATCACATGAAGCATAGACTTCTATACAATGAAAAGTGATTCAGTCTCCATGACATGACAGTAATCTCGAGTTGAACTCCCTCTTTCCCAGTTCTTGAGGCAGGAGACAGAGTCTCTGTGGTCTGAGTACGAAAACCAGTGCTCCCAGTTGAGCGGCACCACTGGCATGGAGCAGGAGAAGGCAGAGCTGCAGGAGCAGTGGCGCGGCCAGCAGTCCAAACTCCAGAGGAGGGGCAGCTCGCTGGGCGCCGCCCTCAGGCAGATCGACTCCACCGAGAACCACATGGTGGACTTCACGGACCGCCTGGACCGCTACCTGAGGCAGCCCAAAGACATCACGGCCTTCACGCTAGCCAACACCAACATCCTGAAAGACATCAAGGTATTCCCTCAGCCAGGAATACTTTTCTTTTGTGTTTACTGGATTATTATTATAAAAATAACCTAGTCAATGAATCCAAATTGATCCCTGAGAATCCCAATTTGATGATTTAAACTTCCATGTGAGTCCAACATTTTTCAGTTTTGAGTAAAAACGTTGATGCAGAATCTTTTTGGGAAGAACTGGAGTTAAAACGTTTGAGCAAATGCAGACTGAAAGCACCATAACCTCCACCAGCACATCTCCTCTCACGCTACACTCTGTCTCCTTCTGCGACAGGAGCTGGATGACAACATCCAGAGCGAGCTGGACCAGCTGTCCCGTCTGGACCCTGAATCCAGCCATCTGGACCCCAGAGACTGCCCCCCTCTGTCCCGTGAGGTGGAGACTCACAGGGCCAGTCTGGATCAGCTCCGGCAGCAGGTCCGGAAGAGCGAGGCAGCCGCCCGCGCCCTGGACCGCTTCCTCATGTCCTTGCGCACGGTGGACGAAGACGTCTCCGGGGTCCAGGGCGCCCCCTGCAGCGACACCGTGGTGCTGCAGGACTGCCGCTCCAAGCTGGCTCTGATCCGGCAGAGCATCGACAGTCTGAAGGAGAAGGCGCCTCAGCTGGACGCCCTCCTGCAGGGGGCCAGGCTGACCGTCACCAGGGAGGGCGTCCCGGCCTCCTGCCTGGACATGGTCACCGCCCTGCTGGCCAGGCTGGAGGAGGCGGACGGCGGGCTGGCCGGCCAGCAGAAGGGCCTCCAGAAGGAGACGCAGGGCAAATCACTGGGCCTGAGGAAGAGGACGCTGATGGGGGAGCTGAGGAAGATGCAGGAAACCATCGAGAGCCAGGGCCTCAAGGAGCCCACCATACCTGCTGTGCAACACAGGTGTGTGGTCGATAGTAGGAGGGTCAGTAGAGTCAGTAGTAGTAGTAAGAGTCAGTAGTAGAGGTAGTAGTAAGAGTCAGTAGTAGAGGTAGTAGTAGTACACTTCTGGTTGTATAGAAGTCTATGTTTCATGTGTTAATGTGTTATTCTTATATTGATAGATCGTCACTTTTTCTAAATAGTCTAAAATGGTCTGAAAAGTTGTTAAATCCAGCGAGAAGCGTGTGTTGTGTGCCCAGAGTTGTGTCTCACAAGGTGTTTCATAGCATATAACCCTCACAAAGACATTATTTAAATCAATTCCTGGGTGATGACCTGTGTGTCGCTCAGGCTTCGGGCGCTGTCGGACTCGGAGGCTCAGCTGCAGACTCAGCACGCAGAGCTCCAGAACCTCCGGGAGCTCCACCAGAAGCAGGGAGGAGGAGAGCACCTCCTGGAGGAGCTGGAGGAGCAGTGGAAGGAGATCCAGAGATCTTTCTCTGACAGGTGGGCACGATCAGCTCAAGTAACGGTGATAAATAGATGAATGTGTCCGGCAGCAGCAGGACTTAAAGATGTGGTTTTCTCCTCCAGGAAGCAGCAGTGCAACGATGTGCTGGAGCTTCTGAAGACGTTCCAGAGCTGCCGCAGTCGGATGAGCGACACCATGCGGAGGGCGGAGCAAACCGTGAGCGACCGGGCCTCCTACCTGAGCAAAGACAACCTGCAGAGAAGCATCGTCAGGGTTCGTGCACGAAGCAACACGGGTCCTTTGCAGAAGCCCTTCATGGGAATCCTGTTCGGACGGGTCGGACACACACAGGACTTTCACCCAGGAGACTTAAACGTGTGTGTGTGTGTGTGTGTGTGTCTCCAGGTCCGTGAGGTCAAGGAGGGGCTCGGGGGTGTTGGGGTGCACATGGAGGAGATGCGGTCTGTCTGCAGGCAGCTGCAGGCCCAACTGAAAAAGTTCCCCGACTGCACTGAGGCGCCCTTTGAAGCCGAGGCCGACGCCCTCATGGACAACTGGCTGGATGTGAGCGCCTACGTGTCTCCTACCCCTCGGAGATATAGATATAGATATATAGATATAGATAGAGATTTATAGATAGTGCACCTTAAATGTTTAACTTAGTGGGTCCAAGAAAGAGGCTTTATACTGGTCAGACACCGAGGGCTGGTTTGGGATCTGAACTTGACGGTGTTGGTTTTCCTGCAGATGACGGAGAAGACGGACGCCTACATGGACAACCTGCAGGTGGGGCTGGAGCTGTGGACCAAGCAGCTCCTGCTCGGGCAGGAGGTGGACGGCTGGGCGGGGGCCAAACTGTCGGTGTTCTCAGAGAGCCACCCCTTCCACAACGAGCAGCAAGTCCTCGCCATGAGGGTACGATTCCCACGGGAGTGAAACCCGTACTGCTCCACCGCCCGGTCCTCTGCGACCTGGAGCGTTGTACCAAACGTGTGTTTGTCTGCTCCGTAGGACGAGATCCACGCCAACGAGGACCACGTGGAGCATTTCCACAAGAAGTCTGTCGAGATCCAGGAGATGCTGCAGAGTCCCGAGTCCCCGCTGGAGCTGCAGGTGAGTCTGAGCGACGGCTTCTCTCTCGGCCGCCGGCGTCCACGGCCAACGCTCACAGCCGCGCTCTCACGCTTCAAATAGGTGACGGAAACCCAGCTGAGGAAGAGGATGGAGCAGGTGAAGGAGCTGTTCGCCGACTGCACCGACGTCTTCGAGGAGCTGGTCGCCGTGAAGAAGCACCTGGCCGAGAAGGTGGAGGAGTGCCAGTCGGCCGTGGAGGACGTCCAGCGCTGCGTCAGGGAGGCGGACGCGTCGCACGCAGCGTTCAGGGAGAAGATACAGGTACACAGCTGCTGCAGGCCTGGACTACACATGGGGTTATTATAATACATATATCACACTTATAGGAACATAGAAATACAGGATGTTGTTCAGAAAAAATAAATTTAAATGTTCTTTTGAATACGTTTTGAGCTTATTTATAATTATTATTAATTAATTAATATTTAATTGCACCTTTTTAAGTCCTTCCAAAATAGAGCAATGGAGCAAAATAAAATATCCAGTGAGACATTTATTTATCAAATACCTCGTTAACAATAATGCGACTACAGTGACAAAATATTTACACAGAGATGAGACTTTTGAGTAAGTAACGTGGATATAATGAATAATAATAATTAGGGATGCACCGATACCGGTATCGGTATCGGGTCGATACTGCGTTAAAATACTCGTACTCGTATTCGTTTTCAATGGCCGATACCAAGAACCGATACCACTCAACAGTATTTCACTACAACAAACTGGTCGCGCTTTGTGGAGAAAAAGATTTGTTGTCCTACCTGACTTCAACGTCTAGGGCAGGGGTCGGCAACCCGTGATCCAGAGCCGCATACGGCTCTTTCGTCGCTCTCTTGCAGCTCTTGCAGCAAGGTGTGTAGAGTAATGTGCGTCGCGTTCACACAGTAAAAAATGACTGCCGTCCTGCCGGTGTGAATCAAACTGTTGCTGATCCACCAGAAGTAGCGCTGGCAGCGGCCTCATTCAGACGCTGTTGTGCGGCTACGGATGATATTATTGTAGCCGAGTGTCTGTTGTGTGTCTATATTTGTAATTCTAATAAAATGAAAACACGCTGCAGGGTAACTTGAACCACTTTTTTATCTCCTTCACACACGTATATCCCACAATTCCACTCTTTTCCTTTCCGTTTCTCCCTCCACAATAAAAGCACCGGAAACATAACTTGGAACACAGCTTCCTATATAATTGCTCGATCCCTAATATTATCGCTTACATTATGAACCCGGACACGGGGCGTTTTATGGTCCGACATTAGAGGGACTTCCACAAGAAGTTTAAAGCTTGGGATAGCCTTCTGTTAATTTTGTACTATAGGCTTGACATAATCTGCAGAGGATAAAATAAAATCTGCCTCCAAATTAATTGCACTTTCATGGAGACCAAATCTAAGAAGTATCGGTATCGGTACTCGGTATCGGCAAGTATACAAATAAAAATACTCATACTCGTATCGGTTTGTGAAAAGTGGTATCGTTGCATCCCTAATAATAATAATAAAAATAGTAATAATAGAGCTCCAGCGGCATCTCACTCGGCGGTTTGATCCCTCGTCCTCACCAGCGGGCGCGTGCCGACCTGGAGGCTCAGGAGCAGCAGGCCGAGGCCGTGCTCTGCGAGGTGGCTCTGGTTTCCAAGGTGGCCAGTCCTCAGGTGCTGGAGGCGCTGTCTGCAGACGGCCGCCGGCTGAAGGACGCCATCGCCCGCACCAGAGACCTGATCCAGCTGAAGGAAGAGGAGAAGGACAAGGGCCTGCTCACGGTCATCAGAGGTGAGTGGAAATAAAGTCCTATCTGGCTGCGGCTCGGGCTTCCTCCCACAATGCATCGCAAATGCTCTATAAATAAAGTTGATATTTTATTAATAGCATATATTTCTTTTTAAAGATAAAAAACTTACAGATGCACAACATTTATAGGGGAGCAGTCTTTGTCAATGAAATGATTTGGTCAGAAAAGTGCTCTATAAATAAAATTAATATATTTATTATTAGCATATTATTATATATGTTACAGATGCATTTTATTTTATCTATTTATTTATTTATTTATTTTATTATCCATTTATATTATTGCATTATATTGCCATAGCATGAATCGTGTTTTGTCACCATAGCATTTCTAATAACTTCCCCAGATGAAAGGCAGTCCTTTGAGGACTGGTTCCAGGACCTGCAGCTGTCCGTCAACGAGTGCTTCGAGCACCCCGAGAGCCGAGCAGACGTGGAAATGTCGCTGCAGAGACTCTCTGTAAGTGGTTGCTGCTCGTCGACTCCACCGATGTGCCGGCTGCAGAGCGCCGCTCACGGTTCCCCTCTCGTCCCATCAGGCGTTCCTGAAGTCCAAAGACGCAGAGCGACGCCTGGAGCAGCTGCAGGAGCGGCTGCAGGCTCCTCCTCAGCAGCTCTCCGAGCTCAGCGACTGGCTGGCGGAGCAGCAGGAGGAGGTGGCAACGTTCAGGACGCACTGCCTCACCCGGCAGGAACAAATGGAGCCGCTCCTCAGGGACCTCAACAGGTACCAGATCTTCCCTTTTGAGCAGGAAGCTTACCCATGACGTGCAAAGCTGATTTTATTTCTTGTGTTCCTCAGCCTGCAGGAGCAGCACAACAGCTTCAGCGAGTGGCTGCAGAACAAAGAGAAACAGGCGGTGCAGTCGCACAACGTGAAGCTTCTTCTCAAAGACCTTCAGGACGAGAGGTGAGCGTTCCTTCTGAGGCCAAGAAGACAATTCACAGATGAGGTCAAAGATCACAGACAATAATTATGAATAAAAACACAAATGCAACAATATATATTTAAAGAAAACAGCGTGAAATGCAAAACATGCAACCTGTAAAACACATCTGCTATTAAATATGACATTATTAATACATCTGTGATATAAAAATACATGATTATAAAAACGTGACCTCTAAATTGTCTCGCCATTGTAATGGTTAAAAAAAGACCCATCTAATGATTACTTATTATTATTATTATTATAATACTTCGGTATGCTTATACCTAAAAACTAGAGCAGGAAGCCATGTTTTCTGTCCCTCGTCTCACACCGCGCCTGTTGTCGTACCAGTGGCCGAGCGGACAGCCTCGGGCATCTGTTGGCATCGCTGCGCACACAAGGCGTCCGAGCCGAAGGGCTCCTGAAGGACGGGGACAACGTGCTCCAACGCTACAGGAACCTGCAGAGCCGGCTGCAGGGCCGGGCCGCCGCCCACAGCGCGCTGGAGGCCGAGTGCGAGCGGGTGGCCGGCCAGGCGAGCAGCACCAGGACCTGGGTAGAGGGGCTCGCTCGACCCCTCTACCCCCCACACGGAGACGCCCAGGAGAGGAAGCTCGGAGCACAGGTGGGTTCTGGGTTTTAATTATTAAACGTGGCTAAACAAGATAAATCTGCAATGAAAAATTATGAATGAATGAAACGCTGTACTGATATTAATGAACCACAATGGTGAATGTGATGGAATCACACATACGACTAGCGTATTATATTATATATTATATTGTATTATTGTATGTGAGAAATGCTCCATGCAAGTACATATATTGTGTGATAACAATTTATTTTAATTAAACTCACCTGGAAGGAAACATTAATGTTTGCCTCTTGTGGTCGAGATTAGTACTACAACAACAAATAGAGTTTTCTCTATTTATTGTTGTAGTAAAAAAAAAAAAAGATGTTTTCAGATTTCACAAAAGAAAAAAAGGTAATTAAGAAAAAATATTATTTATAAATTTATTAAAATCATCAGTTTTTAATCTCACTCGTCTCTCAGGGCTCAAGTACAGTAGAAGCTGAAGGAAAGAGTTGTGTTGAGATATTTCAGTCGACAGCTACCTTCCTCTCCTTTTCCCAAAGTCTTCATCATCTTTCTTTCTGTTGGTCTCCAGGCCGTCCTGCACTCCAAACCAGAGGGAGACTCGAAAGTGAGCGACCTGAGGAGACAAAGTGAACGTCTGTGTGAGCAGGAGGAGCTGGACAAGAGCCGGAAACAGGAAGTTCAACAGTCGCTGAGAGAGACGGAGGAGCGCTGGAGGAACCTGCAGCAGGAGGCCGAGGAGGCGCTCGCCGAGGAGGTGCTCGCCGAGGCCGAGGGGGACGTGGAGGCTTTCAAAAGGCAGGGCGACAGCGTCCAGGCCTGGATCCAGGAGCAGAAGCAGAAGCTGCTGGCCCTCGGTGGTCACATGACGTTTGAGGAGAGGTTACAGGTCATACAGGTGAGTGTACGATCCCAGAGTGTTCAGCTTCTGGGGCCTGTTGCACAAAACTAGGATAAGGGATTAAGCCAGGATATCTTGGTGATCCTGGCTCAATTGATCCGTAATCCGGTTGCACTAAAGATGGATAGGGGGCAGGAGGATATGTTATGGTATAAATTACCATGGAGATTTATTCTGTGGAGCTAGCCTGCTCCAGACCAGGCTAAATTCCAGGATCTATTTAATCTCATCCCTAATGTCAGTCAGCAGTCACCACAAATGGAAACCAATAGTTATTTCACTGCTCACTATACATTGTTATCACATATAACTAGACCCACTGTCATTATTTAAACGTTTGTGATCATTAATTTCAATGATTTTGGATAAAAAATGATTTTTAGATGATGTTGCTATCATTAGATAATTTACAGTTTCCCATAGACTATAAGGCTATATATAAAATGATAGAATATTAGGGCCACAGAGGGAAAAAAAAGACAAGTCATAATATTGTAACCAGTTGTTTTAAAGGAGGACAGTTGTTAAAATGACAGATGTGGGGCATTTCGTGAAATTGTACTTCAGTATGGTTTCATAAACAAAGACATGCTGATGTGCCAGAATATTAAGTATCACATTGTCATAAGTATCAAAACTGTAAAAACAATATGTAGCTTTTCTGCAGAAAGAACCAGCCTCATACATTTATGACTTTATCCTTTTTCTTCAGTGTGGCCCTAGTACTCTGTCATATAAACAAATACACATTCCATATGAATATAAAAACACAATGTGTAACATTATGTTCCTTTATTGAATAAGGACAAAACAAAGCAGGTAAACCATCAGCTCCTTTCGAAACTGAAGTCACAGTGACTCTACAAGATGGAAAGCACAGAATCCAAGCATATTATACAAAATGATACATACACATTCAAAGGTCTGTATATAACACACCCTGCATGTCTGCACACTAAAATAAATGCAGGACAAATCCATACACATCAACTGAACAGACAAATGAATGGATGCAGTAGCCTCCCTGCAGCCTTGTATTACACACAGTATACCGCACAAACATCATAAGAGGCCAAATTCGTAAAAAAACGAACCCAAAAAAACCCAAATTCCTCTGCCACCGCAGGACATATTTAATCAAAATTGAAAGCACACATACTAACTAAAATAATTCAACACATATTGGTCCCTCAGCAGCCGACCACTGTCGTCATCAGGGAAGATTGCCGGATTGTCCCAGTCCATGGCTGGTGGCACTCTGGGGGCCCTCTCCTTCCTCAGGCAGGCCACATTGTGGAGGACAGCACAAGCCACAGTAATATCACATGCCCTAACAGGGCTGACCCTTAATTTGTGAAGGCAGTGAAAGCGTGCCTTCAGGAGGCCAAAGGTCATTTCAACTCTGGCCCTGGTCCTGGCATGGGCATGGTTGTAGGCCTGCTGTGCTTCCTGGGGGTCTGTGAAAGGTGGCAGCCATACCCCCTGTCTCCCAGCAACACACCAGAGAATTCACCTGTCAACACAAAATCTCATCATTACTACCTCATAAACACAGTGATATTCTTGACACAGCCATGATGGTTATAAATAGGGGTTGTGTGGCTTACCTTGTGATAGGCACTGATAGATTTCAGAGGCCCGAAAGATTCTGGAGTCATGGACTGAGCCAGGCCATTTTGCCACAACATTGCTGATCACACAGTCAGCATTGCAGACCATCTGAAATCATAAGATGAGGAATATTACACCAATCAATGCACATCACTGGCAATGCAGAGTGTTCGTCAATGGACAATATCAAAAAGTTATGTTCACCTGAACATTAATGCTGTGAAAGGATTTCCTATTCACAAAATGGGCCTCATGGGCACCTGAGGGGGCTTTTATCCTTATGTGTGTGCAGTCCACTGCACCAATGACATTGGGGAAACCTGTCACACAAAGCAATGAGTATCCTACTATGTGTTAACAGTTGTCCTGTAATTTGTAGATCCTCTTACCTGCAATCCTATAGAACTCCTCTTTGATGTCACAGAGTCTTCTGTGGCCAGGGAAGGAGATGAAGACATCTGCTAATGCTTTGATAGCCAGACACACACTCCTTATTGTGCGGCAAATTGTGGCCTTGTTCAGCTGTTCTGCATCCCCCACTGAGTACAGGAAGGCTCCACTAGCAAAAAAGCGCAAGGCCACACAAACCATTTGCTCCACACTCAGTGCATGGCTCCGTGCAGTGCGGTGCTTAATCCTGGGACCCAGTAGTCTGCATAGATACCTGATGCCATCTGCAGAAAACCTGTATCTTTCATATAGATGGTCATCAGGGAAGGCCAGTGGGTCCAACCGGTCCCTGAAGACCCTTTCTCGCCTGAAGGCTCTCCTCAGCACAAGTGCTTCTTCATCCACCACATCTCGCACGAATGGGCATGCCATTGTCAGAGCAGAAAGGAACACACAATTTTGGGCCTTCATATAGGCTAGTGGCCACACCTGGTGCTGGGGGGGTGGGCAAAAGAGGGCGATGCCTTATAACGATGACTTGGTTGTACTGATTGCTGGGAAAATAAAAAAAACCTTAGAAAGATGCCACCGTCCTGTGTGCTCACAATAAGAGCTCATATGTCATGGCTCACTTGACTTTACGAGAATATACCTAATTTCTATTTTGAGCTGTGTCATCTTCTTGGAGCTGGGGGAGGAAAGAAAAATAATGATTAATACATTTGTGTTACAGTTAGCATATAGTGTACATTGAAGGCATATCTCACCTCCCTCTCAAGTTTTTTTATTTCAAGGTCCAGTTTCCTAATTGTCCTCTTTTTTATTTAGGACTCCAGTGCAAGATGTTCCATCTTTTTCTTCTTGTACTGAATGTCTATGTCTGCCAGTTCTATTTGGCGCCGGAGGTGGTTGCCATACAACTTTCTGATAGCTTGTGAGCTCTGTGAACACAATACAATTAGCGCAGCTGGAATTTGGCAGGATGTGGTGTCCTTTTATTAATACGCACTATGTTGCCAGGCTGGTTTTCCCACTGTATAGCATCTGGGTCCTGTAAAAGAAATTAGATTTTTTGATTTTGATGAGGACTCCTCACCATTGTAGAGTAAATAGTACTTTCACAGTCTTAACATGATACCTCATGCCTTCTGGAATCCAGAGAGATGGTCTCCTCCTCATCATCGTCTCCATCATGTGCTGTTGCTGCTGCACTGGGGCCTTCACCCTATCACATTTAATCGGATTCATATTGAAGCTAGTAGACAAGACATGCCAGGCCTACAGTATGCCTTTGATGGAGTACTCACTGGATCAGCATCGTCTGGTGCTTGTGGCTCTAACAGGAACACAGTGCTGCCAGACACTGCAAGGCAATAGGTAAACCAAAGTCAGACAGTCCAAATTGATTCAATATGAATGTGGTTGTATCCCATGTAGAGATGGAAGGACATACCTTGAATGAAGCGGGTGGCATCTTGGGAGGAACCTATGCTCGTCTCTTTCCCCCCAGGGATCCCCTCTAAGACGGGCCTGCCTTTATTTAGCTCCAAGGCCATGTCCTCTGCTGGGGTAAGGTCAGCCTTTGGTGACCCACCACCCGTGCCTTGTCTGTGGGTATTCTTTTTCACTGCTAAAACAGTACAGACAATGTGTGAGCAGGCACCTTCTGGGTACAATATATGCTTGTGCTTTGTTAAATATTAGTCAGGGACCATACCATTCTGCAGAATGTTCTTGTATTTGATTTTGACCTGCTGCCATGTCCGTTTTGGCCCGTTCATGTTTAATCTACACACACACACACACACATTTAATGGAGTCACACTGCAAAAAATTACTTGGTATTTTTGTCTTGTTTTCAGTAAAAATATCAAAAAAAAAAAAACTTAAATAAAGATGTATTTTCTTGATTTGCTAAATGACCTAGCAAAATAAGTATAGTTTAGACAAAAAATATAAACTTTAAGTAAATGTGTGCTTAAAACAAGCAAACAAATAAAAAATCTGTCAATATAATAAAAATTCTCTTGAAATAAGTTTACTTTTTCCATAAACACTTTTAGAAAAGTTCTCGTTTCACTGGCAGATTTTTTTGCTTATTTTCCTAGGTAATTTTGCTCAAGAAAATATTTAAGATTTTTTTTAGATATTTTTTTTTAACTGAAAACAAGACAAAAATACTAAGTAAGAAAGACATTTTTGCAGTGCAGTGAGCAAACGACCTTGGGTCCTTTGAAAGGCGCTATATAAATTAAAGTGATTATTATTATAGCTCATCTATTTATTAAATTTTATTTATATAGCACTTTTCACAATTGTTTCATTCTGTCAAAGCAGCTTTACATTAATGAAAGCAGGAGAAACACAAAAAATACGGTGGACAACATAAGAAGCAGAGTACAACGGCTAAGATTAAACCGTACTGAGCGTAGTAATGTTAAATAATAATGTAAGGCTTTAATAATAAATCATAGCTTTATACAGTGTGATGGAGTTACTTTACACAATTTCACTCATATCTGCAGTGCATTTCAATTAAAAATGTAACCGTTTCATAATTACAGTACAACTGCATGAATTAAATATTTGAATTGTAATTGTGATGTTTCAGCGGAGCGGTGAGTGTGTAATTGTGCACTACTTACGCATTCAGGCGGTCTGCAATACTTTGCCACGCTTTTTCTCTTTGCTTTATCACTGTGGCGGTGTTGCCTTTCTTCTTAATTATATCTTTTACCTCCTCGTATGCCTCCATGAGGATTTGTGCTTCCGACGGGGAAAAGTACGCGGCTCTAGTTGCCATGGTAAATCAGTTAATCTGTGACTATTTGAGTGAGCCGTGAGCGCGCACCTATCCAGGATTGGTTTCACCTGGCTTAATGAATCCGTGTCTGCTCATCCTGGCTTGGTCTTTGTGCAACCAATTAAGCCTGGACGCACATGTTTTGGCTTCATTGAGCTCAGCTGAGTCATTTATCCCGGATGTCTTAATTCTACTTTTGTGCAACAGGCCCCTAGTGTGAGAGCATAGGATTTAGTCTGTTTCTTCCCCTGTGTGTTGGTCCACAACAGGAGGAAGAAAGGGTTTTGGTGTTGTAGTTCTCACTTCAGCCACAAGAGGCTGCTGTGGGACTAAAGCGTTCATGTTTCCATCCAGGTGACTTCTAATCTACGTGTGTTTAGAGTGAACATTAAAACTCACCTGGAGGAGAACACAAGGCTTTGGGTCCCATTCAGAACATTTAGGTCGTGAAATAATGAAAACATCATTCTGACAAGAAACCAAAGAAATCAGCTGACAACTTGTTTTCACCTGTTTCACAGATGGAAGAAAATTGATTCAAAAGGATTATCTTCAGAATGTGTTCTTGTCTCTCTGGGCTTCAGAAATATTTTATAATAATAATTTTATATAAAACTTTTAATTTTATACTAAGAGATTTGATAAAATAAGTGAAAAAATGCTCACAGCTGACTTTGTATTATCATGATTTTGTGATTTCCTGTGATCAGACTTGGTTCTATTCCCTTAATCTATCAACACAACAAAGAACACAGACTAACCCCGGCTCTGTGACCTTCAGGCCGTGTTGACCTCCAAACCCGAGGGCGAGTCCAAGGTGCTCCAGCTGACGACCCGAGCCGCCGCCCTGTGCGAGCGCCTGCAGGCCGGCAGGAAGCCGGCGGTTCAGCAGGTGGCGAAAGACGCGGCGCAGCGCTGGGGCAGCGTCCTGCAGGCCGCCGGCCAGGCCGAGCTCCGGACGCTCGCCGACGACTTCGACGCGCAGAGCAGAAACACTCAGTCGTGGATCAGAGACCGACAGCGGCAGCTGCAGGCCGTGGGCGGGCACACGCCGGCTGGGGAGAGACGCCACTCAGCTCAGGTCGGCAGAAATCATCAGGAATTATGACAAAAGATGGAGTTTGGTGACATTGTGACTAAACCCAGTAAAACCCAGAAAGATTAATCAGCCTGTGTAAAGAATCTGTTTCTCCAACGTCGCTCCTCTGATGAGGGAGGACGCCGACGTTCAGGGTGTTTCCACCGAAAGTCTCCTAACTTTTAATTTTGTTTTAAATGTTTAAATGCACGTTTGAATGCATGAACAGTTGCATTAAACAAGTTCTGTGTCGGCAGAACGTCTTGAGCTCCAAGCCCGACGGCGACTGCACGGTCAACAACCTGAGGAGGCGGGGCCAGAGTCTGTGCGACCACCGGGACGTCGACCAGGGCCGGAAGGTCCACGTTCAGAAGACCATCCGGGACACGGAGGAGCTGTGGAGGACGGTGCTGCTGGCCGCCAAGCAGGTGGAAGCCGCCGCGGCAGCGGAGATTACCCAGAAGGCCGAGAGGAGAACGTCGGAGGTGAGAGAACGGACGTCTATCCTATCGGCTGCTGATGTTTAAACCTATAAAACATTCTCCATCTTATACTGTGAATGCATACTTCTTGGATTATATTTGAGTGCTAACCCCGCCCACCCCCAGCTGTAATTGATCCATTTTGATTAATTAACGGCGTCTCCCTCTCCAGCTGAGCGGGTTTGACAGCCAGCAGCAGGACGCCAGCAGCTGGCTGACGGCTCTCCAACAGCAGCTGGACTCTCTGAAGAGCCAAACAAACGCTGGCGACAGACGGCGCTCCGCTCAGGTCAGCTGATGGGCCGAGTCCAGGGAGAGAGGACGGACTCCCCATGAGCACAATGATGCTAATAATCCAGAAGTTAACCTTCAACCGCGAGACGATAACCGAGACTTCCGTTTCTCATCCCCAGACCCTCCTGAGCTCCAGAGCTGAAGGAGACTCCAAGCTGCAGGAGCTCAGGACGCGAGGCCACAGCGTGGGCACTCAGGACCTCACGGAGACCCAGAAGCAAGACGTCCAGCAGAAGGTCAGCGCCGCCGAGGAGCGCTGGGAAAAGATCCTGAAGAGCGCCAAAGAAGCCTTGGACCACGCCGAGAAGCAGTGCGCCCTGGAGGGCCGGCTGAAGGACTACGAAGCCGTGAGGGACGACACCAGAGCCTGGCTGCAGGACAAGCAGCAAAGCCTGGTCTCCCTGGAGAGCCAGACCGACCCGGAGGAGACCATAAGCACTGCCCAGGTCAGTAGCATCACATGAGGGAATCCCTTCGCTTTGTGACGTCCATATTTAACCTATCAGGGTTCATACGCTCATGGAAAACCTGGAGGAGTCATGAACTCAACATGTGTATGAACCCTGCCAACCATCAGGGCGTTTCCCCGGCATGCGAACAGTGTTTCCTGAGTTTAAAGAGCTGGTTTCGTGCCCTCAGACCATCCTGAGCCGTAAGCCGGAGGGAGACTCCAAGCTGTCGGAGCTGAGGAGGCAGAGCCAGAGTCTGTCCGACCAGGAGGAGCTGGAGGAGGAGGCCAGGCAAGAGGCCAGGCAGACGGTCAAGGACTCGGAGGAGCAGTGGACCACGGTCCTGCAGGCCGCCGAGAGCACGCTGAAGAAAGCCGAGGTGCACTACTCGCTGGCCAGGGAGCTGGAGGCCTTCCGCACCAGAGCGACGAGCACCAACAGCTGGGTGGCGAAGCTGCAGCAGCAGGCTGGCTCCAGAGGGGGCGGGCCTCAGGGCAGCCGGGCGCAGATAGAGGACCGGCTGACCACGGCCCAGGTACCACCGCACACATATATATATATATATATATATATATATATATATCATCCCATATGTCATGGGCTTTACTCATGAAATGTTGTGGTTTTTAGTATCGTGATGATGGTGGGTATTCTCGTTCTTCTTCACAAAGCACCGTGTGTCTCATAAAAGACTTCGTCATCGTGTCTTTAGGCCATCTTGAGCTCCAGGTCCAAGGGCGAGGCTCAGCTGATGGAGCTGAGGAGACGAGCCCAGAGTCTGAGCGAGCAGGAGGAGCTGCAGGACGACAGGAAGCTGGAGGTGGAGACGACGCTGGAGGACGGTGAGCGGCAGTGGAGGGCGCTGCTGCAGACCGCCGAGGACACGCAGAGGTGCAGGAAGCTTTGTTTATTCTTTCTTTTCTTTATTCTCCTGAATTTGAAGTTGAGCCTGAGTTAGAGTTGGGTTAATTCTTCTGGTTTTCCCAAACTGGAGTTTGAGCTCAATCATGTTTGAGCTGTAACTCGTCATCATGACAAATAAAATAAAAACACTTCTATAATAACATGATCTCTGTAGTAACAGGCCGTTGGCCGACGTCGGCCACATGATTTAGTTTCTACTAGAAAGATCATGTTTCGCTTCCCTCTGCCTCTTTCAGTCTCCTTCTTTCCCACTCAGTCCAGTGTGCCACCTAGTGGTGAAACCCGGTACACCGGTCCGGCTATTCCTGATTTCCAATGTTGATCTGTAACCTCCTGTCCCCCTCAGCGAGCTGAAGGGCGTGGTGGAGCGCATGGTGTGCTGTCAGTACCAGCGAGGCCAGGCCGAGGCCCGTCTGGCCGACTTCCAGAAGCAGGCGGCCGGCCTGCCGAGCGTCTTCCCCTGGCCGGGCCTCGGGGAGCGGAGGCAGGCGGTGGAACAGGCCCGGACCCTCCTGGACCAGAGCGCGGCGTTGGCCTCCGTGCTCGCCGCCGCCCGCACAAAGGTAACCACCTCAGAGTCCAGCTGTTTTATGAACTTCAATAAAGCTGAAGGAATGAGACGCATGCAATCCGGCTGCTCTCTAACACACGGTGCATCCTAAATGCTCTCCTTCAGGCGGCGGAGCTGTTCGAGGTCACAAAGGACCCCGACTGGTTGGACCCGTCCTGGGCCGCCAAGGAGGAGTCCATTCCTGCTCTGCTGAAGGAGCTCACAGTGAGTTCAGACCCACAGGGACTCATTAGCAGCAGAATCTCCACAACACTGGGAAGGGTGAAGCTCACGACTACGTGTGCTCATTATCTTCATCCTCATCCTCTCCCCTCCATTGCCTTCAGCCTCCTTTTATAAAGTAGAGCTCATGTCTAACTTCTCTGTAAACGCGTCTGTTCCCAGGCCACGGTGGTGGAGCTGGAGCTGGGCATCCAGGCGGAGAGGCGGTGCACGCAGCTGGTGGAGCAGCACCAAGTGGCCCAGGACTGGCTGAGGGAGCACGTCCGAGACCAGGGAGCTCCTCCTCCAGAGGACCGGCAGGGTCTGCACAACGCCGTCAACACGCTGAAGGTCAGAGCAGAGGACACATGCCAACATGCAATTTATTTTCAGTTTTCCACGAAAGAAAAATGACACAAATGTGTTTGTATGCTGTCATTTAAGTTCTTGAATCAGGTCAGACCTTTATAGAAATTGGAATTGACCAAGACAATGTGTACTAGTGCATCTCTAGTTTTCACAACGTTTAATGGAAATCTCTTTCTAAGGATTGTCTTTCTAATAATCCGGCTCTCCTGGTTCCCCCTCTCCAGGCTCTGCTCCAGACGGTGGACAGGGAGCAGCGGGAGATGAAGGAGCTGGACTCCGCCAGAGACGGGCTGCTGAGCCGCTGCAGCCCTGGAGGCCGGGACGCCCTGACCCTGGAGGTCGGCCATCTCCACGACCTCTGCGCCACCTCGGAGCAGGCGGTGAGGGAGCGGCAGGCAGCCTGCGAGGCGCGGCTGCAGGAGCAGGACGGCCAGCTGGCCAGGAGGGCCCAGGGCCTGAAGGAGAGGGCTGCAGCCCTGCAGTGGGAGCTGCGCTCCCTGGACCAGGCGCTCGGTTACAGCGAGCCGCAGAACAACATCGCTCAGCTCCAGCAGCACTGGGGCAGCCTGCAGGTTGTTACCGCTGCATCCTGAACCCTCCTGAACCTGAACCCTCTGAGCAGGACTAACCTGAACCCTCTGAGCAGGACTAACCTGAACCCTCTGAGCAGGACTAACCTGAACCTTCTGAGCAGGACTAACCTGAACCCTCTGAGCAGGACTAACCTGAACCTTCTGAGCAGGACTAACCTGAACCTTCTGAGCAGGACTAACCTGAACCCTCTGAGCAGGACTAACCTGAACCTTCTGAGCAGGACTAACCTGAACCCTCTGAGCAGGACTAACCTGAACCCTCTGAGCAGGACTAACCTGAACCCTCTGAGCAGGACTAACCTGAACCCTCTGAGCAGGACTAACCTGAACCCTCTGAGCAGGACTAACCTGAACCCTCTGAGCAGGACTAACCTGAACCCTCTGAGCAGGACTAACCTGAACCCTCTGAGCAGGACTAACCTGAACCCTCTGAGCAGGACTAACCTGAACCTTCTGAGCAGGACTAACCTGAACCCTCTGAGCAGGACTAACCTGAACCCTCTGAGCAGGACTAACCTGAACCTTCTGAGCAGGACTAACCTGAACCCTCTGAGCAGGACTAACCCGACGCTGTCTTTCTCTCTGTTAGAACTGTGAGAAGTCACTGAGCGAGTTGGGAGTGAAGGTTCACGACCTGCACCAGGAGGTGAAGGCTACGCCGGCCGCCGACGAGCTGCCGTCAGACATCCTGAGTGTGGTGAAGTCCTTATGCCAGCAACACGACAGGTACGCTTCTTAATGCAGGGACATACGTCATGGGACACCTGGGAAAGTCATGGGAGTTTAAAATGGTTATTTCCAGGCCTGGAAAAGTCCTTGAAAAAAATAAATCCCCAAAGTTTAGTAAAAGTCATGTAAATGTGTTATATTCATGTGTTCATGTGGTTCATTTACGCTGAGTTTGAAATAATGAATATGCTTTTAAAAGAAAGACTCAAAATATAAGCAGGCATACGCTGAGTATATCTATAAATGTTTATTCTTTTAATCAAACTATTGTCTCTCATTCATTTGTGTCCTTTAAGGAATACTGTATGCTTTGGAATCCTCATTGTTAGTTTAAATACTACATTTTATCACTTTTTCATGGACACACCCAGATTTCACTAAATGTTTGGTCATGGGAATTTGGTTTAAAGTCCTGGAAAAGTCCTGGAACGGTCCTGGACCTCCATTGGTCAACATGTGTATGAACCCTGGTTATAGCTCACTTCTGCACGACAAATCCTCAGCTGGCATTCCTCCTTTTCAATTTAGTTTTCCAATTATCCTCGCATACCAGAAACATACCGTAGTGGATCATTCTGCTCTTAATGAGCGACATGGAAACGCAGCGTTCTCCTGATTTATAACCTGTTTGAAGCATCCACAGATTTCATGTCCTCTAAAGCCGGGCTCCTTGAGCTAAACAATATGACTTATTTTTGTGTTAATCTGTCCTTGTGCTTGCAGTTGATCCTTTTGCACTGTTTTATGCAGAAAGAAAGTGCATTTTTAGCCTGTTTTCACATCTGTCATCTAGTAAAATGCATGCAGGTACCACGCAAAACGTTTTATACACAATAAATGTGATTAAATTGTGTCGACAGTCTGAAGTCCCGGCTGAGTGAGCATCAGGAAACCTGCTCTACGCACACAGCTCGCTGCCTGATGGACGGTGTGCACGGCCTGCAGGAGTGGAACCACAGCACACCCCTTCAGTCCAGTTCTGCTGTGCAGGTTTCTGTCTTTTAATACTGTTTCTGTTTCAGGAAAGATGTGCAGTTAAATACAGATGCTGAACAAATTAAGTGTTTTTCTAATGTTACCCCTAACTATCATACGGTCAAATTATGTAAAATATACAGTAATTAAAAATAAAATGAATTTGATTGAATATTTATTTTTATTATTGTATGCTCAATATAGTGTTATAAATGTTGTTATGACATTTTACACACAAACAGATTTTTCATCACCACAACACTTTAATTTTTTTTTTTCTTAGGCAACGTTAAAGGAAGGTGAAAAGCTGCAGGCGAGCCTGAGGGAGGCGCTTTCCCACCAGCCGTTTGTAAAGGACTGTTTGATGCCAGGCTTGGCTGAGAAACTGCTGAGCCAGGGTTCAGACACACTCAGAAAAGCAGACACACAAAAGGAGTATCTCAACCAGAGCTTAAAGGTATTTAAATCATAAGTAATTCATTAAATGTTATATGTCAGAAACAGTTAACGACTCCGGAGTAATTAATGCTGTTTTTACTCTTTCCTTCAAGGAACTTGAAGAAAAGAGTAAACAAAAGCTGCCTGATGTCCTCAGTAATCCCAAGACATCTGCAGTGGCACCACCACGGAAAGGCAAGCGCTCGCCTGAGAAAAAGCATCAAGTTGATCTCCAAGTAAACATCCCCTCAACAGAAGAATCTACACCTATTGAGGATGAACTGTCAGTTCCAGCTGAGCTGCAGTTTGATGCTAAAACATTAAAGCCTACTGTGACGGCGGTCATTGGAGACATAACAGTTACTGGTGTCGAGCAAACCAGAAATAAATCTCAGAGTCCAATCAGTCCTTCGGACCCTTTTACAGCTCAACGTTACAGCACTTCTGAAGATGCACAGTTCAAAAGCATGAAGCTAGATGCCACAGCTGAGCCAGGCAGTGCCGAGCAAATGAAACCTGCTGTTGAAGAACCTGTTCTGATGCAGAAGCTCACTGAGCAGTCTGCACCTGGCGTTGGGGAGACAACTACACCCATACCTTCCAGGAGAAAGTCCAAGACTGTGGCCACTGACACAGAGCCTCCCAAGACTCGGGTGGAGCCCGAAAAGGTGAAGACTATTATTACTCAAGGGTCACCCAGAAATCCCTTCGGAACGGCTGCTGTGGAAGAAACGAAGCGCATCGCAACCATTGTTCTAGATGTATCGGAGCCCTTCACGCCTGTCCCTGTGACAGCTGGCACTACGCCAGTCACAGAGCAAGCTGAGACCCCGGTTGTTGAGCAGAACAAGCTTGGACCTACCAGGAAAGAGTCAACGAGTACAGACGTGACCTTGAAGACTACTGTTGCAAAACCTGCACAGACCAAAGGCGACGCTGAGAATCTGATGTCTCTCCAAACTTCAGCGCCTATCACAGAAACGGTTGCTGAGCAGCCTAAGTCTGTACGAAAGGGACAAGAGTCCAAGAGTTCTGAATCTTCCACAACTTCTAAGCCAGTTTCTACCCAGAGTATAACTACTGAATACTATGCAGAGTTTAAGGAAAGTAAGAAAGAACCTGAGAAAGCTGCTCAGGTAGAAACTGCTGTTAAGGAAGAAAGTACGCTCTCGCCAACCAAAAGAAAGTCAAAGCCAAAACTTTCCCCAGAATTTTCTAACAAAGAGAAAACACTGACCGTGGTAAAGTCTGACAGTCCGATATCTTTACTGAGATCCAAGGAGCAAACTGAAGCAGCTGTTGTGGAGGAGGAAGCTAAGGTTATACCAACCAGGAGAAAGTCAAAGGGTCTCGAAGTTTCCACTGTTCCCAAGCCGGTGTCCATTGTGGTGAAGAATCCTGAGACGTCTTCATCTTCAGAGTTTGTTGCAGCTTCAACTAAAACTGCTGTTTTGGAACAAAGTGAGTTTTTACCACCAAAGCAAAAGTCAACACCACCTGACCAGCATGCAGCACAGATGCCAGATGAGCCTGGAAGTCAGAGGACTGCTTCCAGTTTGGAGGTCCAAAAGTCAAAGAGTTCTGAACTGAACAGAAGTACTGATGTGGAACCTGAAGATTATAAGAAAGAACCTGACAGCCTGAAGTCTTCAACTCCACAGGTCACAGAACCGGCGAAAGAAAAAAAGCTTTCTCCAACCAAAAGAAGATCACATGGTCGAAAGCTCTCTCTAGAACAAGCTACCATGGAGGGGGCAGCACCTGAGCCTGACAGTCAGAAGCCTACATTGAGCTCCGGAGATCAAAATGAAACTGTTGTTGTGGAAGAACCTAAAGTGACACCAACCAGAAGGAAATCAAAGGGTCTTGAGGTTTCCACCGTTCCAGAGCCAGTGTCAGCCGCCGGTAGAATTACTGGTGTGGAGTCTCAGGAAACAAAACAAGAACCTGAAAATGATCCTGCAAGCCCAGAGTTTGTTCAAGGGCAAGCTAAAGCGGCTGCTGTTGAACAAAGTAAGCTTATACCACCCAAGAGAAAGTCCAAGAGTACAGAAGTCCCTCTTAAACTAGCTGACACTGAGGCACCTCGGATAAAGATAGAAACTGAAAATCTAAAATCTTCATGGAGTTCCAATGACCAAAATACAAGTGTTGTTAAGGAAGAAGCAAAGCTTGTGCCAGCCAGAAGAAAGTCAAAGAATGGTGACCTTTCAACAACTTCAGAGACGGTTGTTACCCAAAGATCACCTGATGTGGAGCCTGAAAAACATAAGAAAGAACTAGATGTGGTCACCGGGTCAACTGAAAGTACTATTGTGGAAAAAGGAGTGCTTTCACCTACTAAAGGAAAGTCAGAGGGTCTAAAGGTTTCCCCTGAACTTGCTACCAAAGAGCTAACTCGGACCAAGGAAGAGCCTGACGGTCAGAGGCCATCTTCAATTCCAGATGTGGTCACAGCAACTGAAGTTACTGTTGTAAAAAAGGGAAAGCTTTCACCGACCAAGAGAAAGTCAAAGGGTCTGAAACTTTCCTCAGATCCTGCTCCCACAGAGCTGAAAAATACCAAGGAAGAGCCTGACAGTCAGAAGCCATCTTCAACTCCAGAGGTGGACACAGAACCATCTGAAACTACTGACATTGCTTTTGTGGAAAAGGGTAAACTTTCACCAACAAAAAGAAGGTCAAAGGGTCTGAAACATGTCCCAGATATTGCTACCAAGGAGCTGACAAAGACCATAGAAACATCTGACAGTCAGAAGCCTTCTTCAATTCCATTTCCAGAAATGGTCACAGCACCAACTGAAATTATCGTTGTGGAAAAAGCTGATCTTTCACCAATCAACATCCAGTCAACTCCAGAGGTCACAGCAACAACTGAAGTCAATGTTTTAGAAAAACGAGGGTGTTCACCAACCAAAGGAAAGTCAAAGGGTCTGAAACATTCCTCAGATCTTGCTACCAAAGAGCTGGCAAAGACCATAGAAACATCTGACAGTCAGAAGCCATCTTCAACTCCAGAGGTGATATCAAAGGTGGAAATAGGAAAACTTTCACCAACCAAAAGTAGATCAAAGGGTCTTAAACCTTTTACAGAACTCACTAGCGTGGGTTTGTCCGAGACTAAGGAAGAGCTTGACGGTCAGATGTCTTCACTGGATTCTAGGAGCTCAGAAGTTAAGGCTGATGTTAAATCAAATGTGAAATCTGCTGAGGAGAGTCAAACGACTGTTAAGAACGTCAGTCCAGTATGTGAGAAGTTTCCTGTTCCTGTTGGTGGCATTTTGGACACAGTTGTGCAACCATCAGAAAAATCTCCTCATGCTGAACCTCTGGAGTCTGTGTCTGACGACATGGACAAATTGTGGAAACACACAGTTGAAATTCAGAAGAGATATCTGGTCCTGGATGTGCCTGAAATAGATGTCACCCAGACATGGGACATGAAGCTAGATCAGCGTGAGGCAAAGGGTGTGGCTGAAAGGCACTCCACTCAACATAGGGAACAGGAAAGACCACAAAACATCAAGGATCGTGACATGCAAGAAGAGCACGTAAAGGTTTTGACAACAGACGTGCATGATGTAGCCCAGAACCTGGGTGAAAAGTCTGTTGGCATGGAGAAAATCCACATGGGGCCAGAAGTGCACATCTTACAACTAGATATACCAACCCCTCTGGAGATGGATAAAAACACATCTGTAAGAAGAACAAAAGAGCCAATAACAGATATTGTTCAAAAAAGTGTTCAGAGTGAAAGATCCCGAGAAAATAAAGATAGTACTACACCTGATGTTAAGCCAGAGAGGGCTGCCGTTGATACAAGAGTAGAAGGTCAACGCATCGTCACTGAAAGGCAAGACAATGTGGCTCAGAGTGACTCCACTCAACCCACCTCGGATGCTTCTGCAGCAGTGCAGCCAAGTGAAGCAGAGACACCATTTACAGAAGTAAGCTTATCTGAACAAGACTCTGTAAAACCAAGCAAAAAAGAGATTAAACAAGAGCTCCTGAAAACCACACAGGTAAGACCCAAAAAGGACAATGCATGTGATGTGCAAAAACTGCATGCTAAAGTGTCCACAAAAGACTTGCATGATGCATCCCAGAGCGTGGATACAAAGTTTGTTGAGATGGAACAAATCCAGAAAGAGGAGAAAGTTCATGTTTTAACACCAGGTACACAGGCCACTATAACAACGCATGAACTCACATCTGTTATGATGGCACAGGCACGAATGATTGATATAAGTCAAATGAGTATGCAGGGTGAAAGAGAGCCTGAAAACAAAGACCTGACTCAAGGAAATGCTCCTGAAACTACTGACATTGCTTTTGTAGAAAAGGGTAAACTTTCATCAACGAAAAGACAGTTGAAGGGTCTGAAACTGTCCCCAGCTCTTGCTCCCGCAGATCTGACTCATGCCCATGAAAAACCTGAAAGTAAGAAGCCATTTTCAACTCCAGAAATGGAAGTAAGTATTTTGGGAAAGGGAGGGCGTTCACCTACCAAAAGAAAGTCAAAGGGTCTGAAACTTTCCCCAGATCTTGCTACCACAGAGTTGACAAAGACCAAAGAAAAACCTGAGATTCAGAAGCCATCTTTAACTCCAGAGGTGCTCACAGCACCAAGCAAAATGACTGTTGTAGAAAAAGGTAAACTTTCACCTACCAAAGGAAAGTCAAAGGGTCTTGAACATTCCCCAGAACTAGCTCCCACAGAGCTGAAAATTACCACGGATGAGCCTGACACTCAAAAACCATCTTCAACTCCAGAGGTGGTCACAGAAACAACCAAAGTTACTATTGTGGAGAAGGGTAAACTTACACCAACCAAAGGAAAGTCAAGGGGTCTAAAACTTTCCCCAGATATTGCACCCACAGAGCTGTCCCAGACCAAAGAAAAACCTGAGAGTCAGAGGCCTTCTTTAACTCCAGAGATGGTAATGGCTCCAACTGAAGTTACTGTTGTGAAAGAAACTGATCTTTCACCAATCAAATCCAAGTCAAAGGGTCTTGAACTTTCCCCAGATCTTGCTTCCACAGTGCTGACACAGACCAAAGTAAAACCTGAGGGTCAGAAACCATCTTCAACTCCAGAGGTGGTCACAGCAACAACCGAAGTTACTGCTGTGAAAAAGGCTGATCTTTCACCAATCATAATCAAGTCAACGGTTCTTGAACATTCCCCAGAACTAGCTACCACAGATCTGAAAAAGACCACGGATGAGCCTAGCATTCAAAAGCCTTCTTCAACTCCGGAGATGGTAACGGCTCCAACTGAAATTGCTGTTGTGAAAAAGGCTGATCTTTCACCAATCAAATCCAAGTCAAAGGGTCTTGAAATTTCCCCAGATCTTGCTTCCACAGAGCTGAAAAAGACCACGGATGAGCCTGACAATCAAAAGCCATCTTCAACTCCAGAGGTGGTCACAGCAACAACCAAAGATACTATTGTGGAAAAGGGTAAACTTTCACCAACCAAAGGAAAGTCAAAGGGTCTTGAACATTCCACAGATCTTGCTTCCACAGTGCTGACACAGACCAAAGAAAAACCTGAGAGTCAGAAGCCATCTTCAACTTTAGAGGTGGTCACAGCAACAACCAAAGATACTATTGTGGAAAAGGGTAAACTTTCACCAACCAAAGGAAAGACAGAGGGTCTAAAAGTTTCCCCAGAACTAGCTACCACAGAGTTGAAAAAGACCACGGATGAGCCTAGCATTCAAAAGTCTTCTTCAACTCCAGAGGTGGTAACGGCTCCAACTGAAATTACTGTTATGGAAAAGGCTGATCATTCACCAATCAAATCCAAGGCAAAGGGTCTTGAACATTCCCCAGAACTAGCTACCACAGATCTGAAAAAGACCACGGACGAGCCTGACAATCAAAAGCCATCTTCAACTCCAGAGGTGGTCACAGCAACAACCAAAGATACTATTGTGGAAAAGGGTAAACTTTCACCAACCAAAGGAAAGTCAAAGGGTCTAAAATTTCCCCCAGTTCTTGCGCCTACAGAACTGTCCCAGACCAAAGTAAAACCTGAAAGTAAGAAGCCTTCTTCAACTCCAGAGATGGTAACGGCTCCAACTGAAATTACTGTTGTGGAAAAGGCTGATCATTCACCAATCAAATCCAAGTCGAAGGGTCTTGAACTTTCCCCAGATCTTTCTTCCACAGTGCTGACACAGACCAAAGAAAAACCTGAGAGTCAGAAGCCATCTTCAACTCCACAGGGGGTCACAGCAACAACTGAAGTTACTGTTGTGGAAAAGGCTGATCTTTCACCAATCAAAATCAAGTCAAAGGGTCTTGAGCATACCCCAGATCTAGCTACCACAGATCTGAAAAAGACCACGGATGAGCCTGTCACTCAAAAGCCATCTTCAACTCCAGAGTTGGTCACAGCAAGAACTGAAGTTACTGTTGTGGAAAGGGGTAAACTTTCACCAACCAAAGGAAAGTCAAAGGGTCTTGAACATTCCACAGATCTTGCTTCCACAGTGCTGACACAGACTAAAGAAAAACCTGAGAGTCAGAAGCCATCTTCAACTCCAGAGGTGGTCACAGCAACAACCGAAGTTACTGCTGTGAAAAAGGCTGATCTTTCACCAATCATAATCAAGTCAACGGTTCTTGAACATTCCCCAGAACTAGCTACCACAGAACTGAAAAAGACCACGGATGAGCCTAGCATTCAAAAGCCTTCTTCAACTCCAGAGATGGTAACGGCTCCAACTGAAATTACTGTTGTGAAACAGGCTGATCTTTCACCAATCAAATCCAAGTCAAAGGGTCTTGAAATTTCCCCAGATCTTGCTTCCACAGTGCTGACACAGACCAAAGAAAAACCTGAGAGTCAGAAGCCATCTTCAACTCCCCAGGTGGTCACAGCAACAACTGAAGTTACTGTTGTGGAAAAAGGTAAACTTTCATCTACCAAAGGAAAGTCAGAGGGCCTAAAGGTTTCCCCAGAACTAGCTACCACAGAGCTGAAAAAGACCACAGATAAGCCTGACAATCAAAAGCCATCTTCAACTCCAGAGGTGGTCACAACAACAACTAAAGTTACCAGTGTGGAGAAGGGTAAACTTTCACCAACCAAAGGGAAGTCAAAAGGTCTGAAACCTTCCCCAGATCCTGCGCCCACAGTGCTGACACAGACCAAAGTAAAACCTGAGAGTCAGAAGCCATCTTCAACTTTAGAGGTGGTCACAGCAACAACTGAAGTTACTGTTGTGAAAAAGGCTGATCTTTCACCAATCAAAATCAAGTCAAAGGGTCTTGAACTTTCCCCAGAACTAGCTACCACAGATCTGAAAAAGACCACGGATGAGCCTGTCACTCAAAAGCCATCTTCAACTCCAGAGGTGGTCACAGCAACAACCAAAGATACTATTGTGGAAAAGGGTAAACTTTCACCAACCAAAGGAAAGTCAAAGGGTCTAAAATTTTCCCCAGTTCTTGCGCCTACAGAACTGTCCCAGACCAAAGTAAAACCTGAAAGTAAGAAGCCTTCTTCAACTCCAGAGATGGTAACGGCTCCAACTGAAATTACTGTTATGGAAAAGGCTGATCATTCACCAATCAAATCCAAGGCAAAGGGTCTTGAACATTCCCCAGAACTAGCTACCACAGATCTGAAAAAGACCACGGACGAGCCTGACAATCAAAAGCCATCTTCAACTCCAGAGGTGGTCACAGCAACAACCAAAGATACTATTGTGGAAAAGGGTAAACTTTCACCAACCAAAGGAAAGTCAAAGGGTCTTGAACATTCCACAGATCTTGCTTCCACAGTGCTGACACAGACTAAAGAAAAACCTGAGAGTCAGAAGCCATCTTCAACTTTAGAGGTGGTCACAGCAACAACTGAAGTTACTGTTGTGAAAAAGGCTGAACGTTCACCAATCATAATCAAGTCAAAGGGTCTTGAACATTCCCCAGAACTAGCTACCACAGATCTGAAAAAGACCACGGATGAGCCTGTCACTCAAAAGCCATCTTCAACTCCAGAGGTGGTCACAGCAACAACCAAAGATACTATTGTGGAAAAGGGTAAACTTTCACCAACCAAAGGAAAGACAGAGGGTCTAAAAGTTTCCCCAGAACTAGCTACCACAGAGTTGAAAAAGACCACGGATGAGCCTAGCATTCAAAAGTCTTCTTCAACTCCAGAGGTGGTAACGGCTCCAACTGAAATTACTGTTGTGAAAAAGGCTGATCTTTCACCAATCAAAATCAAGTCAAAGGGTATTGAGCATACCCCAGATCTTGCTTCCACAGTGCTGACACAGACCAAAGTAAAACCTGAGAGTCAGAAGCCATCTTCAACTTTAGAGGTGGTCACAGCAACAACTGAAGTTACTGTTGTGAAAAAGGCTGATCTTTCACCAATCAAAATCAAGTCAAAGGGTCTTGAACTTTCCCCAGAACTAGCTACCACAGATCTGAAAAAGACCACGGATGAGCCTGTCACTCAAAAGCCATCTTCAACTCCAGAGGTGGTCACAGCAACAACCAAAGATACTATTGTGGAAAAGGGTAAACTTTCACCAACCAAAGGAAAGTCAAAGGGTCTAAAATTTTCCCCAGTTCTTGCGCCTACAGAACTGTCCCAGACCAAAGTAAAACCTGAAAGTAAGAAGCCTTCTTCAACTCCAGAGATGGTAATGGCTCCAACTGAAATTACTGTTATGGAAAAGGCTGATCATTCACCAATCAAATCCAAGGCAAAGGGTCTTGAACATTCCCCAGAACTAGCTACCACAGATCTGAAAAAGACCACGGACGAGCCTGACAATCAAAAGCCATCTTCAACTCCAGAGGTGGTCACAGCAACAACCAAAGATACTATTGTGGAAAAGGGTAAACTTTCACCAACCAAAGGAAAGTCAAAGGGTCTAAAATTTCCCCCAGTTCTTGCGCCTACAGAACTGTCCCAGACCAAAGTAAAACCTGAAAGTAAGAAGCCTTCTTCAACTCCAGAGATGGTAACGGCTCCAACTGAAATTACTGTTGTGGAAAAGGCTGATCATTCACCAATCAAATCCAAGTCGAAGGGTCTTGAACTTTCCCCAGATCTTGCTTCCACAGTGCTGACACAGACCAAAGTAAAACCTGAGAGTCAGAAGCCATCTTCAACTTTAGAGGTGGTCACAGCAACAACTGAAGTTACTGTTGTGAAAAAGGCTGATCTTTCACCAATCAAAATCAAGTCAAAGGGTCTTGAACTTTCCCCAGAACTAGCTACCACAGATCTGAAAAAGACCACGGATGAGCCTGTCACTCAAAAGCCATCTTCAACTCCAGAGGTGGTCACAGCAACAACCAAAGATACTATTGTGGAAAAGGGTAAACTTTCACCAACCAAAGGAAAGTCAAAGGGTCTAAAATTTTCCCCAGTTCTTGCGCCTACAGAACTGTCCCAGACCAAAGTAAAACCTGAAAGTAAGAAGCCTTCTTCAACTCCAGAGATGGTAATGGCTCCAACTGAAATTACTGTTATGGAAAAGGCTGATCATTCACCAATCAAATCCAAGGCAAAGGGTCTTGAACATTACCCAGAACTAGCTACCACAGATCTGAAAAAGACCACGGACGAGCCTGACAATCAAAAGGCATCTTCAACTCCAGAGGTGGTCACAGCAACAACCAAAGATACTATTGTGGAAAAGGGTAAACTTTCACCAACCAAAGGAAAGTCAAAGGGTCTAAAATTTCCCCCAGTTCTTGCGCCTACAGAACTGTCCCAGACCAAAGTAAAACCTGAAAGTAAGAAGCCTTCTTCAACTCCAGAGATGGTAACGGCTCCAACTGAAATTACTGTTGTGGAAAAGGCTGATCATTCACCAATCAAATCCAAGTCGAAGGGTCTTGAACTTTCCCCAGATCTTTCTTCCACAGTGCTGACACAGACCAAAGAAAAACCTGAGAGTCAGAAGCCATCTTCAACTCCACAGGGGGTCACAGCAACAACTGAAGTTACTGTTGTGGAAAAGGCTGATCTTTCACCAATCAAAATCAAGTCAAAGGGTCTTGAGCATACCCCAGATCTAGCTACCACAGATCTGAAAAAGACCACGGATGAGCCTGTCACTCAAAAGCCATCTTCAACTCCAGAGTTGGTCACAGCAAGAACTGAAGTTACTGTTGTGGAAAAGGGTAAACTTTCACCAACCAAAGGAAAGTCAAAGGGTCTTGAACATTCCACAGATCTTGCTTCCACAGTGCTGACACAGACTAAAGAAAAACCTGAGAGTCAGAAGCCATCTTCAACTCCAGAGGTGGTCACAGCAACAACCGAAGTTACTGCTGTGAAAAAGGCTGATCTTTCACCAATCATAATCAAGTCAACGGTTCTTGAACATTCCCCAGAACTAGCTACCACAGAACTGAAAAAGACCACGGATGAGCCTAGCATTCAAAAGCCTTCTTCAACTCCAGAGATGGTAACGGCTCCAACTGAAATTACTGTTGTGAAACAGGCTGATCTTTCACCAATCAAATCCAAGTCAAAGGGTCTTGAAATTTCCCCAGATCTTGCTTCCACAGTGCTGACACAGACCAAAGAAAAACCTGAGAGTCAGAAGCCATCTTCAACTCCCCAGGTGGTCACAGCAACAACTGAAGTTACTGTTGTGGAAAAAGGTAAACTTTCATCTACCAAAGGAAAGTCAGAGGGTCTAAAGGTTTCCCCAGAACTAGCTACCACAGAGCTGAAAAAGACCACAGATAAGCCTGACAATCAAAAGCCATCTTCAACTCCAGAGGTGGTCACAACAACAACTAAAGTTACCAGTGTGGAGAAGGGTAAACTTTCACCAACCAAAGGGAAGTCAAAAGGTCTGAAACCTTCCCCAGATCCTGCGCCCACAGTGCTGACACAGACCAAAGTAAAACCTGAGAGTCAGAAGCCATCTTCAACTTTAGAGGTGGTCACAGCAACAACTGAAGTTACTGTTGTGAAAAAGGCTGATCTTTCACCAATCAAAATCAAGTCAAAGGGTCTTGAACTTTCCCCAGAACTAGCTACCACAGATCTGAAAAAGACCACGGATGAGCCTGTCACTCAAAAGCCATCTTCAACTCCAGAGGTGGTCACAGCAACAACCAAAGATACTATTGTGGAAAAGGGTAAACTTTCACCAACCAAAGGAAAGTCAAAGGGTCTAAAATTTTCCCCAGTTCTTGCGCCTACAGAACTGTCCCAGACCAAAGTAAAACCTGAAAGTAAGAAGCCTTCTTCAACTCCAGAGATGGTAACGGCTCCAACTGAAATTACTGTTGTGGAAAAGGTTAAACTTTCATCTACCAAAGGAAAGACAGAGGGTCTAAAAGTTTCCCCAGAACTAGCTACCACAGAGTTGAAAAAGATCACGGATGAGCCTAGCATTCAGAAGCCATCTTCAACTCCAGAGGTGGTAACGGCTCCAACTGAAATTACTGTTGTGAAAAAGGCTGATCTTTCACCAATCAAAATCAAGTCAAAGGGTCTAAAATTTCCCCCAGTTCTTGCGCCTACAGAACTGTCCCAGACCAAAGTAAAACCTGAAAGTAAGAAGCCTTCTTCAACTCCAGAGATGGTAACGGCTCCAACTGAAATTACTGTTGTGAAAAAGGCTGATCATTCACCAATCAAAATCAAGTCAAAGGGTATTGAGCATACCCCAGATCTTGCTTCCACAGTGCTGACACAGACCAAAGTAAAACCTGAGAGTCAGAAGCCATCTTCAACTTTAGAGGTGGTCACAGCAACAACTGAAGTTACTGTTGTGAAAAAGGCTGAACTTTCACCAATCATAATCAAGTCAAAGGGTCTTGAACTTTCCCCAGAACTAGCTACCACAGATCTGAAAAAGACCACGGATGAGCCTGTCACTCAAAAGCCATCTTCAACTCCAGAGGTGGTCACAGCAACAACCAAAGATACTATTGTGGAAAAGGGTAAACTTTCACCAACCAAAGGAAAGTCAAAGGGTCTAAAATGTTCCCCAGTTCTTGCGCCTACAGAACTGTCCCAGACCAAAGTAAAACCTGAAAGTAAGAAGCCTTCTTCAACTCCAGAGATGGTAACGGCTCCAACTGAAATTACTGTTGTGGAAAAGGCTGATCATTCACCAATCAAATCCAAGTCGAAGGGTCTTGAACTTTCCCCAGATCTTTCTTCCACAGTGCTGACACAGACCAAAGAAAAACCTGAGAGTCAGAAGCCATCTTCAACTCCACAGGGGGTCACAGCAACAACTGAAGATACTATTGTGGAAAAGGGTAAACTTTCATCTACCAAAGGAAAGTCAGAGGGTCTAAAGGTTTCCCCAGAACTAGCTACCACAGTGTTGAAAAAGATCACGGATGAGCCTAGCATTCAAAAGCCTTCTTCAACTCCAGAGGTGGTAACGGCTCCAACTGAAGTTACTGTTGTGAAAAAGGCTGATCTTTCACCAATCAAAATCAAGTCAAAGGGTCTTGAGCATACCCCAGATCTTGCTTCCACAGATCTGAAAAAGACCACGGATGAGCCTGTCACTCAAAAGCCATCTTCAACTCCAGAGTTGGTCACAGCAAGAACTGAAGTTACTGTTGTGGAAAAGGGTCAACTTTCACCAACCAAAGGAAAGTCAAAGGGTCTTGAACATTCCACAGATCTTGCTTCCACAGTGCTGACACAGACTAAAGAAAAACCTGAGAGTCAGAAGCCATCTTCAACTCCCGAGTTGGTCACAGCAACAACCAAAGATACTATTGTGGAAAAGGTTAAACTTTCTTCTACCAAAGGAAAGACAGAGGGTCTAAAAGTTTCCCCAGAACTAGCTACCACAGAGTTGAAAAAGATCACGGATGAGCCTAGCATTCAGAAGCCATCTTCAACTCCAGAGGTGGTAACGGCTCCAACTGAAATTACTGTTGTGAAAAAGGCTGATCTTTCACCAATCAAAATCAAGTCAAAGGGTCTTGAGCATACCCCAGATCTTGCTTCCACAGTGCTGACACAGACCAAAGTAAAACCTGAGAGTCAGAAGCCATCTTCAACTTTAGAGGTGGTCACAGCAACAACTGAAGTTACTGTTGTGAAAAAAGCTGATCTTTCACCAATCATAATCAAGTCAAAGGGTCTTGAACTTTCCCCAGAACTAGCTACCACAGATCTGAAAAAGACCACGGATGAGCCTGACAATCAAAAGCCTTCTTCAACTCCCGAGTTGGTCACAGCAACAACTGAAGTTACTTTTGTGAAAAAGGCTGATCATTCACCAATCAAAATCAAGTCAAAGGGTCTTGAGCATACCCCAGATCTTGCTTCCACAGATCTGAAAAAGACCAAAGTAAAACCTGAGAGTCAGAAGCCATCTTCAACTTTAGATGTGGTCACAGCAACAACTGAAATTACTGTTGTGGAAAAGGTTAAACTTTCATCTACCAAAGGAAAGACAGAGGGTCTAAAAGTTTCCCCAGAACTAGCTACCACAGAGCTGAAAAAGGTCACGGATGAGCCTAGCATTCAAAAGTCTTCTTCAACTCCAGAGGTGGTAACGGCTCCAACTGAAATTACTGTTGTGAAAAAGGCTGATCTTTCACCAATCAAAATCAAGTCAAAGGGTATTGAGCATACCCCAGATCTTGCTTCCACAGTGCTGACACAGACCAAAGTAAAACCTGAGAGTCAGAAGCCATCTTCAACTTTAGAGGTGGTCACAGCAACAACTGAAGTTACTGTTGTGAAAAAAGCTGAACGTTCACCAATCATAATCAAGTCAAAGGGTCTTGAACTTTCCCCAGAACTAGCTACCACAGATCTGAAAAAGACCACGGATGAGCCTGACAATCAAAAGCCTTCTTCAACTCCCGAGTTGGTCACAGCAACAACTGAAGTTACTGTTGTGAAAAAGGCTGATCATTCACCAATCAAAATCAAGTCAAAGGGTCTTGAGCATACCCCAGATCTTGCTTCCACAGAGCTGAAAAAGACCACGGATGAACCTGTCACTCAAAAGCCATCTTCAACTCCAGAGTTGGTCACAGTAAGAACTGAAGTTACTGTTGTGGAAAAGGTTAAACTTTCATCTACCAAAGGAAAGTCAAAGGGTCTTGAAATTTCCCCAGATCTTGCTTCCACAGTGCTGACACAGACCAAAGAACAACCTGAGAGTCAGAAGCCATCTTCAACTCCAGAGGTGGTCACAGCAACAACTGAAGTTACTGTTGTGAAAAAAGCTGATCTATCACCAATCATAATCAAGTCAAAGGGTCTTGAACTTTCCCCAGAACTAGCTACCACAGAGCTGAAAAAGACCACGGATGAGCCTGTCACTCAAAAGCCATCTTCAACTCCAGAGGTGGTCACAGCAACAACCAAAGATACTATTGTGGAAAAGGGTAAACTTTCACCAACCAAAGGAAAGTCAAAGGGTCTAAAATTTCCCCCAGTTCTTGCGCCTACAGAACTGTCCCAGACCAAAGTAAAACCTGAAAGTAAGAAGCCTTCTTCAACTCCAGAGATGGTAACGGCTCCAACTGAAATTACTGTTGTGGAAAAGGCTGATCATTCACCAATCAAATCCAAGTCAAAGGGTCTTGAACTTTCCCCAGATCTTGCTTCCACAGAGCTGAAAAAGACCACGGATGAGCCTGTCACTCAAAAGCCATCTTCAACTCCAGAGTTGTTCACAGTAAGAACTGAAGTTACTGTTGTGGAAAAGGTTAAACTTTCATCCACCAAAGGAAAGACAGAGGGTCTAAAAGTTTCCCCAGAACTAGCTACCACAGAGCTGAAAAAGGTCACGGATGAGCCTAGCATTCAAAAGTCTTCTTCAACCCCAGAGGTGGTAACGGCTCCAACTGAAATTACTGTTGTGAAACAGGCTGATCTTTCACCAATCAAAATCAAGTCAAAGGGTCTTGAGCATACCCCAGATCTTGCTTCCACAGTGCTGACACAGACCAAAGTAAAACCTGAGAGTCAGAAGCCATCTTCAACTTTAGAGGTGGTCACAGCAACAACTGAAGTTACTGTTGTCAAAAAGGCTGATCTTTCACCAATCATAATCAAGTCAAAGGGTCTTGAACTTTCCCCAGAACTAGCTACCACAGATCTGAAAAAGACCACGGATGAGCCTGTCACTCAAAAGCCATCTTCAACTCCAGAGGTGGTCACAGCAACAACCAAAGATACTATTGTGGAAAAGGGTAAACTTTCACCAACCAAAGGAAAGACAGAGGGTCTAAAAGTGTCCCCAGAACTAGCTACCACAGATCTGAAAAAGACCACGGATGAGCCTGTCACTCAAAAGCCATCTTCAACTCCAGAGGTGGTCACAGCAACAACCAAAGATACTATTGTGGAAAAGGGTAAACTTTCACCAACCAAAGGAAAGTCAAAGGGTCTAAAATTTCCCCCAGTTCTTGCGCCTACAGAACTGTCCCAGACCAAAGTAAAACCTGAAAGTAAGAAGCCTTCTTCAACTCCAGAGATGGTAACGGCTCCAACTGAAATTACTGTTGTGGAAAAGGCTGATCATTCACCAATCAAATCCAAGTCAAAGGGTCTTGAACTTTCCCCAGATCTTGCTTCCACAGAGCTGAAAAAGACCACGGATGAGCCTGTCACTCAAAAGCCATCTTCAACTCCAGAGTTGTTCACAGTAAGAACTGAAGTTACTGTTGTGGAAAAGGTTAAACTTTCATCCACCAAAGGAAAGACAGAGGGTCTAAAAGTTTCCCCAGAACTAGCTACCACAGAGCTGAAAAAGGTCACGGATGAGCCTAGCATTCAAAAGTCTTCTTCAACCCCAGAGGTGGTAACGGCTCCAACTGAAATTACTGTTGTGAAACAGGCTGATCTTTCACCAATCAAAATCAAGTCAAAGGGTCTTGAGCATACCCCAGATCTTGCTTCCACAGTGCTGACACAGACCAAAGTAAAACCTGAGAGTCAGAAGCCATCTTCAACTTTAGAGGTGGTCACAGCAACAACTGAAGTTACTGTTGTCAAAAAGGCTGATCTTTCACCAATCATAATCAAGTCAAAGGGTCTTGAACTTTCCCCAGAACTAGCTACCACAGATCTGAAAAAGACCACGGATGAGCCTGTCACTCAAAAGCCATCTTCAACTCCAGAGGTGGTCACAGCAACAACCAAAGATACTATTGTGGAAAAGGGTAAACTTTCACCAACCAAAGGAAAGACAGAGGGTCTAAAAGTGTCCCCAGAACTAGCTACCACAGATCTGAAAAAGACCACGGATGAGCCTGTCACTCAAAAGCCATCTTCAACTCCAGAGGTGGTCACAGCAACAACCAAAGATACTATTGTGGAAAAGGGTAAACTTTCATCTACCAAAGGAAAGACAGAGGGTCTAAAAGTTTCGTCAGAACTAGCTACCACAGAGCTGAAAAAGGTCACGGATGAGCCTAGCATTCAAAAGTCTTCTTCAACCCCAGAGGTGGTAACGGCTCCAACTGAAATTACTGTTATGGAAAAGGCTGATCTTTCACCAATCATAATCAAGTCAAAGGGTCTTGAACTTTCCCCAGAACTAGCTACCACAGATCTGAAAAAGACCACGGATGAGCCTGTCACTCAAAAGCCATCTTCAACTCCAGAGGTGGTCACAGCAACAACCAAAGATACTATTGTGGAAAAGGGTAAACTTTCACCAACCAAAGGAAAGTCAAAGGGTCTAAAATTTTCCCCAGTTCTTGTGCCCACAGAACTGTCCCAGACCAAAGTAAAACCTGAAAGTAAGAAGCCTTCTTCAACTCCAGAGATGGTAACGGCTCCAACTGAAATTACTGTTGTGAAAAAGGCTGATCATTCACCAATCAAATCCAAGTCAAAGGGTCTTGAACTTTCCCCAGATCTTGCTTCCACAGAGCTGAAAAAGACCACGGATGAGCCTGTCACTCAAAAGCCATCTTCAACTCCAGAGTTGGTCACAGTAAGAACTGAAGTTACTGTTGTGGAAAAGGTTAAACTTTCATCCACCAAAGGAAAGACAGAGGGTCTAAAAGTTTCCCCAGAACTAGCTACCACAGAGCTGAAAAAGGTCACGGATGAGCCTAGCATTCAAAAGTCTTCTTCAACCCCAGAGGTGGTAACGGCTCCAACTGAAATTACTGTTGTGAAACAGGCTGATCTTTCACCAATCAAAATCAAGTCAAAGGGTCTTGAGCATACCCCAGATCTTGCTTCCACAGTGCTGACACAGACCAAAGTAAAACCTGAGAGTCAGAAGCCATCTTCAACTTTAGAGGTGGTCACAGCAACAACTGAAGTTACTGTTGTGAAAAAGGCTGATCTTTCACCAATCATAATCAAGTCTAAGGGTCTTGAACTTTCCCCAGAACTAGCTACCACAGATCTGAAAAAGACCACGGATGAGCCTGACAATCAAAAGCCATCTTCAACTCCAGAGGTGGTCACAGCAACAACCAAAGATACTATTGTGGAAAAGGGTAAACTTTCACCAACCAAAGGAAAGTCAAAGGGTCTAAAATCTTCCACAGTTCTTGCGCCCACAGAACTGTCCCAGACCAAAGTAAAACCTGAAAGTAAGAAGCCTTCTTCAACTCCAGAGATGGTAACGGCTCCAACTGAAATTACTGTTGTGAAAAAGGCTGATCATTCACCAATCAAATCCAAGTCAAAGGGTCTTGAACTTTCCCCAGATCTTTCTTCCACAGTGCTGACACAGACCAAAGAAAAACCTGAGAGTCTGAAGCCATTTTTAACTCCCGAGTTGGTCACAGCAACAACTGACGTTACTGTTGTGGAAAAGGTTAAACTTTCATCTACCAAAGGAAAGACAGAGGGTCTAAAAGTTTCCCCAGAACTAGCTACCACAGAGCTGAAAAAAATCACGGATGAGCCTAGCATTCAAAAGTCTTCTTCAACTCCAGAGGTGGTAACGGCTCCAACTGAAATTACTGTTGTGAAAAAGGCTGATCTTTCACCAATCATAATCAAGTCAAAGGGTCTTGAAATTTCCCCAGATCTTGCTTCCACAGTGCTGAAAAAGACCACGGATGAGCCTGTCACTCAAAAGCCATCTTCAACTCCAGAGGTGGTCACAGCAACAACCAAAATCACTGTTGTTGAAAAGGGTGAACTTTCACCAACGAAAGGAAAATCAAAGGGTCTCACACCTTTTACAGAACTCACTAGCGTGTGTTTGTCCGAGACCAAGGAAGAGCTTGATGGTCAGAATTCTTCAATGGATTCTAGGAGCTCAGGGATTGTCATGGCTCAAAGGACCATGCCTATTGTGAAGACTTTCTCAGAACAGACGCTAGTACCACGGACCGAAATGCAACACATTGAGATTGTTAGTGACCGACAAACTCCATTTAAGGCTGATGTTCGATCAAGAGTCCATCAAAATGTGAAATCTGCTGAGAGTCAAGCGTTTGTTAAGAACATCAGTCCTCAGGGTGACTCCACACAACCCACCTCGGTTGCTTCTGCAGCAGTGCAGCCAAGTGAAGCAGAAGTAAGCTTATCTGATCAAGACTCTGTAAAACCAAGCGAAACAGAGAGGAAACAAAAGCTCCTGAAAATCACACAGGTAAGACCCAAAAAAGTCAAGGACAGCAAAGAATTGTACGCTAAAGTGTCCACAAAAGACGTGCATGATACACCCCAGAGCCTGGGTGAAAAGTCTTTTAAAACAGGAGAGGTCCACATGAGTGTACACAAACACAAAACCATCATACAAGAAAAGGAACCAAGGATGGTATCAAGTGTCCAGTTTGAGAAAGAGGTCACCACCGCTGACTTTCTGCCCAGCCAGTCTTCAGATACCATGACCTGGGAGGAGGTGCGAGAAAGCTTTACCGAACCCCCGTCTGAACCCAGTGTGGTCCCCGGTACCCGGACGGAGAGGCACACAACGGATGCAAAGGAAGTTAAGAGGGAGGAAGAGAAGGAGGTAAAAAAGAGGGCGATTCAGGAAAAGATGGCTCATGTAAAAATACAAAATGTTCCACTCACAATGGCCAAGACCACCTCTTCTGGTGCAGAGAGGCTACAGAGACAGGATCGGCCTCAGGTGAGACGTGGTCATCAGCTCACTCATCTGCAGTATTCATGATCAAGTGGAGGTACTCTTTGGACTCTTCAGTGAGGCTACTATGTTTAGTTTGTATTGTGGGGACTGAATGGAAAACACTGTGTGAACCTAATGCAACAGAACTGACTCGGCACTGTGCTGCATGTTCGTTAGACCTGCCGTGTTTAACACCGCATGCTCCTCCACTTACCTGCTAATGCATGCTTTCATTTTACCTTCAGGATGTCAAGAGAGGGAGGGAGAGGCTAAATATCAAGTTGTTCTTGCTCCAGGGGAGTTTTATATGTAAAGCCTCTATTATGCTCGGTCTCTTGCATACACGTTTGCACTTGCTCCAACTTTCTTTGGAGGCGTATTGATGACTGGTCAATGTACTTTTTTAGAGCGTCTCTTAAAGCTTTTAATTATTTAGTTCTTAAAGTTTTGACTTTAAATTGTAAGGCCGTACAAGTGGTGTGCACAGCAACATTTTATTAGAATTAAATGCAAAGAAAAATAATCTAAGTTTGAGACTTTTATACCCGTGCTACCAACGGCTTCAGTGCCTCAGGGTTGTAATATGAGCTTCCTCCTAAATGTCATCTCCGACAATCAAAGACAGAGAGGCTTGGTGCTCTTTGAGAGAGAAAGAGAGACTCCACGTGTGAACAGACGTTTTGAAAGAGACACAGTTCTGATTGGAGCTCAACAGAAGCAGCTTACGCTTGAACTTCAGACGTTTTCCAACATTATTAATGGTGTTTTGTTTTCACAGTGGGAGGAGGGGGGCAAGGCTGACAAGATATCACCCGCATCACTGCAGGCGGTTAAGAAATTACCATCTGACGTTGTCTGGGGCGAGGCGGCCCTGCTGGAAGGATCGATCTCCCGGGAGAACAAAGCTCCGGCAGAAGCGAGCGCTGTGGAGACTGAGGAGCTTCAGCTGGAGGAACCGGAGGGATCCGTCATGAGGAACCTCTCCACAGAAATACAGATGCTCTCTGGGAAAGCTCCCAGCAGGCAACTCACTGAGGTATCATTGCTGCTGTGTTTTAAACTGCCACTAGAAGTTAGAATATACCTGACACATCCTGGCTTTAAGTGCAAGGTGTATTTTCTAAGAAGTCATTGTTGCTCTGTTTTGTCTCTTTTACATCCTTCCTGTTGCTTTACTTTATACATATAACATATGCCTCTTTTACGCAGCTCACTAGGGAAAGTTGAGCAAATTATTAATTTGTTTCTTATAATGGCCCTAAATGGGCTAAACAGAGTAAAGCAACAGTAAAGCTGTTTTTATTGATTTTGCTTGGTCCTCACTTCCAAATATAACTTCAAACAGCTCAGTGTCAATGTTTGTTCACCTCGGTGTCTGTCATTCCCAACAGACACAGCACTTCCAGTACACAGTCTCTGGATCTCGTGTGCTTTTGTTTGTTCAGGGTAAACGATTGGAGGATGCTCCAGAGGCTCTGGTTGGATCCGCCGGTGATCTGGACGACCGCCTCCGACGGCTGGTGTCGAAGGTCCTGAGCTGCAAAAACAGCCCGGCTGAGCTCCACTCGACAGCGATGGCCCAGCAGCTGGAGGAGGCTCAGGTGCGTTTTATAAATACAAAACATGATTCATGGTAGCAAATTTGCAGATACTGGTTGGACTGGTTGTACAGCTTGTTGGGTAATAAGCCAAAGTACTAATGCCTCTCTCTGCTAGCCGGTTCCAAAGGTGGATATTAAAAGCACATTTTTTGGGGATTGATTTGTGTTTAGTAGTAATCAGCTAAACATGTTTACTTCTGCCTGCTGAGCACAGGAGTGCCGAGAGACCGCCCAGGCCCAGGTGTCCCTGCTCTCTGAGCTGAGGGCGGCCGACACCGAGAGCAAGGACGCTTTGGAGCACGTGGAGGACCAGTGGAGTACCGCTGCCCAGGAAGCAGCTGCCGTGGTCCGGAGTAAAGAGGCCCAGCTGCAGCTGGTGAACGATTACTGCCGACAGACCCAAGCAGCCAAGGCCGCGCTGCAGAGACTCACAGCAGAGCTGCAGGCGGTCAGACTGTGAGTCTATGGTGGCCTTTTTTAAATGTATTTCTTAACTGAAGGTTTGCAGTTTAAGGCGATAAACAATATGTTGCGATATTACAAATCAAGAAGGAGCACGACTGGGTCAAGAAGAGGAGTTTTAAAGCTTTCTAAAGCTATATTTCTAAATCTCAACCTGTAACTGTTCTTTCAGGTCCCCGGAGGAGAGCAGCTCGAAGGAGGCCGAGCGACTGTGCGCCCTACAGAGAAGTATGGAGGAGAACAGGACGGTGCTCGGGGAGTTGCTCGTGACGCATACCAAGTTACGGCCGAACCTCAGCTGGTCCGAGCGAGCAACCGCCCAGACAGAGCAGAAGAATCTGCACGAGCGGTGGAGAGGCCTGGAGAGAGCTGTGGAGAGGACGTTGTACCACACAAATGTCCATTCTCACAACGGCAGCAGCCTTCTGCGAGCGCTGTCGGGTCTTCAGGAACATTTGGAGACGATCGGCAAAGACCTGGAGTCTTCCTCGGCTCCGCGGTGGACCTGCGAGACGGGGCAGCGGCTGATGGTTGCAAACGCCGAGGTTAAAGCTGCCCGGCAAAAATACGGCCTTCTGCAGCAGCAGTCTGAGGCGTTCCTCCTCAGCTCACAGAGGCAGAAGGATGCAGCAGAGGTACAGCAGGGGCTCCAGAGGGTCAAAGACAAGCTGGGCCACACAGAGGAGCTGGTGTCCTCTCAAACGCAGAGCAGCAGCAGCCCCATCATGGAGAAAATCATCCTGGTGATGAGGGATGGCCTCGCGTGGGCGAAGCAGACGGAGTGTGACATTGAAGGCAGGAGGAAGAGGGTGGCTCTCCTCCCGGAGGAGGTGCACCGGCAACTCCGAGACCTGAAGAAGCTGCAGGCCGAGGTCATGGCCAAACAGGGCCAACTGGAGTTGCTGGCGGAGGAGGTGACGGAGCTCCTTCCGCAGCTGGACCCGGACGAGGAGGCGCCCGTGGTGCGCTCCTCTCTGAAATCCCTTGAAGAGCTCTCAAAGTCGACGACGGAGGAGCTGACCAAGGCTGTGAGGGAGCTCGAGTCGGGGCTGCAGACCAGAGAGAAGCTGTCGGCGCAGACTGCCGACCTGGACTCCTGGGTTCTGGCTCATCTGCTTCGAGAGGCCTCCAGGAGTCCAGACGGGGAGCTCAGGAGCCCGGCAGAGCTTGATCGTAGAGTTCGTCAGATCCGAGAGACCCTGGCGGAGGCGGAGAAGCAGGCCGCTGTCTGCGAGGCTCTTCTCATGAAGAGTAAAGACATCGCCTCTGAGCTCAGCATCACGGAGAACTGTCAGCTGTTCGACAAGCTCACCGACCTGCAGGAGGACATCCGAGCCATCAGCAGCTACGAGAAGGCCAACAAAGCGGAGCTGGACGAACTCGCCCAGACGGTGGAGTCCAGCAAGAAGCAGCTGGTCACCGTTGAAACGAGCCTCAGGCAGATGTCGGGGGATCTGAGCAGACACAGGTTCCCCATCACAAGCGAGTCCCTGCAAGCTTTGGAGCCTTTCAAACACGTGATTCTGGGGCACAAGTCCCAGGTCGACCTCCTGCAGCCGTGGGTTCCCCGAGAGAAGACGAGGGAGCTGCACGCGGCCGTCTCAGAACTCCTCGGCAACATCGTCACGCTGGAAACCAAAGCCAGAGGCCACGAGAAGTACCTGAACCAGAGGCAGTGTGTGGAGGACCTCAGGGATAGCGTTCAGGATCAGGTCTGTCGGACCAAAGACGACAGCAAGACGCACGAGGACAAGTACAAAGTCTGTCAGACGCTCCTCGTGCAGCTGCCGCTCATCAAGTACATGTCGGAGGAGGCCGGCCACGAACTGCAGGCGATCGCCGCCGACCTCTACCCCTCGCAGCTGAGCACCGAGCGGCAGCGGCTGAAGCAAAACGAGGAGAGCCTGGACACGCTGGAGATGATGCTCTACAACAACATCAGCATCATCGAGTGGAACCTGCTGAAGGAGCTGGACCTGGAGGCGGAGAGGGCGGCCACCCGGGCCTTCCTCCAGAAGAGCCAGCAGGAGCTGTGGAAGACCCCCACGCTGGATCCCAACGAGACGGCTCTCAACGACCAATACCAGATGGTCATGTCTACGAAAAAGGCCGTAGAGTCCAGGATGAGAGCGCTGGAGGTCCTCGAGCAGAAGAAGGGAGACGGCCAAGGATCCCGGGAGCTGATCGACTTGAAGATCGAGGTTCTCGGTGAATGCGACTCACAAATGGCAAGTCGAACTTTTCTTATTCGCTTTTTTAGGCATTTGAAAATGACCTTTTCAAGTGAAGACAATCATATCCTTCAGTGTCGGACAACGTTCAGTCTCTTGCATTATTTTATGATCATAAAGTCAAACACTCTTCCTACACTTCATGTCAGAATCCAAACCAGAACACATTCAAGTCACGAGAAAGATAAAATGACTGCAGACATCTTACAGATATCAGTGTGTCTGAGGGCATCGGTAGTGATAAACCTGTGAAGCTGAGGATACGTGGGCAGGGCTTGCTGGTTAGCGTTCTCATTCCAGTAGATTTCTGCAACCCAATCCTCTTCCCTTCCTGTCCTTAATGTTGGTGTAAGGCATGTCGTAAAGTTGTGCTTATCGTGTTTCAGGCGAACCTCTCCCGGGCCAAGTGGTCTCTGAGGAGCTACACGAGTGCCGTCCGTCAAGCGGCGCTCTTCCTGAGGGACGTCGAGGTCTCTCTGCTGCCCCCGCTGGGCTCCGCCGGTCTCTGCTCCGACCGGCTGGAGGAGACCCAGCAGGCCTTGGTCTCGCTGCAGCAGCGCTTCCAGACCCACGTGGAGCTGCTCCAGAACCAGGACCCGCCGCACCCTTACCTGTCCCCCCAGAGGGTGGAGCAGCTGCGGGAGAACGTCCTGAGCCGGCTGCTGGTGAGGATGTCCACTCTGCAGGCGAAGGGACACATGCGCCTGGAGCAGCTCGGCAGGTATTCATGCTCACGGAGGGAAGTCTCGACTTCTCTGAATGAGACGCCAGCAGAAGCAACATCTCCTTCCTGGTTGGATGATAATCAGGACTTCTGTCTTCCAGGTGTGCAGAACATGCAGAACGTGCAGAACACGAGGAAATCCTCCAGAGAGTGAAGAGCTCGGTGAGCAGCCTCTCGCAGTTCACCTGTCAGAAGGTCACCTGCCTCTCTGACTGCACGGACCAGCACGCCAAGCTCACCGTATGTACCAGGCTCCTCCCCCTTTTCACACCTTCTCTTTTAAGTGTTTTGTCAGAAAGTTACAAAACAGATCTCGATCATGTTTTACAGCGTCTTGTTGTTGAGGTTTTCTTCTTGCAACGGTTGATTTCTTTCCTTTTTTTTAGAGCCAAAGGAGGTTTAACATTCAGAGAAAAAACTATATTTGCGATTAAAAATGTTAAATCTGTATTTTGTTTACCAATTTAAAGTCCTCTTCAAAGTCCGAGTGCTGATGATGATGTGGGGATTCTGGGCAGAAATCACAAATATTTCCTTATTGCTTAATCTGATTGCAAAGTATAATTGGAGGTTTCTTTTCCAGAGAGATTCTGACTTTATAAACTCAGAGAATATTCATGTTTTTTGTCTCGTAAATGTGCCGCTTTGATCTCAGAAATTCTGATTTATTTATAAATGTTTTGCTTAAAATGGCCCTCATGGGCATCACACTCACTGTGTAAGCTCCACCCACTAAACCTACTTTGATGGCAGGTCCTGTGTGAGGAGGCGGAGTCTCTGCAGGGCCGCCTGGCCGAGCTGAAGGAGTGGTGCCCGGAGCGGAGCTGCCGAGGAGGCCGGGAGGCGGCCGTGGCCGCCGTCTGGAAACGCGTGTCCAGACTACGTCGCTGCACCCGAGAGCTGACGAGTCGCAGTCAACAGAGGATCAACGAATGGATCCACGTCACCAGCAGTGTAAACACATTGAAATCAGACTATGAGGCCATTTAACATGCACACCTGCTCTTTAAACTATTATTATTATTATTATGAGGAGCATTAATCAAGGTGTGCTTCCTCCTCTCAGGTGGAGAAGGCCGACGCCCTCCTGGAGCAGGTGGAGGCGGAGCATCCCGATGTTTCCCGGGCGAAGGCCTCCTCCGCCGAGGACCTGCAGGACCTGCTGCAGGGCTGGGAGCAGTACCAGGACCGGCTGGACTGCGAGCATCGGGCCCTGTCGGCGCTGGAGCTGCGCGCCGCCCGGCTGCTGGGCGTCCCCGCCCACCTGGAGCGGGCGCCGCCGGCGCCGCTCTGCCAGCAGCTGCAGGCCATGCAGGGGCGCTACGCCAGGTAAGGTGCAGCTGGAGGTGCACGTCTGGAGTCCCTTTGGTGGGTTTGAGGTAAGAAGCTGCACAACTATTGATCTGATTGGGTGTTTTGTGCGTTTCCTCTAGTGTGAAGCAGAGGAGCCGCGAGGGCTTGAAGGCGTCCAGGGCAGAGCAGGAGGAGCGTGAGCGCGTCCACAAGGAGCTGCAGGGCGTGCAGGTGTGGCTGCAGGCTGCAGACGGCCTTCTGTCAGAGATGCAGCAGAGCAGCAGCACGGAGGAGCTTCAGGTGGGATGTTCCTCTGAGCTCGTGCACTTCCTGTTTGTCTCATGCACTTCCTGTTTGTCTTGTGCACTTCCTGTTTGTCTTGTGCACTTCCTGTTTGTCTTGTGCACTTCCTGTTTGTCTTCTTTGGTCAGAACCATTTTGCTGGTGAATCTCTTCAATAGTTTTATGCTTCGGCAACGAACACCAGCACGTTTAATCCGTATTAATTGTTTTGTTTTGAATATGTCAGATGTCACGATGACCTCTCTGCTTTGTGCAATTATGGTTTTAAATGCATTTTATTGGCTACATGGAATAGAACGGTACGGCACCATCATGAGGAAAATCTACAATATAAATGTCTCTTTTTGCTTCTAATAGCAGAGAAACGACGGCACATTGCAGCCATTGTTGGTAAAACACATACAGTAATAAATAAATAAAATGTCAGAGGGTTCAGATTTAAAAAGAAAAACTTTGGTTTTCTTCTGAATAAGCCCGATTCACAGCAATGTGTCTTCAGAGTCCATATTGTTTATGACAATACTGGTGAACCTGATCATGAATCATGAGTTTCAAAACCGGCTGCAGAGTGCAGCTTCTCCAGGTTCTCCAGGAGCTCAGCTGGCGAGCGTACAAATACATGAAGGTTTTGTTCCGCTTTGCCGTTGGACATTTGAATAAGTGGTGAAATGAATACGGAGCTCCTCAGACCTGAGAGGAGGAGGAAGAGGAGGAGGAGGAGGAGGAGGCGGCTGACGGTGCCCAGTAAACACCGTCTGACCGTAACCGTCGGCTTGGCCTCGCGCCCGAAAGGCTCGCTGGTGTTTGGGTTCGCTTCCATGAACCCTCGGCCCTTTGTCCCCAAAGCAGCATCTCCCCACACACACACACACACACACACACACACACACACACACACACACACACACAGGGTCTGTGTTGATGAAAGACCCCCCCCGTCCTCTTGTTCCAGCTTTTGTTCAGGGTTGTAAGTGGATCTTCCAGGTGGCCTCTGTAGTCATTGAACACACACACATATCGGTCCTCACAAGGACAGACAAACAAACACACACACACACTTTGCTCTCACCATGTCCCACTCTCTCAAGCAAAAATAATCTCTCCATACCCTCTTCCTCCCATCCTTTGAATCTCAATCTCTCACACACACACATTCTCACACACACATTCTCACACACACAGTTTCCCGTCTTCATAACGAGATGAGCTCCCTCTTCATCGGACGTGTTCAGACCAGGTCGCCTGCATCATCGCTCACATTTGGACTCGTCTTCTTCTTTAACGTCTTTGTGAAGCGGGTTCTGCTGGATGAGGAGAGCCGACCGCTCACCTTCTGAAGGATTTATTTTTTGGTGTCGGTCCTCAAAACCTACGGAAGCCCTGAGAGGACAGTGAGGAAAAAATAACAAATAAATTGAATAGTTTTCTGTCCTGTTTGCTCAAGAAAAAGTTAAAGGAAACTCTTTTTGCCGTTTTTCTACGTTCCTGACTTTATTTGATCTGATTGTTTAGTGAGTGTTGTAGTTCTCATTATGACCACTAGAGGAACTTTTTTTTTTAAGTACGACACCGTTGCTTTTACACACACAATGTGTTCTTTGTGTTTTCTTTTTAAATGTAAAAAAATAATAATTGTCTCCTCTCAAACCTTTTTTCCACTTTTCTCTCAGATCAAAAAAAAGAAAATGAAGAAATTTAGAAAGATTATACTGACGTCCTAAACACACACAGGACAAAACTATTTCCATCTAAAAAATGGATTACCAGAAAAAAGCGAACCAGTAAATATTGAGATTCCCGTTCATGAAGTCTTCTCTCCGTCTGGTTTCAGGAGCTTCACAGCCAGCTGTGTACCCAGAAGGCTTTGCTGCAGCGCGTCGGGGAGAACCTGAAGATGAAATACTCCGAGGTGGACGCTGCGGTGCCGCTGGAGCTGGACGGCCGGCTGCAGGACGCCAATCAGGCGCTGCAGCAGGTGGAAGTGAAGGTGAGCCAGGAAAACCGGTTTCAATTATCACAGAGCACGAGGAGTTGGTTAAATGTTAAGAGTACTAATTATTATTATTATTATTATGATGATGATTACATTTGTGTGACGGAGAAAGAAAAGGATCCGGACGTAGAAAACCCTTCAAAATTCACCTCGACGTTAAAGACGGTGGAATACAGACACACAAATCAACATGCGTGTTTACAGTGGAGAGGAAATGATGGATAATCAGACTTCTGTAGACCCGACTACTAGAAACCATTGTTGACGTCTGCACTGGACTCCTCCCCCAGGTGGGCGAGGCCGTGAAGCAGAGCGGGCCGGTCTACCGGCTGGGGGCCAAGCTGTCGGAGATCCAGGCCGGCCTGACGTCGGTCCAGAAGAGACTGGAACAGAGAAGTCCCAACGTAACCCAAGCCAAGAGCACCCAGAAGGTGAGCCGGGTGATGAGAGCAGGAAGCAAGTAGAGGGGCGTCGAGTCCTCAAGCTTAAAACTAAGAGTGTGTGTGTGTGTGTGTGTGTGTGTGTGTGTGTGTGTGTGTGTGTGTGTGTGTGTGTGTGTGTGTGTGTGTGTGTGTGTGTGTGTGTGTGTGTGTGCTCAGCGTGCCTGGGACGAGCTGGACGTGTGGCACTCGTGCATGGCGGCGCTGGAGGTGGACATGCAGGACCTGGAGACGCCGGAGGAGCTGCTGATCCTCACCGAGAGGCTGGTGGAGGTCCAGCAGCTCCACTCGCTCCTGACCAAGCAGGCGGAGCAGAGGACCACCCTCATCAGCAAGGTCAGGGGGCCAGAACCCCAAAGAGTCCAGAGCCCAGGGTTAACTAAGCTAAGGCTCATGGGTTTCTTTGCATCATGAGAGTCCAGAGGGGTCGTATCCGACTCGTCTAGTATCTGTACATGTGTTCTCGCCCCGTTCTGACCTGAGTGTTGTGTTGGGGCTCAGATCCACACGTGGCTTCAGGAGCACCAGGAGATGATCAGCAGCTCCACGAGCTGGATGGCCGAGGCCAAGTCGTGGCTCGCGACCCCCTGCAGCTACACCACGGCCAAGTGCCTGAGCGGCCACGTGCACACGCTGCAGGTCGGTACCCGTCGCCTCCTGGTCCGAACCGTTAGAACCGGCTCGGTACTGACACGTCTTGTCGCCGCAGGCGGTGTTGGACGACTCGGCCCAGATCCGAGCCACGCTGCAGGGCTTCGGCTCCGTCCTGAAGGAAATGTCTCAGGTCTGTGACGTCGCCGCTCTGCAGCTGCAGCTGGACGAAGCCGACCGGCAGGTGGCTGTCGTTCAGGACGCCTTCACGGCTCCGCTGTCTCACCTGGGCCACGCCGCCGCCGTGAGTCCGCCTCTCTCATCCCGCTGTTACATTTACGTGTGCTTATCCGTTTTGGAAATGGTCAAACATATGGATCGCTGTCTAGGAGGTGGAGGCCATTGAGAAGGAGGTCAGGCTGATGGAGAACAACGTGGCGGAGATCAAGATCCTGTTGTCGTCTCCAGAGACTTTCCCCTACCCGAAAGAAGAGCGCCTCAAGGTGAAGGAAACTCGTTTTCATCTTTTACACAAATATTGTTTGAAATGGATGTTGGTCAGTGCATGTTTCTATGACTTGAACTGCAAAGGTCTCTGAGGTTATTGTCCAGTTAGTCTGTTTTTCTTACTGCCCCGCCCCCTCTGGTGTGAGCAGGTCATCGAGCAGAAGATCCAGTCCATGAGAACGACCATCGCCGAGATCCAGAAGTGTAAACCCGGCCTGTGTCTCCCGGAGAAGGCTGAAGAGTCTTTGGTGGTCTTCACGGTCGTGGACCAGCTCCAGAACCTGCTGCTGGATCTGGAGAAGGTCAGTGAGTCAGCCAGTCAGTCAGTCAGCCGGTCAGAAGTGGCCTTCACTGACCGTCTGCTCTGCTCCTTTTGTAGAAAGTCCCTGCTCTGTTCATCCAGCAGCCTCCGACTCCGACCCAAGAGAAAGCTTCGTCCGCTCAGCAGACGACCTCTCGACCCCGACTCCCGAAGTCCACTTTAGAGGAGGACGAGGTGAGTTCACTTCTCTTTCCGTATTCAAAGTTGTAAATGTGTTCGGTTCCCCCTCTGGTTCCCCCTCTGGTCCTCCCTCTGGTCCAAACCTCCCTCTGGCAGCTCTGTTGTCGTTGGTAGCGCCGTTAGCTGGTTAGCTGCGAACCTGCTGGCTCAGCCGTCAATCATAGCTTTGCTCTGAAAGACATAACGGAGCGTTTTTTCAAATGTGGCCCTTTGTGCGGTCTCTCAGGAGAAAGACGTGGAGCAGGGGCAGACCCGAATCGTCCACGTTAAGGACGTGCTGACGGGATCCGGGGCATCGCTGCAGTCGGTGGAGCGATCCTCACCTGGCAGCACTCAGGTGAGGAAGCTTCTGCTTTTAAGTCGTGTCTTTGTGAAGCGCTGTGTAATTAATACGTATGACTTTCTGCCACCGAGCATCCAATAATAAGACAATACGACAAATAATACCCCTTACAGGGTGACCGTGACCCAGTGGACGAACAGAGTGATGATACTAACGCCTTCTAACCCGTCCACCTTGTGTTTTAAAGTTATTTATGTTGGTTTCCCCCGTGCATGCTTGTGTTTATTCTGTCACATTATTGAGGGTGATTAACTAACAAACAAACAAACTCTTTTCTGAGGTTCTAAAGCTTCGGTTCTGCAGTAAACGTTGGCCGTCATCGGCAGCTCACTGTCGACCGCCTCCCCTGTGACTGTCAGCAGAGTCCGGTCGAGCTCCAGGCTGCCGGGGCCATGGGGGCCACGCAGGCCACGAGGGCCACGGGGGCCACGGAGCAAACAGGGAGTCAGGAGCAGAGAGTGGAAGAAGGTGGCGGAGGTGTTTTGTGGTGGCTCTGGGATGCTTTCCTGGCCGCTTCGCCAGAGGTAACGAAGATCTAGAGAGAAGAAGAAAAACATTCATCCATTCTTTCTTTGTCTGTCCTTCCTCTGTTGTTTTGGTCACTTCCTCTTCCTCGCCCTCTTCCTCCCCCTCTTGTGACCCAAGGTCATCTTACAATAACAGGTGGGAGGTATTAACCACACTGGATGCTGTAACGAGTTTTAGAGCAGATTTATAGGAAAACATTCTTTTAAATGCTCGTAGGCCTGAGACCACATGACTAACCTTCAGCATAAATCACAACAATCTACTTCCAATGAAATCATTTCTAACAACTACAAGTTCTGACCTTTTATCGACCCGGTCGCTCGGTCCTCCCCGGCCCTGCTCGCCATGAGTCCTCACCTCCACTACATCTGCTCATCCTCTCAGCTGCTTCCACAAACCTCCCCACTGTGTCTGCTCTGCGTTCGGCCACTAGAGGGCAGTGTTGAGCAGCGTGTAATGCCTCCGTGACCAACAGCCTTGTCTCTTTCAGCCGGCAGCACATTGCTTCTGTTTGTGTAGACTCTAAATGTGTGTCGTTGCTGCTGTTAGGTTCCTCTGGTGGTCGACCCAGAAGAGACTGGAGGGGCCACTGGGCCGGGCACTGGGCAGACTGGAGGAGAGAGACAGGTAAACCCAACACCTTCATTCTCAGGTCGTCTGGTGATATTCTCTGTTTTCATATTGCCAACAAATCTATTCAAAAGACCAAAGCCAACATATACATATTAACAGATACAGAATATTTATTTTTTTATGAGCGTCTCAAAAATATTTTCACCTCTGAAGTCAGTGAACCATCAAAAATTCTAAATGTTATATTTTTACTTTGTTATAGTCATTTATAGTCAAATGATCAGGAAATAAAAGATATTAATTTTATGGATTAAAACGAATCTCGTAAACGGGTCATCAATGGACTTGATGAGCGGCTGCAGATGCATTTGCCCAGGTGCATCTTGGGACATGTAGGCACAACATTTACCATCAACACCGATTGGGCATCCACGTACAGGCAGATCTTCCCATTATGTACTTTAATAGAACATCACCAGCCTTTTATTGTTATCAGTTGCTTTTAGTATATTGTGATTTGATGCCTAAAAGTGAAAAATATTCAATTTTTACATTTATATTTTACGCCGACGTCCATATTGTTGGTATCTTCCATTAATCGGCATCAATAACTACCAATAACAGCGTTAAATAACTGAATAACACCTTAACTGTTTGGTGACTCCTGAACACTAAGCGGTGCTCGTGGTTAACCGAATGACCTTCTAACCTGCTCATGTTTCTTCAGGACGTTGAGGGCCCGGATGAAGCAAGTTCCTCCTCAGCGTTATCGGACCCCACGGGGGGCCCAGTCCCAGCTCAGTCACTGCCTAAGAGCATGGTAAAAACATCCTCCACCACTCAAGTCTCCAAGTCCGACTCTGGGCCCCAGCAGAGATGTGTAGTCTCCTAGATCTGTAGACCCGGTGTCACTAGAACTTCTTCTTCTTCTTGTTCTAAGCATCGGACTTTCAGCCTCTTCTAGAACCGTGTGCAGAACCCCCCAGAGACCTTTTTCATTTGTTCCTCCAGAGCCAATCAAATAACTCCCATCCATTCATTCTGAAACCAATCCTAGAGCCGCCGACCTTTTCTAGAGCCCACTCTAGGATCCCCATGTGTTCAGACCCGCCATTCCTTCTAGAACCAAGTCTAGAACACCAATGTTTACAACCTTTCTTAGATCTCCCTCCTTCGTCTAGAACCAACCTTTAGGCGTAGATTCCCCCTCGAATCCCAAACACTCAAGAACTCCTCTTTCTAGTTTTCTAGAGATAGTCCAAGCCTTTAATTACCACTCCTCCTGGTCTAGAGCTCAGTTATCTATTGACAGGACGATCTGTTGTAGATCTCCCAAGGTTCTCTTCTAGATCGAACCATAGAACTCCCAAAGTCTTCTCCAATCAAGCCTCGACTTCAAGGCTTCATTTAGAACCTTCCAGAACTCCTCCAGTACCTCTTCTAGGTCCAAAGTCTTTATGCCCTTCTTCTTCACTCGGATCTAGAGCTCAGTATAGAACCAATGCTTCTTTCCTTCCTCACGTAATCCAGAACCAAACCTAGATCTCCATTTCTACTAGTGTCTAGAACCCTTGTAGAACAAGTCCTTCCCTTTTTATAGAACCAAACCTAGAACCCCTTCATTTCCTAGACCACCTGAAATATTCCAGCCCTTCAGGGTTCTTCGTAAAATGTCTCGACCCTCGGTGCATTTACATGGCGGAGAGGCGTTCTCCATGTTGGTCTCAACAGTTCTTACTTTTGGATCCGTGGGTCTTACTTAATGAAATAGAGGACTAAGGCAGTGACGTGTGTTCGGGTTCAGGACTGCTGAGCTTCCTCCTCCATGTGGTTCCAGATGGATCAACTGTGAGAAGGGGTTGGGGGGGCAGGTACTATTTTATCAAAAGCAGACTGATGCTAGTTAGCATGTCGCTAAGTGGATGGTTTTTGGTCTCTAATAAGTTTTTGCATGGACCTTAATTCTGGTGGGTTAAAATGTGTTTTGTTTTTTATAAATAAAAGGCAGAAACAAAGTGTACTAATAGACATATTTTGTAATGAATGGTGATTTTAAACTAGTTATACCTCTTTGATTGTTGACCTTTTCATTTGCTATCTGAGCTCATTTACCAGCAAATGCAGAGCATTATTTGTTAAAATAAAACGTGCTTGCTTCATACGCCATCTGCCATTTTTAATTTCCATAAGCTGAACATGGTAATAAATTGTTGTTTACATTATTATATAATTGATTAAATTGATCCGCCCCTGCCTGGCAGCAGCAGGGTGTGGAGAACGAGCCCCTCTTTGTTATGAATCAGAGGATTTTATCCTCCATAAAGTTTTCCTTTCCTTAGATGACTGTTGGCCATGAAAATGCACCGGTGTGACATGATTACTGATTAACACGCAGCTGTTGGCAGGTGAAAACCACGCAACTCCAAATGATTTTAGCTTACAGAGGTTGCACTCAAATCAAATAAAAATATATAACAACATTTTCTTGCTCTTGTGCAAATAATTTCAATGCTTTATTTATAATTCCACAATGAGGATGCAGCGTTTTCACCTGGAAGCAGCGAGCCGTCTGACGTGGCATGTGCTGGACTTTGTACTCTGTTCCTGTTGTGCGTTTCCTTCTGTCCACACACCAGCACACGCACAAATAAACCCACAGCAGTGACCCATCCTCCGTCTCTTTCTCTTGTGTCGGAGCTCATGAAGGGGCAGAGGGGCTCGATGGAGGGGGAGACCCAGAGGGGCTGCACACACACACACACACACACACACACACACACACACACACACACACACACACACACACACACACACACACACACACACACACAAGCAGCCCGCAACACACTCGCTAGGGACTCGCACACAAGCCAAGGGTTAGTCCTAACTCTAAGCTTTTAACAGCTGGAGGACCAGGAAGAAAGGAGGCGGTCCTGCCAACACCTGGACAAGGTCCTCTAGAAACAGCAGCAACACGTGCACATGCACAAGATGTTGCGTGTGCACGAGATGTTGCGTGTGCACAATACGTTGCACATGCAACATCTTGTGCACACGCAACATCAACGGCGCCGGCCTGAGCCCAAAAGATAAATCCATAAATGAGAGATCACACACTCGGCGCCTCGTTTCCAGCATGACATGCAGACAGAGGTCCTGCTAACGAATAACTCACTGATGGACTGAGATTAAACAACATAATCACCTGATTTTTATGTTTGACCAATAATACAATCAACGCTGGTGAATGCTGTATTTCTTTCACTTGCATTTACCTTTAATGTATTTTTAACGCATTTTGTATTCACGTTTGTGAACTGATATCAAATCTTATACAAATCTTAACAATGATTTATTAACTGAAAAAAAATGTGTGCTTTTAAAATACTTATTTTGTGGCCTAAATTAAGTCATGTGTACTTATGAACAGTTTATATTTGTTCCATCTGTGAAACAAGCTCAGGGTCGTGGTTGGTTGTTGTAATACCTGTTCTGGCCACAAGAGGCTAAAGTGCACCAATACTACATGTTCTTATAGGACTTATTAAAGTTTTCTTTGAGGTGACTTTTAACATAAATAACTTCTATATCCCACCTGGTTCACATATTAGATTAAAAGTGAGTCAAACCCACATTTATCCTGTTAAGTTAACGAACGGGAGAGAAACAAAAAGGTCAGACAACATTTATTCATTCTGTCAATGACATCAAAGCTTTGTGAACGTTTGGGTCATTCAAGGCTCAAAGGTGTGTTGACTGTTGGCGTTCACCTCGAGCCTCGAAGCCTCGAAGCCTCAAAGCCTCAGCGCTGCCACCTGTTCGTACTCATGATGGGATGTCTGGACATCCTGCAGAATGCTCATGACTCACTGTGAGGACGAGAAGAGGAAACCTGAGAGGATTGACACGTTTCTGAAGAGTTTGAGGAGGAAGCAGAGCAGTTTGCATTGTGAGCTCCACCCTGCAGCCTGAGCTCTCTCTCTCTCTCTCTCTCTCTCTCTCTCTCTCTCTCTCTCTCTCTCTCTCTCTCTCTCTCTCTCTCTCTCTCTCTCTCTCTCTCTCTCTCTCCCCCCCCCCCCTCCTCCCCCTCTCCTGTGTCACTGGAGCCCTGCCATCGTTCCAGGAAGTGGTTCCTGCCACAGGTGGGCGGAGCCGAGAGGGAGAGAAAGAAGATAAACTAAGTTTTCTTTGAACAGGCAGGCTGGAGGTTGAGGTGTGAGAGCGTTTATGATGTTGGATCAATATCAGAGCTACAAGCTGCCCAGGAGCCGGAGCAGCTCCCCGTGACCCTGGAGCAGAGAGGCTCAGGTGTGTTGTGTTTGTGTCCCAGGACCCGGAGGAGCCCCAGCTTGGGCCCCGCCCCCAACAAGGTGTCCTCCATGTGTGCCTGCAGAGGGTCGGTCAGCTGGAGCTGTGGCTGCAGGAAGCCCAGAGGAGCCCGGTAGCCGGCGGCTCAGCTGCAATGCAGGACCACGTAGAGCAGCAGCTCCTCACCTGCCAGGTAAAAAGATCCTCAGTTCAACCTGGGTTAAATGAGGCTGAGCGGTTTATTTATATATATGTATATTTAACTATTTATTTATATATATATAATTATTTATATTTATATGTATATTTCATTATTTATTTATATATATAATTATTTATATGTATATAATTATTTATACATATATATATATATATATAATTATTTATTTATATATACATATTTCATTATTTGTATTTATTTATTTTTATATATATATATATTTACATATATATATATTACATATATTTATATATATATATGTATATATAAGTATTTATGTATTTATATATATATATTTTATTTTTTATTTTTTTATTTTTATATTTATACCCCAGGAAGACGAGCCACCTCTATGTGAAGCTAATGAGGAACCACATGATAAATATGAGTGATGTTGAAACGATGAACAGTTTATGGAGCTCAGATGTCTAAATAATATTTTCTCAAATGTTAAAGTCTTCCCCCAAATCGGTGCTTCCTGAGCTGCTGTGCGGAAGAAACACAGAATAGAAATTGGCTGTTTGACAAAATCAAAATTAAGTTATTAAATTGTGACTTCACAATCATTTCGAGTTGCACAATGGGCTCAATGTGACTCGTGTTGGTTCAGATCGTTCAAACATGAGCTCAGACTGAAGGAGTTTTCAGCTGCTATTTGACTCCTTTTGTAGAGGTGGAGCCCAAACAGGCAACGCTGTGAGGAATCCACCAATCAGAGGAGTCGCTCCACGACGACCAAATAAACAGGAAGAGTTCCTGCTGTGCAGCGTCAAGGCTTCATGAGAGTTTTCCTTTAATCCAGAAGGATCAACACTTTGTTTAAGCACTACAAAAACATATTTAATGCATTGATTCATTTAGAGATTTCTTCCATAACATATCTTCCATTTAAAATACACATTCAGGGGTTTATTTTAATACTTTTTCTGTTTGCGTCTGTAGATTTCGCAGAAATTCACCAAAAGTTAATTAGATAAATTAAAGATAAATTAGATAATGGCTTATTTATTGAAGCATAATATTTCAGAAAACGTACTCAACACAAACAAATTAGTCGTGATATATATATATATATATATATAGTATAGTATAATTATCAAACAATAAAAGAACACTTAATTCTTTAGTTTATCTGAGAAATTAAAATTAAAAAGACGAAACATACACCAGTAGAGCACTGGGTCAGGGTTTGATCCGGATGCTTGGGGGTTGAGGATCAGTGAGTTTCAGTCTGTGGCAGAATGGTTCTCGTCTGATGGAGTCGTCACTCACAACCTTTGTTGTGTCTGTCTCCGCCCTGTTGACCCACAGAGGGAAACCAGAGCCTCCAGTAAAGTTTCCCAGTAAAACACGTCACACCTCAATGAGGCTTTGTGGGCCAAATAACGGCCACGTCTCAGCCAACATTTAGTATTACAACAGTGTAAATGACTCAAAAGGTTCTATTAATAAGCAGACTATTTTCTGCACGCTCTCATTTGGTAAGTGCCTTTTTAGGTTTCCGGTCCTTTATTTTGAAGCGCTTCTGTCGAGACCGGAAGTAGTACGTGATCTCGTAACTTGACTTCGCCTAAAAGCTCCTTAACTGACGTATACTGAAGGAAATGTTCATGTTAATGTTCATGTGGAGATGAATGTCATCTAGTTAGTTAATGTAAGAGCTCATTTATGTCTTCTTTGTTCTTATTTGATGACCGCTACCAACCTGAGGAAAAATTGATTTGTTTTTAATCAAACTTTGAGAAATGATTCTGTCAAAATCTTTTTATTTTCACCTGTTTTCAATACATAAACAGAGGAGAGAAAACACTTTAAATCAGACTTAGAAAAACAAACTCTATCTTTTAAATCTTCTATTTTCTATCACTGGTACCAGCGCTGCCTGCTCAGCACATATGTTCTTGTTAAAAGAGTGTGTGTGTGTGTGTGTGTGTGTGTGTGTGTGTGTGTGTGTGTGTGTGTGTGTGTGTGTGTGTGTGTGTGTGTGTGTGTGTGTGTGTGTGTGTGTGTGTGTGTGTGTGTGTGTGTGTGTGTGTGTGTGTGTGTGTGTGTGTGTGTGTGTGTGTGTGTGTGTGTGTGTGTCTAGGAGATGTTCCTGGAGCTCGAGCAGAGCGTCTCCGGCCTGTCGCCGGCTGACCGGCTGCAGGACGAGGTGGCCGAGCTGCTCTCCTCTAAACTGGAGCTCCTGAAGGCCAATCTGGTCTCGTTCCAACGGCTGCTGCAGGACCACCAGCGAGAGGAGAGGAGGGGGCCACAAGGGCCTCAGGGGCCACATGAGCCTCAGGATCCACAAGGGCCCCAGGGGCCACAGCTTCAGGAGCCACAGGAGCAGGTACACCACCTCTGATCGACTAGACGTGCAGGAAAACAATACTCATGTTTGGTTGTTTTATTTGTTTCTCTTTATTGGTGCCAACAGAAAAGTGTTTGTTTTCATGGTCAACGTCACTCTTGTTGTCATCAGCTTCAAACCCTGAAAAGCAAACGTGGTTTGAATGAAGAATATGGTCCAAAAAGAATACAAATGTTCTTATATGTCAAGTCAGTACTTAAAGTATTTGACATTTTAATTAAAGTCCATAAGTTTTAAAAGAGGCTCCCTCGTTTGCCAGAGAACATCAGAGGCTCATCACGGCTTGAAGCAGCTGTGAAGTTTCTTTGAGCAGATTGCAAACAAAATTAAAGTATTTCTGGAGCTGAACTTTAAAGATCCTCTTCTGCAATTAGTTAATTTCCCCTCATAACTGAGGAGGTTTTAGTAACGTTGTTTCTTTCAATCTTTTTATTTTAAGTTTATACAAGTTACAAACTTGACAAGAAAAAAAGAGGTTCCTCCTCAGACCTCGTCTCCTCTGACCTCGGTTCCTCAGACCTCGTCTCCTCAGGTCTCGGTTCCTCAGACCTCATCTCCTCAGACCTCATCTCCTCAGACCTCATCTCCTCAGACCTCATCTCCTCAGACCTCGGTTCCTCGTCCAGAGCTCCGGTTGCAGCGCAGCAGGAGCGTTCAGGAGGTCTTCTCCTCCCCGAGGAACCGGCTGCTCAGGCAGCGCAGCCTGCAGCAGCAGAAGGTACCGACCGAGTGTTCTGCACCCTTTTGCAGTTAGATCTCTGTAGATATAAACATCTTTGTGTAAGCATTGATGTCCACAGTGTGGTACTAGTACTGTTGTAACAGTGTGGTACTAGTACTGTTGTAACAGTGTGGTACTAGTACTGAATACTTGTAGTTGCTGTGCAGGAGTTTGAGCAGCAGCTGACTGAACAGAGAGGCCTGACTCAGGCCATCGCCAGGCAGGGGGGGCGGCTCCACAGCCAGGAACCAAGGGACCGGGACCCAGAGGACCGGGAACCAGGGTAACACACCCTACCTTTACATTAGTTATTTATTTATTTATATATTTCTTTTAAACTTTTTTATATATATATTTATATTTTTTTAATTTATTATTATTTATATTTTTTATTTGTAAATATATAATATAATGTTTATTAGAGAGGGTGTGGGATATATTTTATATTGTAGTTTATATTTCTCTTTCCAATTTTAATATTTTCCCAACACAATAATACATCTTTATTCAAGCACGTTTTATTGCGACCTAAACATGAAATGTTTAAATTACATTTTAAAATCTACTAGAAGTGAGTACGCGTAACACATGAGACAAAACACAGATAGAATATTCATCCTCAAACGTCTTGTTTTTTATTTACTTTAATCACTGCCACTGTATCATATGTTGTATTAACTTTGAAGAAGTGGCGCTCACTGAGCCTCTCGTCTCTCCGGCAGGTCGCCGCCCACCGAGGAGGACGCCGCTCAGAGGAAGTGGGCCGGCCTTCGCAGCCGGCTGCAGGCGCTGGAGGAGCGCTGGCTGCTTCCCCCCTCTGAGGTAAAGGCCCTCATCATCAAGTGCTTGATTATCACTTTTTTTCAAAATACAAAAGAGGAAAAAAGAAATGGCTGCTCTCGCCGCGCCTGATTATCACCTTCTGTGAGCAGAAGGCACTTTGTTGTGTCTTCGGTGTGATGGGAGTCCTGCAGGGCATGATGGGAGTCGCGTGTCTTCTTCTTCTCTGCCTCTGAAGGTGACAGACTCATCTACGAGGCGCCGCGGTGGCACAGTGGGACGCATGATTGGCGCGGAGGCCGTGAAAGAGCTTCAAACCCACGGCAGGAACCTGAGAGAGCTGGGCCTGCTGGATCAGGTGGGGGGGGCTCGTTGTCATGACAATATGTAGGTTGGGGCGGGGGGTGAAACGGGAGGGGCCGACATTTATACTCCATAACCCTCAGTAAACATTGTAAACATGAGTTTATGTCTCAATCTCTAGTTTCAAGTCTTCTTCAATACAGCATGATGTTCATTTAGTAAATTATGCTCATTTAGAGTCAAACAGACCATAAAGCAGGGGATGCTTTAGGGGCGGGGCTACAGGGTGATTGACAGGTCGACACCAGAGACTGTACGTCACTGCTCCTCTGTCCTTATATGGTCACTTCCTGTTCACTGGATGCAAAATGTTGCCAAAGACGTTCTTACATAGTCTTATTACTGCCATAAGATGATATGCTAACATTATTTATTTACATTTTCAGATTATTAACCATTTAAATACCTGTTTCTTTACATAATGCCTCCGTTGATTGTTTATTATTTGTTTTCTATTTACTAAATGCTAGGGGAATTTAACATTTAAATTTAAATTTGAGTGTCATGTTATGGAGTTATTATTGGAGCTGATAACAAAAAACTCAAACAGACGCAGATGCATTTTGCCAAATTGACAAAAATGTATTTTCATCACATTAAACCTTATATTTAATGTTATTTATGGACATTAAAAGTCTTTAAACCCGTCTTTACCTCTTTATATACGTCATGATGCTGAATAAGCCCAGAAAGGTTGGGACCACGCTCTGAAACCATTAAGAGAAAGTTTTTGACGATGAGGAATGAACCTCAACCCAACGCATCAGACATGGTGATTGATATGAACTTTTATATTATATCGTGAATCTCCATCATCGAGGCGTTGAGGTCAATTCTAGATTTAGATGACAGACGGTTAACCTTCAGCGGTCCACCGCCCACAGATGAAGCGTAATATATATTTCTCCCGTGAAGTCACAGACTGGAAGTGATGGGCGGTGAAGACGGAGGAAAAGAAAGTAGAATCAACCTGATGAAAGAGAAACCCAGAAGTCTGGGACATAAAGTATTGGAGGAAGATAAAGTTTTTAGAGCGAGTTTCAAACCACATTGATTTGTTTGGCGAGAATAAAAGATGGAATTTCTCATCACTCGCCCGAGAGAAGCTCTCTGACATCACACCACGAAAAGAAAGAAACAACAAACACGGCAGACAGCCAGTATGATGAAGCCGCCTCCTCCTCCTCCTCCTCTTCCTCTTCCTCCATAATGACTCGTAACAAGATCCCGTCCAAATTCATCTTCTGCACGTTTTCATGGCCTTACTTTGACTCCCCTGTCTGACCCCAGGCCTCCCCTGTGGACGGAGCCCATTGGACGCTGGACGAGGGTTTGTTTCTCGTCCTGCGGGGGGCGTCCCATTCCCTGTGGTCCATCACCAGCCTGCTGCACTCGCCTGCTGGGACGCCACACGAGGGCGACACCGAGCAGAGGCAGCTGCAGGTGAGAAGATGTGTTAAAGCTGCATTCTCTCTTCTGACCACCAGGGGGCGACTCCTCTGATTGTATAGAAGTCTATGCTTCATGTGTTAAAGCTGCATTCTCTCTTCTGACCACCAGGGGGCGACTCCTCTGATTGTATAGAAGTCTATGCTTCATGTGTTAAAGCTGCATTCTCTCTCCTGACCACCAGGGGGCGACTCCTCTGGTTGTATAGAAGTATATGCTTCATGTGTTAAAGCTGCATTCTCTCTCCTGACCACCAGGGGGCGACTCCTCTGGTTGTATAGAAGTCTATGCTTCATGTGTTAAAGCTGCATTCTCTCTCCTGACCACCAGGGGGCGACTCCTCTGATTGTATAGAAGTCTATGCTTCATGTGTTAAAGCTGCATTCTCTCTTCTGACCACCAGGGGGCGACTCCTCTGATTGTATAGAAGTCTATGCTTCATGTGTTAAAGCTGCATTCTCTCTCCTGACCACCAGGGGGCGACTCCTCTGGTTGTATAGAAGTATATGCTTCATGTGTTAAAGCTGCATTCTCTCTCCTGACCACCAGGGGGCGACTCCTCTGATTGTATAGAAGTCTATGCTTCATGTGTTAAAGCTGCATTCTCTCTCCTGACCACCAGGGGGCGACTCCTCTGGTTGTATAGAAGTCTATGCTTCATGTGTTAAAGCTGCATTCTCTCTCCTGACCACCAGGGGGCGACTCCTCTGATTGTATAGAAGTCTATGCTTCATGTGTTAAAGCTGCATTCTCTCTTCTGACCACCAGGGGGCGACTCCTCTGATTGTATAGAAGTCTATGCTTCATGTGTTAAAGCTGCATTCTCTCTTCTGACCACCAGGGGGCGACTCCTCTGGTTGTATAGAAGTCTATGCTTCATGTGTTAAAGCTGCATTCTCTCTCCTGACCACCAGGGGGCGACTCCTCTGGTTGTATAGAAGTATATGCTTCATGTGTTAAAGCTGCATTCTCTCTCCTGACCACCAGGGGGGGCGACTCCTCTGATTGTATAGAAGTCTATGCTTCATGTGTTAAAGCTGCATTCTCTCTCCTGACCACCAGGGGGCGACTCCTCTGGTTGTATAGAAGTCTATGCTTCATGTGTTAAAGCTGCATTCTCTCTCCTGACCACCAGGTGGTGACTCCTCTGGTTGTATAGAAGTCTATGCTTCATGTGTTAAAGCTGCATTCTCTCTCCTGACCACCAGGGGCGACTCCTCTGATTGTATAGAAGTCTATGCTTCATGTGTTAAAGCTGCATTCTCTCTCCTGACCACCAGGGGGCGACTCCTCTGATTGTATAGAAGTCTACGCTTCATGTGTTAAAGCTGCATTCTCTCTTCTGACCACCAGGGGGCGACTCCTCTGATTGTATAGAAGTCTATGCTTCATGTGTTAAAGCTGCATTCTCTCTCCTGACCACCAGGGGGCGACTCCTCTGGTTGTATAGAAGTCTATGCTTCATGTGTTAAAGCTGCATTCTCTCTCCTGACCACCAGGGGGCGACTCCTCTGGTTGTATAGAAGTCTATGCTTCATGTGTTAAAGCTGCATTCTCTCTCCTGACCACCAGGGGGCGACTCCTCTGGTTGTATAGAAGTCTATGCTTCATGTGTTAAAGCTGCATTCTCTCTCCTGACCACCAGGGGGCGACTCCTCTGGTTGTATAGAAGTCTATGTTTCATTTACTGGACGTTCCCTTTCAGAGTCTGTCTGCAGAGCTGGCTACCCTTGGCAGCGAGCTGGCCTCCCAGGGGTCAAAGGTCAGCGGCGTCCTGGGGTCAGAGCGTGCTCAGCGGTGTGTCGACGGCCTGTGTCGAGTGCTTCCTGTGGTCCGCTCTGCGCTGACCAGCAGGAGGCAGCAGCTCTCTGACCAGCAGGAGGAGCTGACGAGGCACCGGGTCAGATACCACGACACACACAGGAAGACAGAACCAGTTTAAAGAACCAGTTTAAAGAACCAGTTTAAAGAACCAGTTTAAACAACCAGTTTAAACAACCAGTTTAAAGAACCGTGTGTTTAACCCACAGATGCTACTAAATGAGTTGCATGCAGCCTTCACCTCTAACCGGGCGACGGCTCTCCAGATAACTAATGAATTCAGTGGAACTCTGGACCTGAAGGTACGACCAGGACGGACAGACAATTATGATTTTGATAATTACATTTCAAAAGTTTCATATCATTGAAATTAATTTGATTAAATGTATTTAACTTAAATTCAACTGAATCTTTGAAGATGTCGCATGAGACCCAACGTGTAAAGGTGGCCTAAGAGCTTGATAATAAGGTAATAATTGAGGAATGATAATAGCTTGGTAATAACATTAACAACAATGTATCTGTGTAATAAAACAATATAAATGTATAAACAAAAATATGTCAATGTTCCAAACATACTAAACTAACATTGGACGTAGCGGTCAGCTGCAGCAGGAGATGGTTTTAGGTTCTCAGCCAACCAGAGGACAGTAACGGACTTTACCAAAGTCGTAGTTTACAAACCTCAAAGGTCAAAGGGCTTATCGACTACCTTGCTACTTTAGGTCTATAGATTGAACAAGTTTCATTTATTTAAGCTGTAAAAAATACTGTGAGCCACATTTAGTTTTCTCACACTGAAATGGTTTCTTACTATTTTGTGTGTGTGTGTGTGTGTGTGTGTGTGTGTGTGTGTGTGTGTGTGTGTGTGTGTGTGTGTGTGTGTGTGTGTGTGTGTGTGTGTGTGTGTGTGTGTGTGTGTGTGTGTGTGTGTGTGTGTGTGTGTGTGTGTGTGTGTGTGTGTGTGTGTGTGTGTGCTGCAGGCTGTGGTTGCGGTGCAGGAGGCTCTGCAGCAGCAGGTGAGCTCCCTGCTGCAGGAGGCGGACCTGCCTCCCTCTCTCGCCCAGCAGGCCTCGCAGCTGCAGGTACGCTCACATCTGTTAGGAAGAGGTCCCTGGAGAGGACCCTAAACACCTGAGGGGGTTCTGGAGAGGACCCTAAACAGCTGAGGGGGTTCTGGAGAGGACCCTAAACAGCTGAGGGGGGTTCAGGTGCTCGTTTAAACCTGCGTCCCCCTCTGTGC
>CM042228.1:1285000-1347500 GCA_023566465.1 Cottus gobio | reverse complement strand
TCTTGATTTGCTGGTGGATCTCTCGTGACCCTCTCCTCCCTCAGGAGTGTCAGACAGAGATGTCGGCCCATCATTCCACGCTGGACTACGTGAGCCGGCCGCTGCAGACCTGCAGTACCGAGGACGGCCAGCGGGGGCGCAGTGAACACAACCGGTTTGCAGAGGATCAGGGTCGGCTCAACCATCGCTGGCTCAGCCTGCAGGAAGCTCTCAGCTCTCAGGTCAGAAAACAAGCGACTCAGGTCGACTCAGAAGATCTTTCCCTCAAACGTTCCTCTGTAGATGGAGGTCGAACGTCTCAGCAGACGTTATGATCCTCTTCTCCTTCGGCCATGTTCGCTTCAAGTTGAGCAGGAAGTCCAGACTTGATCTTTGTCAAAACTGTTTTCACTCTGGAGCTTTCCACCATATCACACAGCCTTTATCGGTTCAAATCCCATCAAACATTCATGGAAATTAATAATAATTCATGTTATTTTACAAGATCAGGTCAGAACTTTATTGATCCCACAGCATGAAAATTCAACTGCAGCAGCTCAACAGAAGCCAGGAAGAAAGTGATAAATAAAAATGAGGCTAATAATCTTTATGTTAGCATAAATGCAAACGTGTAAGTAACAGTTCTCCAGGCCTCTGTCCACGAAGCTGCATCACATCTACCTGAATACACAGTCTGACCTGTTGTTGTTGTTGTTGTTGTTGTTGTTGTTGTTGTTGTTGTTTGTGTGCTCAGCTCCAGGAGGCGCAGCAGCAGCTGAGGAGCAGAGCGGAGCGCGAGGCCCGGCTGCAGCAGATCAACAGCTGGATGGCCGAGCAGAACCTCTGGATGGACTCGGCCCAGACGCCCAGCAGCCGGGCGGCGCTGCAGAGGAGCGTCGGCACCGGCCAGGTCTGCAGGAACCGGCGGCTTCAGGGTCAGAGCGCCACTTTGGAGGCGTCACGAAGCAGAGAAGCAACTTCCATCTCCTTGTTTCTGTTCTTCCAGGGTCTGGAGGAGAAGATCGGACAGAAGAGGGCAGCGCTTCAGGAGATGAGAGACGGAGGAGATCCCAGCAGCTGTGACTTCATCTCTCGGACGGATAAATCCATCCAGGCCTGTGCAGCGCTCTCTCAGCAGGTAGACGGGTCGGCCCCGTCCGCCGGCTTCAACCTCTTTTCCTCGGTGTCATTGTAACTTCCTGTCTGCTCTTTCCCAGCATGCCGCGGTGCAAAAGCGGCTGATCGAGGCCCAGCAGCTGTGGGAAGGCGTGCAGCAGCGACTGAAGCGGATGATGCTGCAAACAGGGAGGACGTCTCAGGTGCTGGAGCGTCACAGCGGCCCTGCGCTCTGCCTGCAGGCGCACAGAGAGCTCCATGCAGAGCTGCAGGTACAGGAGGAGGACCGGAGGAGGACCGGAGGAGGACCGGAGGAGGACCGGAGGAGGACCGGTGCACCGGCTTGTTGTGTTGTGATGGAATTTAAATATGCATGTGGAGAAAGCAAAAATAAAATGCCTCTTTTTAAGCAGCTTCTTCGTGAGGAGACGGATGCTTCAGAGGCGCAGTGGGCCGAGCTGAGGCTGAGCGCCGCCTCCCTGCAAGACGCCGTCAGTCCGGCTGCCGCCGCCGTCCTCACAGGGCAGCTGGACAGACAGAGAGACAGGTGAGACGCATGCAGACGCACACCAGCGACACACAGGCTCACTTCTAACCACCTCATCGTCCTGCAGCTGGGCGGCGGTGTGTGCAGCATTGAACCGGCGGCTCCTCTGGAGCCGGGCCGTCCTGCGGCTGTGGGAGGAGTTCGGCCGGCTGGCGGCGTCTTCCTCCCGCCGGCTGCAAGCGCTGCAGAGCGACGCCGGGTCCTCGCTGAGCGGAGCGGCGGCCGACGAGGACTCTGTAGAGCGGGTCGCCGGAGAGATGCTCCACGTTCAGGTGAGGAAACAGGAAGTGTTCCTGCTGAATCCTGCCCTTTTGCTTTTATGTTTGATAGTTCTATTTGCTCGTACAGTTTAAAAGTAAATTCTTGACCTCGGAAACAGAACCTCAACCCAAGATCACTCTACATCTCGTGGTCTTCCTTTAGAGGAAGAGCTTTGCTCAGGGCAGGAAGACCTTGAGGTCTTGAGGTCAATCTAATAAAACAGTTTGTTTTGAGTCATCAGCTGTTTTATGCTCATTTACTTCCCAGTGGCTGAGATATAATTCATTTCTCACTCATTCTCCTTCTTGAGCTGTCGAATATTAAATAAATGGATGAATCCAGTCCCTCCACCAACATGCTGCTGAAACCCTCCCGTCCTCATCCCTGTGCCCCCCTCTGCTCCTCAGAGCCTCCTGGACAGGACCGACACCCTGCAGGCCGACCTGCAGGAGGTGCTGGAGGCCTCCAAGGACCTCGTGGCCCAGCTGGATCCTCCCCCCGCCGGTCTGGTCCAATCAGAGGGCCGGCTGTTGTCCCGCGGCGTCCAGCAGCTCGGCCGGGCGCTGAGGAGGAGGAGGAGTCAGCTGCAGGTACGTCACCTCCAACCGAGAGTCTATTTATAGACACGGGATTAGGAACCTGTGACACCTGAAGAGTTGGAGTCCCTTTTTGCTCTTAATTTTAATTATTGTTTTGTAAATAGTGTTGTATTAACTATATTAATACAAACAAATATAGTTCTCTGTTGAGGAAGATGAGCCACATCGATGCATCAATACACAGGATGGCTTATCTTCAACAGAAAATGAAACAAAGGAAATGGAGGAACATCTTGTATATCTTGAATATCCTGTCTGAATATTTCCTGTTAGGTTGCTTCTTTTCTAAACTTGAATCAATTTCATAAAGAACCTGCTCTCCGTGTCTGTAACTGAACACCTGACATCGGCCATGTTGTTGTTGTTGTTTACATTACAAAGCAACTAACAATAAATGCATTCAACCACGAGTACAAACTCAGAACCACAAGTATCAAGAAAGTACGATTTCTTCAAGAAAGAAAAACTACAAATTGCTGTAAGTCTTTATTGAAGGTGTTATAGGATTTATTATGTTTACAACACTCTCTGCTCATGACGCCTAACCTGCCACCTGCGTGCACCGTGTGACCTTTAGTGACCTTTAGTGACCTTTAGATTAAGAGCCAGCTGGCGCTGCGTGTCTCCTGCAGGAGGAGCTCGGCCGGCTGCAGGAGTTTGAAGACATCCTGGCGTCGCTGGAGGGGAAGCTGGAGCAGCGGCTGCAGCAGGCGGCGGCTCGGCCAGCGGACCAGGTGAGGCGGCACGGGGCGTTCAGGGACCTCAGGAGGCTTCTACACCATTTTTTAGATTTTGTTGCTGGAAATGTTTTATTTAGACAAGTTTGAAAGATGTGAAGAAGTTTTGTGATTCCAGTGTCTTAATGTCTCAAGATAGTAAATGATCAACTCTGTGACCCCTATGTGACCCCTATGTGACCCCTATGTGACCCCTATGCGACCCCTATGTGACCCCTATGTGTCCAGGCCGGCCTCCTGGAGCTGAGCGGCCTGTTGGCTGACCTGGGCGTGCTGAACGAGCAGAGCTGCATCTTGAGGCTGGGCGACGCCGCAGCGCGCCGACTGCGGCGCCTCAACCAGCGCTGGGCCGACGCCTCCGCCGGAGCCGAGGAGGCCTGCAGGTCAGATCCTGTTTCACCCAGAATCCCTTTGTGTTGGAGAGTTGTCCTCTCACGGCGTTGTTGTTGTTGTTGTTGTTAGTGAGCTGCAGGCGGAGGCCCTGAGGCGGCAGAGCTTCCAGCAGAAGTGTGAGAGCTGGATGTGCTTCCTGCAGAGGATGGAGGACGACCTGGCCGTGGACGTGTCCGGCTCGTATGGCGGCCTCAGGCAGCAGCTGTGCACGCACCAGGTATCGTGTTGACGCACAACTCACTCCTGACCTCCCAACGCACACGCCTGAACCCTGCCCTCTGCTGTTGTTTCAGCGCTTCCAGGCCGAGCTGTCCTCGGGTCACCAGATCCTCCACGCCGTCATCAGCGATGCGCTGCAGCTGCTGCAGAAAGGAGAGGTGGAGGACAGGTAAGCAGAGCCCGCCTCCGGCAACATGAAGAGAGGGGCGGGGCTTAAGCGGCTTCTCACCTGTGTCTCCAGGAGCGACTTCATCCTGAAGCTGGCCCGGCTGCGGGAGCACTGGCAGGGCGTGGTGCAGCGGGCCGAGCAGCGGCGCTCCCTGGTGGAGGGGCTGGTGAAGCACTGGCACCTGTACGGCCGCAGCCTGAGGAAGCTGCAGAGGTTCCTGTCGCAGACGCAGGAGCTCCTCCCCCCCGCAGGCCCCGCCCACTGCAGCCTGCAGCAGCTGCGGCGCCTCCTGCTGGACCTGCAGGTGAGGCTGCAGCATCTAGAGCAGGGGTCGGGAACCTTTTTGACTGGGAGAGCCATAAAAGCCAAATATTTCTAAATATATTTCATTGAGAGCCATAGAGTATTTTTAACGTATAATAAATGAAATATGTCTTACTTTTAATGCGACTTCTGGTGCTGCATGGTTATTGCCAAAGCACCCGCAAAGCTAGCGGAATTCCCGTCACCTTGCTTGGTCCACACACGTAGTTGCTGCTGACTCGTCTGCACTCTCCGCTGTAGCTCCTCACATGCCCTTTTCCTGCTGTCCCCCGCTGGATATTTCGATGCAAATGAAGAGTGGTGCGTATCGAAGTGCCGCTTTATATTTGACCGTTTCATCGATGCAATTTTATCATTGCATATTAGACATACCGCAGATCCTGCTCTCTCCACAAATGCAAATTCCTCTGTCCACGCAGCCTGGACTGCACGGTAATCATCGTCTTTTTTTCTTTTCGTCATCTTTTCCGTTACAAGGGTTGAAGCGGATAAACTAGTTGGCTATCTGATAGAATTGATTTCTTCACCTTTACAATGACCCGGACATGCTCGCGAGCCATTGGTTCCAGACCCGACCCGCGGGTGACCCGTGAAATTTATCTTCAAAACTAATTTCTGTTTACTTTTAAATGACACAGTATTATTAAGAAATATCACAAGTATTTTAAAATCAGTTCCAAACTATTTTTTTTTATTTTTTTATTTTATTTTTTTTCAACTCAAAATTGTCTGGGAGCCATATGGCGTCACCGGAAGAGCCATATATGGTTTCGCGAGCCATAGGTTCCCGACCGCTGATCTAGAGGAAGGTCCAGGGAAATGAATAATGCATAAGGGCAGCACTTTACAGATATAAGGAACTCAGCCCGAAGGTTTTTATTTATCATCGTGTTTGATCTTTATTCCAACCAGATTCCTTTTTAGTTGAGAGGGTATGAATAAAATGTTGTTTTTTATATTTATTCTCCTTATTTTCTTCCCAAGATCGTCCTGATTATCAGTGTTCCAGTACATGTTTATAGGAACTTTTAACAAAATGAAAAGTGAATTAATGAAGTAAACTAAAACAATGCTTTTCCAGACGTGTTAATCTCATTCCCAGGAGCGTAAAACAGACGCTGGACTCTCAAGCGGTTGTTATTTCAGATTAAGAAACAAAACCAGCAGCTGACGACGTTTACATCACAAGAGGAGACAGAAGAGAAGAGTGCTAACTTTCTGCCTCCTCCATTAGCATGATAAGAGAAGATGAGCTTTCAATTGATTGTGAGTGAGGGTACGACAGAGCCCACCACTCACGAGCTCCTCTTCCTCTCCTTCACCTTCCTCCCTTCCTCTTCCTCTCCTTCCCCTTCCTCTCCTTCCCCTTCCTCTTCCTCCCTTCCTCTTCCTCCCTCAGCACACGGAGCTGCTGTTCCAGAGGCATCAGTGCAGCTTCATCCACACTCTGGAGGTCGGCCGGCAGCTCTTCTCCATGGGCGACGAGGAGACCCAGACCCGGCTGCAGACGGACCTGGGCGCCCTGCAGGAGGACTGGGACCACCTGCAGGGCCTGCTGGGCCGCCGGCTGGAGCTCACCGGGGCCATCGTCAAGGTGCCTCCTCTGCAAAGTGATGCGTTCAGGGACATCGGGTCCATTTGTGGTTGTTTTGTGTAACTTTGTGTCTCTTTGTGGTCGTTTGAGTCACGTCTTGGTTGATAAGCGTCTCTTTAAGGGACATTTAGTAGGGTCAGCCCAGGGGCCCTGGTCCTTGGGGCCCCTGGTCCTTGGGGTCCCTGGGCTGACCCCCATCGGCCCGTGCAGTAGTCCATTGCCCCCTTCAGCCTCCGACAGCAGCAAGTTAATCCAATCTGCTCGCTGAATGCCGGTGGCCATGTCAGAGACAAAGGAGAGTAACGGCCCTCTGCCCCTCTCAGAGCCAATCAGCTGATCAGACCCGGAGCATTGATCCCCTCGATCAGCTGGTCCTCCTCATGTTGTGTTTCGTGTCTCAGAAGTGGGAGCGCTGCGAGGCCGGACTCACAGACCGCGCGCTGCAGCTGAAGGACCTGAAGACCAGGCTGAGCAGACCGATGCCGGAGATGGACTACGAGCTGCTGAGCGCCGGGAAACACAACGAGGTAGGTCTGCAGGCAGCAGGGCTCCCATTGGATATATATATATATATATATATATATATATATATATATATATATATATATATATATATATATGTATATATATATGTATATATATGTATGTGTATATGTATATGAAAATGTTAATAATGTTAATAATCCAGCGTGGCTTTAAAAGTTTGAAGCAGTTTCACATTTTCTCTACCAGGATTATTTAACCTTTTTTAAAGAATGGAATCATTTGAAAGCAGTTTCAACCCAGTTTCCCTTTTTTATGTTTTTTTTAATCTGACTTTAAGACAAGAGTCTAATCTATTGATCCATATATCACAAGCTCATATGAATGTAACTTTTCATGGTAATTAAACATCATTAATACCTCTTTTTAAATATAAAAAACGATCACAGACAGACAGATACTTAATTGATCTCCGGGGGAAACGTATTCGACACAGATGGAAGTCATCAGGAAACATTGTAGCCTCTAATAATAATAATGACAATAATAATATAATACAATACATTTTATTTGTATCACCAAAGCCAAGTATGAAACATCCTCTGACCATCACAGCCTTGAACCCCCTCCCTCTAGCCCCTCCCTCTAGCCCCTCCCTCTAGCCCCTCCCTCAAGCCCCTCCCCCACCCCGGTGCCTTAATCCTCTCTGGGCGGGGACTCGGAGAGAGAAAAGAGAAAGGGGCCGGCCAGAGAGCCATTAGGGGCTTGAGAGAGGAGCTGAGTCCCTGACGCTGTGTTATGGGATGCAGGAGAACGAGGACTCGCTGGAGGACTGGGCGGAGAGCCTGACGGAGCTGAGCACCATGAAGACCGACCTGTCCCAGTACATCATCGCCGACGACGTCCTGCTGCTGCAGGAGCAGGTGGAGCACCTGCACGGCCAGTGGGAGGAGCTCTGCCTCAAGGTGAGCTGCCGATCAAGTCCGGCTTAAACCCAGACTTTGATCTCTGGTTTAATGGATCAATCAGGTTGAAGTTGCATCATGAGATTCAGCCTCAAACTGGGACTCTGAGTTGGTATCGACTGTCCTGCTGCTGGAGCTGGTATCTTAGAGGGATCTGTGTCATTTGTCTCACTTTAAATGAAGTTAAACCGTCAAGGAAAGTATTCTCCTCCTGGAAGACGCTCGGAGGGGAAGCAAAAGTCCTGGAAGACACTGGGAGGGGAAGCAAAAGTCCTGGAAGACACTGGGAGGGGAAGCAAAGTCCTGGAAGACACTGGGAGGGGAAGCAAAGTCCTGGAAGACACTGGGAGGGGAAGCAAAAAGCCGCTTGTGGAAGCTTCGTTAAATCAAAGTTTTCTTTTGAGGGTGTCGTCTGACATGAAGCCGTCTCTCTGTCGGCTCAGTGTGAAGTTCAGTGAGTAATGTTGTGAGTCTGTTAAAGGAGGGTGGAGAGCAACAGGTGGGGGGGGGGGGTCATTGTGGGGAACAGATGGTGACGAGAGAGGCTTCAGGAAGAAGAGCTTTTGTATTGAAATGGGGAGGAGGGGGAGGGAGGGAGGGGGTCATGCAGACTTTCACTTGTGTGCTGCTCAACAGGAAAGATGCATCTGGTTTAACCTTCTGTGGTGAAGGTGTTTGTACTTCCTCCACTCCTCCTCCTCCTCCACTCCTCCTCGCACACAGCAGGTGTGAGCAGAGGAGAGGAGGAGAGAGAGAGACAGGAGGAGAGAGAGAGACAGGAGGAGAGAGAGAGACAGGAGGAGAGAGAGAGACGGGAGGAGAGAGAGAGACAGGAGGAGAGAGAGAGACAGGAGGAGAGAGAGAGACAGGAGGAGAGAGAGAGACAGGAGGAGAGAGAGAGACAGGAGGAGAGAGAGAGACAGGAGGAGAGAGAGACAGGAGGAGAGAGAGAGACAGGAGGAGAGAGAGACAGGAGGAGAGAGAGAGACGGGAGGAGAGAGAGAGACGGGAGGAGAGAGAGAGACGGGAGGAGAGAGAGAGACAGGAGGAGAGAGAGACAGGAGGAGAGAGAGACAGGAGGAGAGAGAGAGACAGGAGGAGAGAGAGAGACAGGAGGAGAGAGAGAGACAGGAGGAGAGAGAGACAGGAGGAGAGAGATAGACAGGAGGAGAGAGAGAGACAGGAGGAGAGAGAGACAGGAGGAGAGAGAGACAGGAGGAGAGAGAGACAGGAGGAGAGAGAGAGACAGGAGGAGAGAGAGAGACAGGAGGAGAGAGAGAGACAGGAGGAGAGAGAGACAGGAGGAGAGAGAGACAGGAGGAGAGGAGTCGAGGCAACAGGTGAACAACACAACAAGTCATCCTGTTCTTCTGAGCTTTTGTTTTTAAAGACGTTCGGGCTGAATCAGCTGTCCATGGGCCACGCCCCCTTTTTATATGCTCACGGATGCCTAAATTACTTCCGCAAACGACGCATCCTTGCATCCTCACATCCTCGCCTCCTCACATCCTCGCCTCCCCTTACATCCTTGCATCCTCACATCCTCACATCCTCGCCTCCTCACATCCTCGCCTCCTCACATCCTTGCATCCTCACATCCTCGCATCCTCACATCCTCGCATCCTCGCATCCTCACATCCTCACATCCTCACATCCTCGCATCCTCACATCCTCGCATCCTCACATCCTCGCCTCCTCACATCCTCACATCCTCACATCCTCACATCCTCGCATCCTCACATCCTCGCATCCTCGCATCCTCGCATCCTCACATCCTCACATCCTCACATCCTCGCATCCTCACATCCTCGCATCCTCGCATCCTCGCATCCTCACATCCTCGCATCCTCGCATCCTCACATCCTCGCATCCTCACATCCTCACATCCTCACATCCTCACATCCTCACATCCTCGCCTCCTCGAGGAGCGTCTTAGGGAACGCTGAGATCGATTTGTGTCCTGATTGGAGACATTAACCCGAACCATCAGATCGTCTCTCTCACTCTAACCCTGCGAGAGGAAAGTGAAGGACTGAATACAACGTGACATCTTAAAGGCCGACTGCATAAGCTCCTCCCTCTTCTGTGCCAGGTGTCTCTGCGTAAACAGGAGATCGCCGACCGGCTGAACGCCTGGCTCATCTTCCACGAGAAGAACCAGGAGCTGTGCGAGTGGCTGACGAAGATGGAGAACAAGGTGGCGCACAACTCAGAGCTCAACATCGAGGAGATGGTGGAGAAGCTCAAGAAGGTAGGAGGAGACGCTCTGATTGGTCGAAAACGATGACACAGCGGAGAGAGGTGTAGTTTAACCTCTCAGGCCTAGAGGAGGTTGGGGAGAGAAATTAAGTAATTATATGTATAAATATCTGTATATTATATCTGTACTACTTTTATTCATGGAAGAGCGGTAAAAATGTGTATATATGTATATTTATTTATATATTTCTAATGATCGGCTAAAAATCACACTGTAAGTCCAGTTTATGAAACATATTTAAACTATATTTAAACTATATTTGTCTTATAGATCAAATGACAATAACCCAATGAATCCATTTCCTCATTGTCACCTGTTTGAAGTGTTTCTCTCTCCGGTTCATGCTTTGCATCTATGTTGCGATATTTGTTGCAAAAGTAAAATCTCAACAACGATGTCCCCCCCCCCCCCCCCGGTTGTTAAAGAGACGGCAGCTGTTCGATCCCCAGCGGGCCACGGGGGCCACGCGGGTTTGTTTTGTGTCAAACTCCCGGTTATTGGTTTAGGGGGAGTCGAACCTTTTCAGGGACTGGAGCTTTAAATTTAGTGTCTCTCCAGGAGGAGTTGTGTTTTCTCTTCTAACCTCCAAAGGCAGAAGTCGCCGTGAGGGTTGCCTTCAGGGCAAATACATCAAGTTAATGGTTTCAGCATTTCTGGTGAAATAATCGTTGCTTTCATGGAGCGTGAAGGCTTTCTTTACGGTTTTCATGTTCAACGTTTTGGTTCCTTCCATCTTGAAGCCATGACGATCACACGTTAACGTACGACATCCAGATCAATGGTCGTGCTTCTTCCTCCCCGTCAGGACTGCATGGAGGAGATCAACCTGTTCAGCGAGAACAAAACCCACCTGAAGCAGATGGGGGAACAGCTGATCACGGCCAGCAACAGGACGAAGGAGGCCGAGGTCAACGGCAAGCTGAAGGACGTCAACGACCGCTGGCAGCACCTGTTCGACCACATCGAGGACAGGTAGGAACCAGCAGAGGGGGAGGAGTCAACCTTCTAGAGGCGTACGGGCAACAGGTAGCATGCTTGGGATGGATAGCATAGCAACATTAGCATTCACAAAGGAAATCTCTTTTATTTTATTTTATTTTTTGGTTAAAACGCATCACAATTAAATATTCATTCAACAACGACATCACCGACGATCTAGATTACAACGTGAAAGTCACTGAGGATTCCCCCTGTGTCACTGTGTTGTGTTGTTGTTGTTGTTGATCAATCTTTTAAGAAATATTCACGATCTTATTTAGTTTGTTCTTATTAACAACCGATGATAAACAGAGACCCCGTCGTTGTCTCTTCACTCGTCACATGACCATTCTTCATGGAGATATTTCTGTTCATCCTGAACTTCCACTCGGTTCCCATGAAGAGCTGCTTGTTGGTCTGAAGTCACATTTTATGTACGCTGTTCTATCGTAAAACTCCATTTCCCATGAAACCCGTTGTTTATTCCTTCACTGTGAGGCCGAGCTGCCTGTTCAGAGTCCACCGTGACAGCAGAGCACAGCTAGTGTGTTCAGATTAAAATGTAAAAACTCAGAGCCGCCGGAGGATAGAGCGACATTAATGTTAATCCATAAGTGAAAATCTCATTCCGATACACCGAAAACATTGCTTCACATCAGGTGTGATTATTGCATTATTGGGTTCCTAAAGTTATGGAAATTTCAGTTTGGAGCATGGTTGTGTATACAGTGTGAATCTTCTCCTTTGGGGTCCTTATTATGAATCTCCTGCTTCAGTTTGAATGTTCTGATCAGATTTTCTGGATAAATTCTTCTCAACACAAAGTTCACGGCACAAACTCTTTGCTCTCTGTTTCCATTGCGTTCTCGAGCAGCAGTACTCGTTGTTGTTGTATGACCCTCGCTCTGCTGCAGAAGGGAGGCCGTGGCTGAGTGCACAATAATTAACCGCTGCACATCTCAGGCAGAACAACAGGACGGAGAGTTTTAACTGATTCTGCTCCTGATCGCTTGTCTGTTTAGTGGACATAAACTGAGCCGAGACCAGCTGAGTGGACGGTTTCATGGAGCCAGATGGGTTCAACCAGCCGGGTGGGGGTGGGGGTGGAGGGGACTTATCCTCCATGGGAATGACTTACATCGGCCATATGGTGGCTGCTTAGTGACCCCGTGACTCTGGCTGTCCTCAGGCTCACCCATGATAGCATCACCCATGATAGCATCACCCATGTTAACATCATACATGTTAGCATCACCCATGTTAGCATCACACATGCTAGCATCACCCATGTTAGCATCACCCATGTTGGCATCACCAACGTTAGCATCACACATGATAGCATCACACATGATAGCGTCACACATGTTAGCGTCACCCATGTTAGCATCACACATTTTAGCATCACCCATGTTAGCATCACCCATGTTAGCATCACACATGTTAGCATCACCCATGTTAGCGTCACCCACGTTGGCATCACCCACGTTAGCATCACACATGTTGGCATCAACCACGTTAGCATCACCCACGTTAGTATCACCCATGTTAGCATCACCCATGTTAGCATCACCCATGTTAGCATCACCCATGTTAGCATCACACATGATAGCATCACCCACGTCAGCATCACCCATGTTAGCATCACCCATGTTAGCATCACCCATGTTAGTATCACCCACGTTAGCATCACCCATGTTAGTATCACCCACGTTAGCATCACCCACGTTAGCATCACACAGGATAGCATCACCCATGTCAGCATCACCCATGTTAGCATCACCCATGTTAGCCTCACCCATGTTAGCCTCACCCATGTTAGCCTCACCCATGTTAGCCTCACCCATGTTAGCATCACCCATGTTAGCATCACCCATGTTAGCATCACCCATGTTAGCATCACCCACGTTGGCATCACACATGTTAGCATCACCCACGTTAGTATCACCATGTTAGCATCACACATGATAGCATCACCAACGTCAGCATCACCCATGTTAGCCTTACCCATGTTAGCATCACGCATGTTAGCATCACGCATGTTAGCATCACCCATGTTAGCATCACCCATGTTAGCATCACCCATGTTAGCATCACCCATGTTAGCATCACACATGTTAGCATCACCCATGTTGGCATCACCCACGTTGGCATCACCCACGTTAGCATCACACATGTTAGCATCACCCACGTTAGTATCACCATGATAGCATCACCAACGTCAGCATCACCCATGTTAGCCTTACCCATGTTAGCATCACACATGTTAGCATCACCCATGTTAGCATCACCCACGTCAGCATCACCCATGTTAGCGTCACACATGTTAGCATCACCCATGATAGCATCACCCACGTCAGCATCACCCATGTTAGCCTCACCCATGTTAGCGTCACCCATGTTAGCATCACCCATGTTAGCATCACACATGATAGCATCACCCATGTTAGCATCACACATGTTAGCATCGGGCACAAGATCTTATTTTTATTATTCAAAGATAAATAGGTGTGTGTGTGTGTGTGTATCGATACGTGGACGTAGCATTTAAACCCCATTTACTGTGGACACCAGTGAGAAAACAGGACCTCAAATCACTGCAAATCTTGACGGAGAGTCTGAGTGTCTTAAACAACAGAGGGGACCTGAGTGGAGGACCTGACGCTCAGTAGTCCGCTCCCCATCCCCCCGTCCCCCTCCCCATCCCCCCGTCCCCCCACCCCCCCAGGGGCTAAGCAGCACAACGAGGCTAAGCCGGTTAATGAGCCACTGCTGAGGCACGAGCCTCCAGTGTGTGAAGGAATGTGTGTGTCGCTGCCTCTGTGGACTCTGTGCTCGTCCCTGAACCCGTCAGCGTCTCAGAATGTGAGTAACGTTGGCTACATTGTAACGATCCTCTTTGGAGGCTCAGGGCCGGCAGCAGACTGCAGCTAAGCTGATGGACGAGGGCGTCGCCCCAAGCTGCTTAACGCCAGCAGGGAACCACGTTGGTCACCTCGGAACCACCAGAGCTGGGTCCAACCCGGGTGCTGACGAAACCTGCTCTGGTTCCCCTGGTCTGGAATCTAAACATCTATAAACCTAACTGTTGAGTTCAGGTTGAACCTAAACCCCCCCAGTGATGAGGGAGCTGACTCAGAGTCAGTGACGACGGCCCTTTTGTCTGCGTCTCTAAACTAAGCGTTGACTCCTTTGTCCCCAAAACAAACCGCTGCAGCTGCCGACTGCTGACACAGTCTTTGTGCCCACGGGGCCCTCGGGGGCCTCCTCTTCCTCCTCCTCCTCACACCCGGCACAGCCAGCGTAACTCATCGTGTGTGTCACCGTGTGTGTGTGTTTTTGTGTTTCTGAAGTTTGTTGAGTCGGTAATTTCAAGCGGAGCTTTCACACATTTAGTGTTGTTTGGCAGTTGCTGATTAATGGTGGTGTGTGTGTGTGTGTGTGTGCGTGTGTGCGTGCGTGTGTGTCCCCCGCTGGGTCGGCCCTGTTGGTTCGATCCAATAACGGGAACGTGCACCTGTAATCTGCTCCAGACCGGACTAACTCTAATGTGCTGCTTGTTGTTGTTGTTGTTGTGTGATATTTAGAGTTTCACAGAGGGCTTGATTCCATAATATGCACGTTTTGTGTCTTTGGAGTTGCACATCCCAAAGAAATACTTAAAAAGAGACGACGTAAAAACACCAAACATACGATTGGTACTTGAAGTATTTCTATTTTTTACCAAAGTTTTTTTGCACAAACAAACATACATCAAAAGTGGAATTTATTACATATTTTAGGATGAAAAGTAAATCCTGCACCGATTTCCTCTTCAGTGTCATTCTGTAATCAAAACATGAATCGATAATCAAAATGATTTAGCTGCAGTTTTTCCAAAGTGTAGTTGCTGTGTGTCCTTGGGTGAACCTGGATCCAGATGTTGGAAGAGAGAGGAGGAAGAGGAGGAGGAGGCGGCGGTCTGCAGAGGAGGAAGAGGAGGAGGAGGCGGCGGTCTGCAGAGGAGGAAGGTGGGATGGGGGGATGGGGGAGGGTTGTGCTTGCTAGCGGACGAGCCATCGCCATAGAGTAGCCTCCTCTCAGAAGCTCGTAAGTACCTTTTGCCCTCATTGGACCAGCATGAGACAGAGGAGGCAGGCGGGGGAAAGGGGAGCAGATCGGGTGTTTAGTTGTGAGGAGGAGGAGGAGGAGGAGGAGGAGGAGGAGGAGGAGGGATGGGCTGTTGGCAGTGCAGGCGTGTAGCAAGGCGGACGCATGCAGAGACATTCAGAGCAAATTCAATTGAGACTGCCGGCTCCGGTCGTCTGGTGTGTGTCGGAATTTAGACGGCAGCTCGGACGGCAGGTGTGTGTGTGTGTGTGTGTGTGTGTGTGTGTGTGGTTTTGTGTGTGCGTGTGTGTGTGGTTTTGTGTATGTGTCGATGCTATGAGCCCCACATCCGTCCATGATCGCAGCAGCTTGTTTTATGTCGCTGATGTCTCTCTCTGTTTACTCCAACATCCTCCGATACTGTGGAGACATGCAACCTCCACCTACACACACACACACACACACACACACACACACACACACACACACACACACACACACACACACTCACACCCTTCCTCACAGCGTCTGTTGTTGCAGCATTTGCTTTGACATTCGCCCACATAAGTCAAAATGTTATGTTGCATTATGTCTGCATGTCAACACCAAAGCTTTTGGTAACTTTTCATCACGAAGGTCTTTAGATTCTTACAATTTGAAGATGATCTGATTAAAATCCCATTGTTCTGCATGGTTAATTATTCTTATAATACAAAATCAACATAAACAAACGTTAACAACACCCTGATGTTTGTCTATCGAGTCCCACGTCACTCGTAACTTTAGTTTATTAAGTTTAATATGCTCCCCACCAGTTTTTCAGCCAAAATTGTGGATGCTTTTTATCTCATATTAAATCTTGATTATCTCCTCATTCAAAAGGTCTATTTGAACAATTTAAAAAGCTATAATATACAGAAAACCCTTGTCAAGATAGATAATAAGGCCATATATGTGTTAGTGGTATATTGGTTTATGATAATACACATACAAAAGGAAAAAAAAGGAAAAAGATGTATTTTCTTTTAAGAAAAATTATGTTAAAAGTTAATCTTTATTACCTTACACATCGATGTGAACACTTTTTAAATTACTATAAAATAGCTCAATGTTGTAGGAGTATCTGTGCGAAGTTTGGCTTTGATTGGGTGAAGTTAAGTATTTTTCAGTCCCAGAGGCTAAACCCAAAAGCACCAAAATTGGGACGGATGGGGCCTATATGGTTACGTTTATTAACCTAACGGTGTTATACCCAGCGCCTACGAAGCATTTCTCAGAACAGTTCTCAGAACAGTTCCTATCATGTGGTGATTACCCTAGAGTCGATTAACCTGTAGGAACGGTTGGATGAACAGAGCGTTGTGGTGTGAAGTGAATGTACTATGTGCTAATTGACTGATGTTCTGTCCTAGGAAATGCTAATTATTATTAATGGTGCTAAGTGAAGGTACTATGTGCTAATTGACTGGATGTTCCTGTACTGTATCATGGTACTGATGATTATGGAAGAAACTTGACTAAAGTGGACTTGTCTTACAACTTACCTTCAGTGCATTGAGTGTCATTGTGATGGGGGGAGGGTGAGTGTGATCAGTGGGGTTAGTGATTATGAACTTTTGTAGTGAGCTTAAGAGACTAGCCAGTTAATCCGATGGTACAGGTAGTTATAAAAATTGATGGGGTAAGGATTTTAGAAATAGAATATCTAAGGAATAGATCCTCCCATCTGGCGCCCAACACCTACCCACCATCTGGAAGGAAGTTACGCTACAAGATCAAAGAACAGCTGGAAAAGCAGAAGCACTTTGAACAACTCCTGTCGGCCTGTGCAAGGAACAACAGAGTTGTAATGCAGGCCTCCATTGTTGAAGGGAACTTTCAGAATGAGGCTCTGCGGCACGAATTCCTGCTCCTCAACCAAAAGGTTGTTGATCAGAAGATCTGGAGGAGCACTCACAAGGACATACGGGCTCGCTTAGACTCTTTGACAAGAGAAAATTCCGGTCTGCAACAGAACATCCAGGGGTTGCAGAAAGAGATTCAACTGGGAGAAACTGTGAAGGACGACATTGATGCAATGCAGTTCTCCATTGATGAAGGGACCTTTCAGAGTGAGGATCTGTGGCAAGAAGTCCAGCTCCTCAAACAAAAGGTTGTTGAGCTGAAGCGCTGGAAGAGCACTCACAAGGACCTACAGGCTCGCTCAGACTCTTTGACAAGAGACAATTCCAGTCTGCAACAGAACATCCAGGAGTTGGAGAAAGAGATTCAACTGGGAGAAGCTATGAGGAAAGATCACCTTGCAAAGCAAGCCTCCATTGTTGAAGGGAACCTTCCGAGTGAGGCTCTGCAGCAGGAAGTCCACTTCCTCAAACAAAAGATTGAGGAGGTGAAGCGCTGGAGGAGCACTCACAAGGACCTACTGGCTCGCTCAGACTCCTTAACAAGAGAAAATTCCGGTCTGCAACAGAACATCCAGGAGTTGCAGAAGCAAATCCAATTGGGAGAAGCTGTGAGGAAAGATCTCCTTGCAATGGAAGCCTCCATTGATGAAGGGAACTTTCAGAATGAGGCTCTGCGGCAGGAACTCAAGCTCCTCAACCAAAAGGTTGTTAAGCTGATGCGCTGGAAGAGCAAATGCAGCGACATAATGGCCCGCTCAGAGTCCTTGAGAATAGAAAACGACGACCTGAAACATCACATTCAGGCCGCCAAAGAGGAGTTTGAGATCGGAGATCGTTTCAGGTGCAAGTTCCATAGTCTCGAAGTCGAGGAGAGAACCCTTGTGGGGGAAAATGAAGCATTAGTTAAAACCCACTCAGAGGTCCTCCTGAATCTTCTTAACCAGAAAGACTACAAGCAGAAGCACGATGTCCTAAAAGAACAGACCGACCACTTGAAGAAGAAAAAGGAAGGTTACACTCCATTAATCCAGGATTTGAACCACAGACTTGATGTTGTCTTGACTCTCAAAACGAACTACAAGGCAATGAAGACAGAGAAGGCGGTTCTGATCAGGCAGACCCCAACTCTGAAAAAACAACATCAGGACCTGGAGAAACGGTTCTCCCAGGAACAAAGGTATGAGAATCAAAACGCTAGGATAGTATCAGATGTCGCGGCCCTGAACCTAGAAAATGCCACCCTTCAGTGGCAGGTCAACGAACTCACCAACTCACTGAACGTTCCCTCCTCCGACAGTCCTTCCACGCCTTAAACATGTGAAAGAAACTTGGCAGGTTTTCCTCCGGGTGACCCGGTTTCCTGCCAAAAGTTTCTTGCTTTCCAATTTTATGTTTTAAAGGGTGTAGTCTGTGATCTGGCTTTGTAGTCCGTGATCAGGCTTCCATCCCTCCCTTAAAAACATATTTTTACTTTCATTTATATGTTTTAAAGGGAGTATTCTGGGTGATCTGGTTTCCTCCCTTAAAAACATATTTTTACTTTAATTTATATGTTTTAAAGGGAGTATTCTGGGTGATCTGGTTTAGGGCTGCAACAACGAATCGATAAAATCGATAAAGATCGATTATTAAAAGCGTTGGCAACGAATTTGATTATCGATTCGTTGTGTCGCGCGATTATTACGCCACTCAATAAGTCACGGAGATGTTTGAGTATGAAAAGAAAAGTTGATTTGAGCGCAGAGCAGAGCGGAGGTCAAGGAGAGACCAGCTGAGACCGTAACGTTGTTCTGAAACACATAGTGGAGGTAGAGGAGAGACCATCTGAGACCGTAACGTTGACTGAAACACATCGTGGAGGTAGAGGAGAGACCATCTGAGACTGTAACGTTGTTCTGAAACACATAGTGGAGGTAGAGGAGAGACCATCTGAGACTGTAACGTTGACTGAAACACATCGTGGAGGTAGAGGAGAGACCATCTGAGACTGTAACGTTGTTCTGAAACACATAGTGGAGGTAGAGGAGAGACCATCTGAGACTGTAACGTTGTTCTGAAACACATAGTGGAGGTAGAGGAGAGACCATCTGAGACTGTAACGTTGTTCTGAAACACATAGTGGAGGTAGAGGAGAGACCATCTGAGACTGTAACGTTGACTGAAACACATCGTGGAGGTAGAGGAGAGACCATCTGATACTGTAACGTTGACTGAAACACATAGTGGAGGTAGAGGAGAGACCATCTGATACTGTAACGTTGTTCTGAAACACATAGTGGAGGTAGAGGAGAGACCATCTGATACTGTAACGTTGTTCTGAAACACATAGTGGAGGTAGAGGAGAGACCATCTGAGACTGTAACGTTGACTGAAACACATAGTGGAGGTAGAGGAGAGACCAGCTGAGACTGTAACGTTGTTCTGAAACACATAGTGGAGGTAGAGGAGAGACCAGCTGAGACTGTAACGTTGTTCTGAAACACATAGTGGAGGTAGAGGAGAGACCATCTGAGACTGTAACGTTGTTCTGAAACACATAGTGGAGGTAAAGGAGAGACCATCTGAGACTGTAACGTTGACTGAAACACATAGTGGAGGTAGAGGAGAGACCATCTGAGACTGTAACGTTGACTGAAACACATAGTGGAGGTAAAGGAGAGACCATCTGAGACCGTAACGTTGTTCTGAAACACATAGTGGAGGTAAAGGAGAGACCATCTGAGACTGTAACGTTGTTCTGAAACACATAGTGGAGGTAGAGGAGAGACCATCTGATACTGTAACGTTGACTGAAACACATAGTGGAGGTAAAGGAGAGACCATCTGAGACTGTAACGTTGACTGAAACACATAGTGGAGGTAGAGGAGAGACCATCTGATACTGTAACGTTGTTCTGAAACACATAGTGGAGGTAAAGGAGAGACCATCTGAGACTGTAACGTTGACTGAAACACATAGTGGAGGTAAAGGAGAGACCATCTGAGACCGTAACGTTGTTCTGAAACACATAGTGGAGGTAGAGGAGAGACCATCTGATACTGTAACGTTGACTGAAACACATAGTGGAGGTAGAGGAGAGACCATCTGAGACTGTAACGTTGACTGAAACACATAGTGGAGGTAGAGGAGAGACCATCTGAGACTGTAACGTTGTTCTGAAACACATAGTGGAGGTAGAGGAGAGACCATCTGAGACTGTAATGTTGTTCTGAAACACATAGTGGAGGTAGAGGAGAGACCATCTGAGACTGTAACGTTGTTCTGAAACACATAGTGGAGGTAGAGGAGAGACCATCTGATACTGTAACATTGTTCTGAAACACATAGTGGAGGTAGAGGAGAGACCATCTGAGACTGTAACGTTGTTCTGAAACACATAGTGGAGGTAGAGGAGAGACCATCTGAGACTGTAACGTTGTTCTGAAACACATAGTGGAGGTCGAGGAGAGACCATCTGATACTGTAACGTTGACTGAAACACATAGTGGAGGTAGAGGAGAGACCATCTGAGACCGTAACGTTGACTGAAACACATAGTGGAGGTAGAGGAGAGACCAGCTGAGACTGTAACGTTGTTCTGAAACACATAGTGGAGGTAGAGGAGAGACCATCTGATACTGTAACGTTGTTCTGAAACACATAGTGGAGGTAGAGGAGAGACCATCTGATACTGTAACGTTGACTGAAACACATAGTGGAGGTAGAGGAGAGACCAGCTGAGACTGTAACGTTGTTCTGAAACACATAGTGGAGGTAGAGGAGAGACCATCTGATACTGTAACGTTGACTGAAACACATAGTGGAGGTAGAGGAGAGACCAGCTGAGACTGTAACGTTGTTCTGAAACACATAGTGGAGGTAAAGGAGAGACCATCTGATACTGTAACGTTGTTCTGAAACACATAGTGGAGGTAGAGGAGAGACCATCTGATACCGTAACGTTGTTCTGAAACACATAGTGGAGGTAGAGGAGAGACCATCTGAGACCGTAACGTTGTTCTGAAACACATAGTGGAGGTAAAGGAGAGACCAGCTGAGACTGTAACGTTGTTCTGAAACACATAGTGGAGGTAGAGGAGAGACCATCTGAGACCGTAACGTTGTTCTGAAACACATAGTGGAGGTAAAGGAGAGACCAGCTGAGACTGTAACGTTGTTCTGAAACACATAGTGGAGGTAGAGGAGAGACCAGCTGAGACCGTAACGTTGACTGAAACACATAGTGGAGGTAGAGGAGAGACCATCTGAGACTGTAACGTTGACTGAAACACATAGTGGAGGTAGAGGAGAGACCATCTGAGACTGTAACGTTGTTCTGAAACACATAGTGGAGGTAGAGGAGAGACCAGCTGAGACCGTAACGTTGACTGAAACACATAGTGGAGGTCGAGGAGAGACCAGCTGAGACCGTAACGTTGACTGAAACACATCGTGGAGGTCGAGGAGAGACCAGCTGAGACCGTAACGTTGACTGAAACACATAGTGGAGGTCGAGGAGAGACCATCTGAGACCGTAACGTTGACTGAAACACATAGTGGAGGTAGAGGAGAGACCAGCTGAGACCGTAACGTTGACTGAAACACATAGTGGAGGTAGAGGAGAGACCATCTGAGACCATAACGTTGTTCTGAAACACATAGTGGAGGTAGAGGAGAGACCATCTGAGACTGTAACGTTGTTCTGAAACACATAGTGGAGGTAAAGGAGAGACCATCTGAGACTGTAACGTTGACTGAAACACATAGTGGAGGTAAAGGAGAGACCATCTGAGACTGTAACGTTGTTCTGAAACACATAGTGGAGGTAGAGGAGAGACCATCTGAGACTGTAACGTTGTTCTGAAACACATAGTGGAGGTAAAGGAGAGACCATCTGATACTGTAACGTTGTTCTGAAACACATAGTGGAGGTAGAGGAGAGACCATCTGAGACTGTAACGTTGACTGAAACACATAGTGGAGGTAGAGGAGAGACCATCTGAGACTGTAACGTTGACTGAAACACATAGTGGAGGTAGAGGAGAGACCATCTGAGACTGTAACGTTGACTGAAACACATAGTGGAGGTAAAGGAGAGACCAGCTGAGACTGTAACGTTGACTGAAACACATAGTGGAGGTAGAGGAGAGACCATCTGAGACCGTAACGTTGACTGAAACACATAGTGGAGGTAGAGGAGAGACCATCTGATACTGTAACGTTGTTCTGAAACACATAGTGGAGGTAAAGGAGAGACCATCTGAGACTGTAACGTTGACTGAAACACATAGTGGAGGTAGAGGAGAGACCATCTGAGACTGTAATGTTGTTCTGAAACACATAGTGGAGGTAGAGGAGAGACCATCTGAGACCGTAACGTTGTTCTGAAACACATAGTGGAGGTAGAGGAGAGACCATCTGAGACTGTAACGTTGTTCTGAAACACATAGTGGAGGTAGAGGAGAGACCATCTGATACTGTAACGTTGACTGAAACACATAGTGGAGGTCGAGGAGAGACCATCTGATACTGTAACGTTGACTGAAACACATAGTGGAGGTAGAGGAGAGACCAGCTGATACTGTAACGTTGTTCTGAAACACATAGTGGAGGTAGAGGAGAGACCAGCTGAGACTGTAACGTTGACTGAAACACATAGTGGAGGTAGAGGAGAGACCATCTGAGACTGTAATGTTGTTCTGAAACACATAGTGGAGGTAGAGGAGAGACCATCTGATACTGTAACGTTGTTCTGAAACACATAGTGGAGGTAGAGGAGAGACCATCTGAGACCATAACGTTGTTCTGAAACACATAGTGGAGGTAGAGGAGAGACCATCTGATACTGTAACGTTGACTGAAACACATAGTGGAGGTAGAGGAGAGACCATCTGAGACTGTAACGTTGTTCTGAAACACATAGTGGAGGTAAAGGAGAGACCATCTGAGACTGTAACGTTGTTCTGAAACACATAGTGGAGGTAGAGGAGAGACCATCTGAGACTGTAACGTTGTTCTGAAACACATAGTGGAGGTAAAGGAGAGACCATCTGATACTGTAACGTTGTTCTGAAACACATAGTGGAGGTAAAGGAGAGACCAGCTGAGACTGTAACGTTGACTGAAACACATAGTGGAGGTAGAGGAGAGACCATCTGAGACTGTAACGTTGACTGAAACACATAGTGGAGGTAGAGGAGAGACCATCTGATACTGTAACGTTGACTGAAACACATAGTGGAGGTAGAGGAGAGACCATCTGAGACTGTAACGTTGACTGAAACACATAGTGGAGGTAGAGGAGAGACCATCTGATACTGTAACGTTGACTGAAACACATAGTGGAGGTAGAGGAGAGACCATCTGATACTGTAACGTTGTTCTGAAACACATAGTGGAGGTAGAGGAGAGACCATCTGAGACTGTAACGTTGTTCTGAAACACATAGTGGAGGTCGAGGAGAGACCATCTGATACTGTAACGTTGACTGAAACACATAGTGGAGGTAGAGGAGAGACCATCTGAGACCGTAACGTTGACTGAAACACATAGTGGAGGTAGAGGAGAGACCAGCTGAGACTGTAACGTTGTTCTGAAACACATAGTGGAGGTAGAGGAGAGACCATCTGATACTGTAACGTTGTTCTGAAACACATAGTGGAGGTAGAGGAGAGACCATCTGATACTGTAACGTTGACTGAAACACATAGTGGAGGTAGAGGAGAGACCAGCTGAGACTGTAACGTTGTTCTGAAACACATAGTGGAGGTAGAGGAGAGACCATCTGATACTGTAACGTTGACTGAAACACATAGTGGAGGTAGAGGAGAGACCAGCTGAGACTGTAACGTTGTTCTGAAACACATAGTGGAGGTAAAGGAGAGACCATCTGATACTGTAACGTTGTTCTGAAACACATAGTGGAGGTAGAGGAGAGACCATCTGATACCGTAACGTTGTTCTGAAACACATAGTGGAGGTAGAGGAGAGACCATCTGAGACCGTAACGTTGTTCTGAAACACATAGTGGAGGTAAAGGAGAGACCAGCTGAGACTGTAACGTTGTTCTGAAACACATAGTGGAGGTAGAGGAGAGACCATCTGAGACCGTAACGTTGTTCTGAAACACATAGTGGAGGTAAAGGAGAGACCAGCTGAGACTGTAACGTTGTTCTGAAACACATAGTGGAGGTAGAGGAGAGACCAGCTGAGACCGTAACGTTGACTGAAACACATAGTGGAGGTAGAGGAGAGACCATCTGAGACTGTAACGTTGACTGAAACACATAGTGGAGGTAGAGGAGAGACCATCTGAGACTGTAACGTTGTTCTGAAACACATAGTGGAGGTAGAGGAGAGACCAGCTGAGACCGTAACGTTGACTGAAACACATAGTGGAGGTCGAGGAGAGACCAGCTGAGACCGTAACGTTGACTGAAACACATCGTGGAGGTCGAGGAGAGACCAGCTGAGACCGTAACGTTGACTGAAACACATAGTGGAGGTCGAGGAGAGACCATCTGAGACCGTAACGTTGACTGAAACACATAGTGGAGGTAGAGGAGAGACCAGCTGAGACCGTAACGTTGACTGAAACACATAGTGGAGGTAGAGGAGAGACCATCTGAGACCATAACGTTGTTCTGAAACACATAGTGGAGGTAGAGGAGAGACCATCTGAGACTGTAACGTTGTTCTGAAACACATAGTGGAGGTAAAGGAGAGACCATCTGAGACTGTAACGTTGACTGAAACACATAGTGGAGGTAAAGGAGAGACCATCTGAGACTGTAACGTTGTTCTGAAACACATAGTGGAGGTAGAGGAGAGACCATCTGAGACTGTAACGTTGTTCTGAAACACATAGTGGAGGTAAAGGAGAGACCATCTGATACTGTAACGTTGTTCTGAAACACATAGTGGAGGTAGAGGAGAGACCATCTGAGACTGTAACGTTGACTGAAACACATAGTGGAGGTAGAGGAGAGACCATCTGAGACTGTAACGTTGACTGAAACACATAGTGGAGGTAGAGGAGAGACCATCTGAGACTGTAACGTTGACTGAAACACATAGTGGAGGTAAAGGAGAGACCAGCTGAGACTGTAACGTTGACTGAAACACATAGTGGAGGTAGAGGAGAGACCATCTGAGACCGTAACGTTGACTGAAACACATAGTGGAGGTAGAGGAGAGACCATCTGATACTGTAACGTTGTTCTGAAACACATAGTGGAGGTAAAGGAGAGACCATCTGAGACTGTAACGTTGACTGAAACACATAGTGGAGGTAGAGGAGAGACCATCTGAGACTGTAATGTTGTTCTGAAACACATAGTGGAGGTAGAGGAGAGACCATCTGAGACCGTAACGTTGTTCTGAAACACATAGTGGAGGTAGAGGAGAGACCATCTGAGACTGTAACGTTGTTCTGAAACACATAGTGGAGGTAGAGGAGAGACCATCTGATACTGTAACGTTGACTGAAACACATAGTGGAGGTCGAGGAGAGACCATCTGATACTGTAACGTTGACTGAAACACATAGTGGAGGTAGAGGAGAGACCAGCTGATACTGTAACGTTGTTCTGAAACACATAGTGGAGGTAGAGGAGAGACCAGCTGAGACTGTAACGTTGACTGAAACACATAGTGGAGGTAGAGGAGAGACCATCTGAGACTGTAATGTTGTTCTGAAACACATAGTGGAGGTAGAGGAGAGACCATCTGATACTGTAACGTTGTTCTGAAACACATAGTGGAGGTAGAGGAGAGACCATCTGAGACCATAACGTTGTTCTGAAACACATAGTGGAGGTAGAGGAGAGACCATCTGATACTGTAACGTTGACTGAAACACATAGTGGAGGTAGAGGAGAGACCATCTGAGACTGTAACGTTGTTCTGAAACACATAGTGGAGGTAAAGGAGAGACCATCTGAGACTGTAACGTTGTTCTGAAACACATAGTGGAGGTAGAGGAGAGACCATCTGAGACTGTAACGTTGTTCTGAAACACATAGTGGAGGTAAAGGAGAGACCATCTGATACTGTAACGTTGTTCTGAAACACATAGTGGAGGTAAAGGAGAGACCAGCTGAGACTGTAACGTTGACTGAAACACATAGTGGAGGTAGAGGAGAGACCATCTGAGACTGTAACGTTGACTGAAACACATAGTGGAGGTAGAGGAGAGACCATCTGATACTGTAACGTTGACTGAAACACATAGTGGAGGTAGAGGAGAGACCATCTGAGACTGTAACGTTGACTGAAACACATAGTGGAGGTAGAGGAGAGACCATCTGAGACTGTAACGTTGACTGAAACACATAGTGGAGGTAGAGGAGAGACCATCTGAGTGAGAGAGAGAGTCAGTGCGTGTGTGTGTGCGCGCGCGTCTGTGAGTGTGTGCGTGTTGTATGTGTGTGCGTGTTTGTATGTTGTGTGTGTGTGTGTGTGTGTGTGTGTGTGTTGTATGTGTGTGCATCTGTGAGTGTGCATGTTTGTGTGTTGTATGTGTGTGCGTCTGTGAGTGTGTGTGTGTGTGTGTGTGTGTGCATCTGTGAGTGTGCATGTTTGTGTGTTGTATGTGTGTGCGTCTGTGAGTGTGCGTGTTTGTGTGTGTGTGTGTGTGCGTCTGTGTGTGTGTGTTTGTGTGTGTGTGTGTGTGTGTGTGTGTGTGTGTGTGTGTGTGTGTGTGTGTGTGTTTGTGAGTGTGTGCGTCTGAGTGTAGTGTAGAGAACAAGTTCTGACGTTCAAACAAATCCTGTTAAGTTTCCTGATTAGTATTTTTCTGTATTTTTTCTGTATTTTCAGGTCAGGTCCCTTTATTTAATAAAAGCCTATATATTTGGCAGATGTAAAGCATACATGTGTATGTTTGTGTTAGTCCATTATTTTATTATTATTACTTTAACAGCTCAGGGATGTTCAAGGAGCAACCTGTTTGTGCACTTTCTGAAGATTTTTGCACCGTCACATAAAGGGTTGGAAAGTAATGCTTTTTTGTTTTTAATCCGATTCATCTATTAATCGAAAAAATAATCGACAGATTAATTGATTATTAAAATAATTGTTAACACACATAACCTACACACACACACATCTTCACACACACGTTCAGGGCTCAGAGGTGGATTTTGGTGGAGCATTCCCCACCGCCTGCAGTCACATGACAGTGCCGTGTCTCCCTCTCTGCATTGTGCTGGTTTGTCAAAAGATGTAGGTCACTGACCTGAGTGCTGAACTGGAATGCAGTCTCTCCCACTAGACGCCACTGGATGTAGGTCAGCTTGCCGCTCATGTGTCATGACGTGAGAACAACTGCACCGTGCAGTGAGGCCGGTCTTTCTATAGACAACAATGGAGCTCTGATATGCACAAAATACTTGTTATGGTAACGACAGAGGAAAAAATGCGATAACGTTGTTAAATATTACTTGCGATACATAAACAGGTATTAAAATGTACTCAGTTCATGGCTCGGACGGTCGCTGTACTTGTGCAGCGGTGTCACTCCTGTGTCCAAAATATTTAAAGCTACGCATCAAATAGGTCATCTTGACTCAAATAGGTCTTCTTACTGTGTTGTTGGGTGCCAGAATTGATATTGCACACATTTGAGGTGTTATTTGAGGCTCTGGCAAGCTACACCATCGGCAAACTGTTTCGGAGATGGAGAGAAAATGTTGCTAACAGTTTAGCTTATCCTTCCGCTAACCTCCTCAGCCGTTACTGCTTCTGCAGTGCAACAGGCTAAACTATGAGAGAGACGAAGGATAACAATATAAATATAATAAAAAAATATATACATATAATAAACAACAAACAGATAACAGTACTTGAGAGCAATATATGTATTATAAAATAAAATTGGCAAATGTATTTTAATAAGAAAAGAAAAGATGTGCAAGGGTGTTGAAGGAAATTGTCCTGTCTATGTGAGAGTCGGAGTGTGGGGGTCCTGGTCTTGGTTGATGAACCCGACTGCAGCTGAGAAGAAACTTTTCTTGGGGCGTGAGGTCTTTGGGCTGATGGACCGAAGCCTCCTGCCAAAGGAAAGGAACTCGAACACTTTGTGTCCAGGGTGAGAGCGGTCGGCTACAATCTTCCTTGCAGCCGATCACCCTCTCAGCAAAGCGGATTATACGCAGCTGCCTGCCCTGGTCCTCGGCAGTGGCTGCAGCGTACCAGACACTGATGCAGGAGCAGAGGATGGACTCCAGCGACATCTTCCTTCCCGTAGGGTGACGTTTGTCCTTCTCTCTGCAGGGTGAGGAAGCTGAAGGAGACGCTGGTGACGGTGCAGCAGCTCGATAAGAACATGAGCAACTTGCGGACGTGGCTGTCTCGCATCGAGGCGGAGCTGGCCGAGCCGGTGGTCTACAGCGTCTGCCACGGCGACGAAATCCAGAGGAAGCTGGCCGAGCAGCAGGTGGGTGGAGACTCAGTGGTTCTGGTTTCATGGAGAGCAGCTTAGTTTTAAACCGGTTAAATATCAAGCAAAGTCGTTCTCACGTGGCGGTACGTGAGATAAAAAAAATAAAATGTATATATTTTTTAAATTAGCATCTCTTTAAAATCCCTTTTGAAAACAGACCTATGTTTAGGCCTCTGCTCAAAAATTAAAAACAAACTAAAAAGGGTGAATCTCTGCAACCACTAGGGCTATTTGAATAATGTTGGTTTTATAATAAAAAACTACTCATTTGAGATTGTGTTCAAATGTGTAAGAAGTCTATATGTTAGTGGTTAAGAGTAAATGAAGATGAGCAAAAAAACACTTTCAGGATGATTATTTCTTTGGAATGATGCAGCTGTAAGGTCCAAACCTCCCAAATCATTCAATATTGAATCAGACACGGATGCACAGCGCTGTGTATTACATCTTTTTTTTCCAACCCAAAAATGCTTTGCGCTGGTCAGGGGGTACTCGGCTGAAATAACATTTCACACGGGGGTTCATCACTGAAGAAAGGTTGACAACCACTGAACTAGTGGAGGAAAGAGTGGAGCTTCCTCCAGCCCGGCCTCTTAGTGATGAAGACCAATCCAGAAGCGAAGGGGAGAACTGGTTTTGTTGTCATCAGAGGCGTCTAACCATCTAATGATCTCGGGCCTCCTCGGACCCGGTACCTCGATACCACGGCTGAGCTTGGACGTCTCCCAAGGGAAGTAACGGCGTAAAAAGCTTTCAGGTGCAGAATGGAGACTCCACCCTGAGGGGCAGGAAGCAGCTCTCTCTCGGGCTGGTGATGCACGCCTGCTCTTAAAGCCTTTATGTGTCGGCCACCCCGTCGCGGGCCGCTGCACGAGGACTTAATGCTCGCCGCAAAGCAGGCCAGCATTTTGTGAAGGGGGCGGCTGTCACGCTGGGCCGAGAGACGGTAAATGCACTCGAGAGCTCGGCCTCAGCCGGCGGCCCAAAGAAAGGAAATGGACTTTAACCAGTTGGTCCATTTTGTATCCTGCCGAACTGCCACTCTCCTAAAAGGAGGACGGGGTCTGGCTGGAGAGGCGGTGGATGGTGAAGCTTTAGAGAGTATTCAGACAGGGAAGGATCAGCCACCAGCATCTTGATCAGGTGTGTGTGTGTGTGTGTGTGTGTGTGTGTGTGTGTGTGTGTGTGTGTGTGTGTGTGTGTGTGTGTGTGTGTGTGTGTGTGTGTGTGTGTGTGTGTGTGTGTGTGTGTGTGTGTGTGTGTGTGTGTGTGTGTGTGTGTGTGTGTGTGTGTGTGTGTGTGTGTGTGTGTGTGCGCGTGTGTGTGCGCGTGTGTGTGCGCGTGTGTGTGTGTGTGTGTGTGTGTGTGACTAATCTCTGAAGCTGTCGGTCTGACAACAAATAAGCCTCATGGGGTCATGACCCCTTGGTAGCCCGTTTACGAGCTAGATATAAACCAATAAAAAGCTTCATTACGGAACTTGTTTTACGCATTCAACCAAAGCCGGCTGGAATGTGATTGTTCACACGGCCTGCAAACAGTTTCCTGTTCCTTCAGATTCGACGTATGACGGACATATGAGACACGTATGACGGACATATGAGACACGTATGACGGACATATGAGACACGTATGACGGACATATGAGACACGTATGACGGACATATGAGACACGTATGACGGACATATGAGACACGTATGACGGACATATGAGACACGTATGACGGACATATGAGACACGTATGACGGACATATGAGACACGTATGACGGACATATGAGACACGTATGACGGACATATGACGCACGGGCAGAAACCAGGAGAAAAGAAAACTGAAATTGATAAAAGTGAGGAAGAAATGCAGCACAGAAAAAAGGAGGCTTCAGCTCTCTACCTCTCTCTCTCTCTGTCTCTCTGTGTCTCCCTCTCTCTCTCTCTCTCTCTCTCTCTCTACCTCTCTGTCTCTCTCTTTCTCTCTCTCTCTCTCTGTCTCTCTCTCTCTCTCTCTGTCTCTCTGTCTCTCTCTCTGTCTCTCTCTCTCTCTCTCTCTCTGTCTGTCTCTCTCTCTGTCTCTCTCTCTCTCTCTCTCTCTCTCTCTCTCTCCATTAGCGGGTGACGGACGGCTGAAATGACTTCCTGTGGAGGAGCTCTTTACGCTTTCATCTGTCACTGTGGCAACCCGGAGAGTGGTAACTGAACAAAATAGAGCGGACAAAAGTGCTGTCAGGCTACACACACACACACCAAAATGCAGTCAGTTGTTGAAGACTTATAAAATAACTTTTAACATACGGTCGCCATTTTTAGTCCCTTTTTATATTTTGAGTAGTTTTGATTTAATAATAACGACAATGTGGCATAAAAGCTTTATTACAGTAATAATACTTTCCACCGTATGAATCTTAAGGTTATCTCTAAAACAAGAGACGTATTTAAATATCACCGGTGCAACATATATATATATAAATATATATACGTATATTAAGTGCTCTCCATTGAGTCCACGAATGGGGACTGGAGCCTGGATGCAGAGATATAAAGAGAATATAGAGTACAACAAACAATGATAGTAAAATCAATAGTAGCATCAGCAGCAACAACACAGATATCAATAGATAAATCAAATGATAATGCATTAGAGGGTGAACACAGAGGATCAGTATGAGGGGCTTTTAGAAAAGACAGGAATGAACCTGAAAGAGTAACAGTTCCCTTTAAAGGAGACCAGGAAGTGTTTTTGTTAATGGAGCCTTCGTAGTTCTGATGCTGGACTTCTGTCCTCCACTCAGGAAGCACAGCACGGCCGACCGGCCCTTTAAGTGACTACGTGAGGCTTTGCAGGTTTGTGTGGCCGAACTGTGAGAACATTTAAAATATGAAGGAACCCAAACGGTGGGATGGACCTGAGCTGCTCCTGCAGGGAACCTGTTAGTCCTCCTTCACGTTCAGCTTCCAGGCATCAGTTTGGACCCTTAAACTGGGACCCGTTCTGTAGTGTAAGCCCGGCCCGGTGACTGAGCCTGTCTCTGGCGTTTGGCTTCCAGGATCTGCAGCGGGACATCGAGCAGCACACGGACAGCGTGGCCTCGGTGCTGACGCTCTGCGACGTGCTGCTGCGCGACGCCGACGCCTGCGACCGCGAGGACGACTCCATCCAGCAGACCACGCGCAGCCTGGACCGGCGCTGGAGGAACATCTGCTCCATGTCCATGGAGAGGAGGATGAGGTCTGTATGCCGTGTTTCAGGACGACGGTTGAGAGGACGAGTGTCTGAACGCTGCGCCTGCTTCCAGGATCGAGGAGACCTGGCGGCTCTGGTGCAAGTTCCTGGACGACTTCTCTCGCTTTGAAGACTGGCTGCAGACGGCCGAGCTCACTGCGGCGCAGCCGGACTCGTCCGACGTGCTCTACACCGGCGCCAAGGAGGAGCTCAAGAAGTTCGAGGTCAGGAGACGAGTCGTTTGTTTGTTTGTTTGTTTGGCTTTTGACGAACTCCGAAAGGGAACATTTCTCATTAACGTTCTTATGAAGTTTTTCTCTGGTGATATCATTAAAAGAGTTTTGCACGTAAATGCAGTCACTTTTAAATAAAGACACAATATTCAAGATATTTCTATTTTCATTGGCACAGATAACAGACAGTTACTCCGTACAATGAAAAACGTATTTTGTTCGGTCCTCCTTCCACACAGAATTACAATAAACCTAAGGTAAAAATTAAGAATACAAGAATACAAAAAACATTGCTATAAATGCTAATAGTATAAGAAAATATATAAAAAGAAGGCACAAAAATCAGTTTTTGTTAGTTTGCACTGATCTAAATCAATAAAACGTCATAACAATGGTGTGTGATGGACTCTAATGGAAATTAAAAGTATAATAATATGCAAAAAAAATAAAGGGGAGGTTTCTAATGACCCCATAACTATGAATTTTAGAGAATATTATAGATCCAAAAAGTCTCTATTCCGTGTCCATCTACTTCAGCACCACGGACAGCGTACACGTTAAAACCCGTCCGACTGGTTTCTCCCGCCAGGCGTTCCAGCGGCAGGTCCACGAGCGCCTGACTCAGCTGGAGCTGGTCAACAAGCAGTACCGGCGCCTGGCCCGCGAGAACCGGACCGACGCCGCCAGCAAGCTCAAGGTCCTGGTGCAGGAGGGGAACCAGCGGTGGGACGGCCTGCAGAGGAGGGTGGCGTCTGTCCTCCGCAGACTCAAGGTGAGATGCATTTGAACTTCAATACCCAGAAGCCCCGGCGGCAGCACCGCTGCATGAACGCTGCTCTCCGCTCGGCGTTAAGCCGCCGGGATTGAGGTCAGACGGTGAGGAGGCGGATGTTTGTCTCTGAGCAGATGGAGGATGTTTATGTTGCTTTATTAAAGGCTGCATGTGATCAAAGACGTCAGCTGATCGGTGATTATTTATATTTACATCACGGGAATGTGCAGTCAACACATCACTGTGGGCTTTTATACTGTTAAATATGATATACATATAATAATATTACACAAATAAATAATATTATATTTATTTATATGAATAAATAAACAAATAATATGTATTTATTTATTTAATCATATAAATAAATTATATTTTTTATAAATAATATATAAATACTTAATATTTGATACCATAACTGTTGTAAATATTGTTCCTTAATTTCAAATAATTAATTTTATTTGTAACGCTGGTCCTTTTATTCTATGTTTATTGTTATGCACCTTTCATTAACGTACCAATAATTTATTCTGATGAGGAAAAACTCCCAAAATAATCTCTTAAGGCTGAAAGACAGGACGAGCCCTCCCCTCTGGAGGCATAACATCATAATATCATAACAACATGATACAATAAGACATCTGCTAACTGAGTCCCCCTCTGCAGCACTTCACCTCCCAGAGGGAAGACTTTGAGGGGACCCGCGAGGGGATCCTGGTCTGGCTGACGGAGATGGACCTGCAGCTCACCAACGTGGAGCACTTCTCCGAGAGCGACGTGGAGGACAAGATGAGGCAGCTGAACGTGAGTCTGCTGCGGAGCTCGGCCTGGCGCTGCTCGGCCTGCTAGTCCTGACCGATGGATAAACCTCTGACCCCCCCTCCCCCTGCAGGGCTTCCAGCAGGAGATCACCCTGAACACCAACAAGATCGACGCCCTCATCGTGTTCGGGGAGATCCTGATCCAGAAGAGCGCCCCGCTGGACGCCGTGCTGATCGAGGACGAGCTGGAGGAGCTGCACTCGTACTGCCAGGAGGTGTTCGGACGCGTGGCGCGCTTCCACCAGCGGCTCGTCAGCCGGAGGCCGGTCAGCACTGCTCAGGGCTGTGGGGGTGGTGGTGGGTTAGTATTAGTACAAATTATTTTCTGTTGTCCTTGGAGGTCTTGGAGGAGGAGAGGGAGCTGTCGGACCTGGACGACCCGGCTGAGCTCACCGACGGGACTTCCTCCTGGGAGGAGGCGAGGAAGGAGGAGGAGGAGGTGCCGGCAGTGGGCGGAGTCTCTGCCGGACGACAGGCGGCGTGCCACCTCCTCGTGCCCCCCCTGGAGCGGTCGGGAAGAGAGACCCCCGTCAGCGTGGACTCCATCCCGCTGGAGTGGGACCACACCGTGGACGTGGGGGGGTCGTCGTCACACGAGGATGACGAAGACGAGGCCACCTTCTTCAGCGCCCTGTCAGTGAAGTCCGTGACCGACCCGCCCAGCTGGCATCAGCCCGGCTCCCCACAGCGGAACAGAGTTCCCCTGAAAACCATCCGAGGATCGCCCCCCAGCTGCAGTACCGCCTTCCACCAGCAGGGCTACGTAAGCACCACACACACAGACGGCTTCAGAGGCCAGAGCCATCGTCTAAGGTGTGTGTGTGTGTGTGTGTGTGTGTGTGTGTGTGTGTGTGTGTGTGTGTGTGTGTGTGTGTGTGTGTGTGTGTGTGTGTGTGTGTGTGTGTGTGTGTGTGTGTGTGTGTGTGTGTGTGTGTGTGTGTGTGCGCAGGCTAAGCTGATGTCAGAGTGCAGCGGCAGCATCAACAGCGTGAAGCGGGTGAAGCTGATCCTGAACGACGAGGAGGATCTGGAGGATCCGGGTCTGACCAGCAGCACGGCGGACAAGCAGACCAGCACAGGTACCCCGACAGAGATAGACTACAGGAGCCAGAGGTCTCACTCTGTTGGAGTTTCTGTGAACAAATTTAAAGACATAGCGGTGCAGGGAAACAAGGAGTTTTCTTTCTGGGTGAAATATTTGTTTTAAACAACTCTGGCAGACGATGTAAGGACTCCTTTTTAGATTTAGTGATTTCATTTATTGTGAGACACACACTGAGGATCACACACTGAGGAACACACACACACTGAGGAACACACACACTGAGGAACACACACTGAGCATCACTGTCATTGTGGCTCTGCAGGCGTCATCGAGCGCTGGGAGCTGCTGCAGGTGCAGAGGTTCAGCAGCGAGGCCGAGCAGGCCGAGGAGGCGGAGCTGCAGCTGTGGCAGAAGCTGAACGCCGACCTCGGCGACCTCACTTCCTGGTTGGGCCGCGTGCAGCCGGAGCTGCAGCGGCTGCAGAGCATCGCGCCGTCCTCCAGCACCCGAGACATCGAGCTCAACATCGGGGAACTCAAAGTAAAAACCGCCGCAGATCAACGTACGGAGGAGAAGAGATCACTTAAAGCTCACCTCACCTCCTCCTGTCTCTCTCCCTCCCTCCAGGAGATGCAGAAGACCTTCAACAGCTACAAGTGTCTGATGATCTCCTCCAACCTGAGCAGCCGCCACTTCCTGCGGGGCGACGGCGCCGAGCTGCAGGAGCTCCGCGACGCTCTCGGCTCAGCCAATCACAGCTGGACGCTGGCCTGCGGCGGCCTGGAGAGCTGGGAGAGGAGGCTGCAGGCCGCTCTCATGCAGTGTCAGGTGGGAGGAGCGTCCACGATGAAGGTCAGGAGGAAGATGAGGGTCACCCGTGGACGTTTAAATGACCTTCTTCCTCTTCGCCTTTCTTCTCCTTCTTCTTTGTCTTCTCCTTCCTCTTCTTCCTCTTTTTCTTCCTCTCCTCTTCCTCAGGAGTTCCATGAGACGCTGCACTCTCTGCTGCTGTGGCTCTCTCAGGCTGAGAACGAACTCTCCTCGGTGAGCGTTGGTGAGCGCTCGTCGCCGCCTCGCTCCGTCCTGCAGCAGCGAGACGCGCTGACGGTGAGTCCAGCTGTTAGCAGCTAGCTGTTAGCGAGCTAGCTGTTAGCCGTGTTAGCCTTTAGCCAGCTAGCTGTTAGCCGAGCTAGCTACTGACTTCGGACCACATCTATATTCCTTGACAGACAGTATTTCTCCACCTGCCCGTAAATAGCGATGTAACTAGAGTTGAAGCATCGTCACCTGCTGACTGCTCTCTGTCGCCCCCTGCCTGCAGGCGCTGCAGCAGCGGCTGCGCAGCCGCCAGCGGGAGGTGTCCTCGCTGCAGGAGATCTGCTGCCAGCTCCTCCTGGAGGCCACGGGGGAGGAGCGCCTGGAGGCCAAGGAGAAGGTGCACGTCATTGGCAACAAGCTGCAGCTGCTGCTGCGGCAGGTGTCCGCCCACCTGGGCGCGCTGCGGGTAGGCTGCTGCACATTTATCATTTTATATTTATTTTGTCGCATTTGTGGCTATATAGTATTTATTTTATTGTTATGAAGTTATATTAAAACCTGTGACCTTTGACCTCTGGGTCTAAACTGTCTGTTTGCCGTCTCAGGAAACCAGCTCAGAGATGGACAGCATCGGACTGGGAACACTGGGCTCTCCTCTGCTGCTGCACACGGTAACGTCTGGTTAACGTCAAGCTACTTTAAAACATTAACTTCAACTTTAAACCTCTTTCCTCTGTGTGAAGCCATACAAATGTGTGAAAAAAGCAATATAAATATCTGTTAAATACACATTAATGCAGCAGCAATATAAATCCAAAAACATCATATTATTATTGGGAATATTTCACTGTCAAATGAGTACTTTATGCTTTCAATACTTACATATTATGTTCTGTGTGTTTCGCTGCAGGAGGCTGAACAACCAGCGACTAAAAGGTGATTTTTGCAACTTTTTCATTTATGATTTTATTTATTTTAAACTAAAAGGTTCAGTTCCTTCAAATAAAATAAAAACAATGGAGGAGATCAGAAACAATTACATTTCAACAGACTCTTTTTATTTCCTCTTGATTATTACAGTTTTCATAGGAACCATTTCTTTGGGTCACTTTTTAAATTAGGTTTACATTTTGGGGATTAAGAAGAACTAAAGATATAATAATAATAATAATAATAATAAAGAGCTTTCCCCCTCAACCACCTGTATCCTCCGCCCTCTTCCAGGGAGGAGAGGAGGGCTTCCCCCCCCCGGCGGCCCTTCTTCCAGCGAGTCCTCCGCGCCGCCTTCCCCCTCCACCTGCTCCTCCTCCTGCTGCTGGTCCTCGCCTGCCTCGTGCCGCTGAGCGACGAGAGCCACAGCTGCACGCTGGCCAACAACTTCGCCCGCTCCTTCTACCCCATGCTGCGCTACACCAACGGCCCCCCGCCCACATGATGCCCCGCCCACATGATGCCCCGCCCACACGATGTCCCGCCCACATAATGCTGCGCTACACCAACGGCCCCCCGCCCACATGATGCCCCGCCCACACGATGTCCCGCCCACATAATGCTGCGCTACACCAACGGCCCCCCGCCCACATGATGCCCCGCCCACACGATGTCCCGCCCACATAATGCTGCGCTACACCAACGGCCCCCCGCCCACATGATGCCCCGCCCACACGATGCCCAGCCCACACGATGTCCCGCCAACATAATGCTGCGCTACACCAACGGCCCCCCGCCCACATGATGCCCCGCCCACACGATGTCCCGCCCACATAATGCTGCGCTACACCAACGCCCCCCCGCCCACATGATGCCCCGCCCACACGATGTCCCGCCAACATAATGCTGCGCTACACCAACGGCCCCCCGCCCACACGACGCCCCGCCCACACGATGCCCCGCCCACATAATGCTGCGCTACTCCAACGGCCCCCCGCCCACATGATGTCCCGCCCACATAATGCTGCGCTACACCAACGGCCCCCCGCCCACATGATGCCCCGCCCACACGATGTCCCACCCACATAATGCTGCGCTACTCCAACGGCCCCCCGCCCACATGATGCCCCCTCATGATGCCCCTCCCACATGATGACCTGCCCACTTGATGCTGCGCTACACCACATGAAAAAAAATCCAAGATGGAACCCATCGTGCAAAGACACGCCTCCCTTTCACAAAAAAGAAGCCCCGCCCATCAGGAGAGCTGCCACAGGTCGGTCTGTTCCTGAAAAGAAAATCCAAAATTGAAGCCCTGAACAGCGTTAATGTGCAAAGACAAAAAGAAAAGCCATCCCGGCTAGAAGGCCTCATGTTTTGTTCTTACAATTCAAAATGTTTATCGGATTTGTATTTAAAAATATATATATTTATTGTTTGTGGAGTTCAGTTATGAAGAAAACAAAAGAAGCCATATCACTGGTTTGTTAAAGAGGGTTTGTCATTTTTAAATGTAGTTCTTTCATCCACCAACAAATTCATAAACCTATTTTAATAATACCGACGGGTTTGTACTAAACTGGAGGAAAAAGGGACATTTTTATGAACCAAAGCCATTTTCTAGCACTGCAGCGTTTTTACCGTTTTCAGATATGAAGCCAATTATGGATCGCACCTTTTGTACAGAGACGTTTTGAGTGATATTTAAGAAGATTCATACGACGAGCTCTGCAGATCGTGTACTTATTGCTGTTATTGATGCTCATATCTGTATATACGGCGAAACACAGACACAAATAGAGACTTTGAGTGTTACTGAAATCTATATTTAACACGGGCAATAGTTTACATGCCAGTGGATTAAAACAGATATTTTCCTATGATTATGGTTATTGTAGTAATCTTTCATTATTTTAAGCAGATCACTGAACTGAAAGGTTTAAAAGTCCCATGAACTCATAGAGTTACGAGCCTCGTTAGTTATAAAATAAATGTTTGAATTAAGTTTTAAAGCTGTTACATTGTTTCAGCATCCAGCTGGTGAAACAATGTAACAGTTACACAGAAGTGATACTTTGTAACACATTCAAAGATCTTCATGCAGACACAGCGTTAATATTATTGATCCTAAAAAGGTAACTTTAAGTTTTTGATCATAATTTATAATCTCAGCCTCAAACAACAAAAAGGTCTGTAAAGTTGGATTTAAAGTTGATCTATTATTTATGGGATGTATAATTATCTTTTTTGATTGACAATAAACTGTTTGCAATGATTTATGCTGTTTACTGTACGTCTTTGGCTAAAAGCTCATCAGATATGAATGACTTGATATAAACATTATTGATATAAATGTTAGAAGGTATGACTTGATATAAAAACTCAAGTGTTTGATCCTAATCTGTACGCAACAGAAACAAACGACAAAGTGTCAAGTTGGGTTTATTTTGTGAAGTCTTTATTTATGGGATGTATAGATTGTCATTGTTGATTGACAATAAACTGTGTTGACTGTCACCGGGTTTAGAGAAAGACCCAAAGACCCCGGTTCAGAGCAGGCAAAAGATCTCACAGAAGTGTGTGTGTGTGTGTGTGTGCATGCATGCGTGTGCACGCTACAGACATCAGAGAGAAAGCAGTGACACGTATCCGTCGAGCAGTGGAAGGTAATCTGGCACCGAGGCTGAATTTACATTGGCAGCGAAGTGGCTCGACCGGACGTCCAAAAAGGTTCTAAATGATGCGTTCGGGGTCATAAATCCAGAATTCTGAAGGATCAAAACAAAGCGTTTGAACTCCGATGGCACCAAACAACTAAAGGAGAAGCTTGTGTGGTCAGCGGGGAGCAAGAACACGGCAAACAAGCCCAAACACGAGGCTTCACAACGTGCAGAGGCAACGTTCAAGGACTCAAAGCAAACAGTCGTCTGCAGAACGCAGCCGGTTCCTCGAGTTCTGTGAACGGCAGAATGTTTACCGGACGCATTCTGCTGTGTTTATACCGGCTTACTTTTCTGCTTAATTTTATTTTTAAGAAAAACTAAATGTATGCGTTAAGTTATTCGTGAATACGTTTTCCATCCTGCTTTCTTTGCAGCAAACAAAACATAGTTTAACATTTAGAAACACATTGCACATCAACATGCATTAGCATGTTAGCTTTACCCTTGAAAGAGAGCTTAAGCTAACAATATATTCAGTCGTTAGTATCACAAGTATCAAGACATGAATGAAGTATTCAAATCCATCTGAAGTGCTGCAGCAACTTAAACACGACAGTATTTAACTTTACCAGCGTAGCTAGACCGTTATACTTTAGCATGCTAGCACTGTCAACCTGCATATAATAAGCATGTTAACATGCTAATGTTTAGCATGCTAGCACTGTGTCAACCTGCATATAATAAGCATGTTAACATGCTAACGTTTAGCATGCTAGCATTGTGTCAACCTGCATTTAATAAGCAAGTTAACATGCTAACATTTATCATGTTAGCACTGTGTCAACCTGCATATAATAAGCATGTTAACATGCTAACGTTTAGCATGTTAGCACTGTGTCATGCATATGATTAGCATGTTAATATGCTAACGTTGTACATATTTCATATTTCTTCCAAAATAAGGTCCCAGTGGAAGGAGAGGGACTTCGCCTTTCTATACAATTAGAAAGTAATGTTTAGCATGATAGGAATATAAACCTACAGTTAATATTAGCTGAGCTTAGCGGTTTAGCGTGTATGGAGTAAAATGGGTTATTTAGGAGGTTTTGTGTCCGAGCCTCTTGTGGTGTAAAGCCAGCCTCAGACCAGAGACCCGAGGAGCGCTAACAGTCTTCTTGTTGAAAGGCCAACCTGCTGCGTCGGGACGGGAACTCCTAGTTTTGTACAAAGAGAGTAGAAAACACCTGAAGAACAGGTGAAATACCAAAGAACACAGAAGAGAAGAACCAGCGGGATGGAAAGCGATGCCCTTTGTTTTGTTTTAGGAATACAAGCGACAACCTTCATGTAAATGTGAGCCGTGAAGCTCCGCCCTGTGAGGATGTTTACAGCGAGGTGAAAAAGAGAAATACAAATACTGCATATCAAAAGAGAGCGCACAATCACAGGAAAGATGTACGCACACAAAATATACATTCCATTTTTCTTCAAAGACTAAAAACATCTCAACAATAGAGGAAAGAAATACCTCGAAACAGAACTTTCCATTTGTTTTTTTTTAATCCTTTTTTGTTGTTTCCTTCTCTCCAAGGGGGCGGGGCTTTAAAGTCCCACTTAGTCTCTTTGGCCCATCACCCCTCTAAAGCGGTTTCCATGACGCCTCGGCTGGCGATGATGTAATCGCTCGGCTGCACCGATGGACAGTCGTCCCCCGGCTGCAGCGACCACGGCTCTGGGTGGATGTAACTGGGAGGGGAGGAGTCACAGTTACGATCCACTGGGAACCAGTTGGACAGAATTCTGTTCTGTCTTTCAATCTTTATTTTCCTTCCAACCTTTTTTTTTCTAACACTTCTTTTCCTCTTGTCCTTATTATCCCTCGTTCCTTTCTCCATGACATCATACCCTTCCTCCATACCCTCCTTTCTATCATTTATTTATTCTTACCCTCCTCTTTCTATCCTTCCTTTATTCTAACCTTTCATTTGTCTTAATTTATTTCCTTGCTACTTTTCTTCTCTTCTTCTCTCTTTCCCCTTTCCTCCCCCTTTCCCCGCAATTCCTTCCCACATTCCCTTCTTCTTTCCTTCATTCCCTCTTTTCTCCCTCTTGCCATATTACTCTCCTTATTTCCTTCATTCCGTCCTCCCTCCTTTCTTTACCTTCTGCTTTCTTTTCCTTCTTCAACTGAAACTCCCAAAAACTCTTCCTAATGAGTTTTCCCTCTTTCCTCCTCTGAAGACCTTGACTCGTCTTTCCACTGAGAAGTGTTTAAACTTCTATAAAAACATATTTGAAGAACTTTTCCATTTCAAATAAAGTCGATGAAAAGATAACTTACTCGTTGCCGTCCATGTGAGACGCCACTAAACTCTGATAGGGAGGCGACGACTGGAGGGGCGGAGCCTGCAGGTGTCCGTCCAACAGGACCGGGTCCTCGAGGGGTCCACGCGGGCCGTCGGCGGCCGGCTGCTGGTGATACGGGGTCTGGTTGTACTGGTTCTGGTTCTGGTTCTGGTCGGAGAACGAGTCAGAGCTCGCCGAGGACGACGGCTGACCGCCGCCGGTCATGTTGGCGTCCAGCATCTCCAGCAGGAGGTCGTAGACCAGAACCACGTTCTTCCTCTTCATGGTGGACAGGTGGTCCATGCCTTTGTTGCTGCGGAGGGAAGCGGAGGTTCAGGTTCATTAGGGCCACGACAGGAAGTGATAGGAAGTGACAGGAAGTGACAAGAAGTGACAAGAAGTGACAGGAAGTGACAGGAAGTGACAAGAAGTGACAAGAAGTGACAGGAAGTGACAAGAAGTGACAAGAAGTGACAGGAAGTGACAGGAAGTGACAAGAAGTGACAGGAAGTGACAGGAAGTGACAAGAAGTGACAGGAAGTGACAGGAAGTGACAGGAAGTGACAGGAAGTGACAGGAAGTGACAAGAAGTGACAAGAAGTGACAAGAAGTGACAGGAAGTGACAGGAAGTGACAGGAAGTGACAAGAAGTGACAGGAAGTGACAGGAAGTGACAAGAAGTGACAGGAAGTGACAGGAAGTGACAAGAAGTGACAAGAAGTGACAAGAAGTGACAGGAAGTGACAAGAAGTGACAAGAAGTGACAAGAAGTGGATCAGACACAGGAAACAGGAAGCAGATTGCTCTGTTGCATCTTTCAGCCACGACTTCTAGACTTCTCTGCTCGTCTCTATCTCAAATCTACTTCTTTCTTTTGATTGATTAGTAACTTGAACTATTGTTTCTTTGTTACTGTGTTCTTTATGTTCCTGCTGGTGTGGCTTTGGGTGGATTGAGAGCTTCATAAATAAAGTTTCCTCTTTATCATCCCTCTAAACGAGGACGGGTTCATTGCCTTCTTGAAAAGTCTTTAGCATCATTTCAAGTCGAGCGTTCTGTGTTCATGAGCGTTAATGTTGGAATATGTGCTGATCTCAAAGACAGACGTAAAGTTGGCGGACGATTAATAAAAGCCTCGTGTGCTCGATCCCGTCCTCCGGGCTCTGCGGTTGCACGGCTTCCTGCCGCCCGCTGGCTGTACCTGACGTGGCGGATGTGGGAGAGCAGCATGGTGAGGTGTCCCAAGCGGAGCGTCTGCTGCTGGGTGGACAGGCCCAGCTTGGAGATGGCCCAGACCAGAGCATCGATCACCGAGTCCAGCAGGCGCAGCAGCTTGTTCCTGCTCTCCAGCTCCTCGGCCGTCTGCGGGGAGCCGGTACACAGATCTGCAACGCAAGGCGAACGTCAGCGCTGCTGCAGGAGGCCGACGCCCACCTGTCATTCATCTTTATATCAGTTATGAGTCGGCTGTGGTGGACGCTGCGCTGTACCAGAGCAAGAGGAGAATATGGAAGATTCATCTTTTCTGAAAGACTTTCAGACAGAAATAGAGTTTATAATGAAACCGACGTGATCAGTCAACCTTTAAACGATGACGTTGTATCCTGAAGCCTCCAGAGGCCACAAAACACTAAAGCTGTCGTTTGTTTTTCAGACCAGCGCCGATCCAAGGGAAGCGTTGGCCCGACGGTCGCAGATTACTTAAACTTTATTACATTTGGCATATTTAAATATTAATATTTCTTTCAATTTCACTTCTTTCACAATTTGTTCTCCTTGTCTTTTATTCTTCTTTTAATTTAGGAGCAGTGGCCTGGAGAGCAGCTTGATTCAGTGTCTTGCTCAAGGACACTTCAACATGTATCTGTGGATCAAAGACCAGGCATCGAACCGCCTACCTTGTGGTCGCAGGACGACCGCTCTACCCATGAGCCACTTCCTGTTCGTTTTGTTTAATTAACATTACCATAAATAAATGTTGGTATTTATTACTTTTTGATGACGAGGAAACCCAAAAAGCTTCATGTGGCACCGCGAGACAACGAGAGTCCACAAACAAAAACTAAATAAAAAACTAAACTAAATAAAAAACTAAATTACACTATTACGTTCCCGGTTGGAGTCTTTAATGAAACACGGCCGTTAAACATCTGGCCCATCGGGACGCCGTGATGGACATTCCAGATGAAGAAGACGGGGAAGCTGTAGATCACCCGTCCACCCACCGGCACCGAGGACGGAGCCACAGCCTCCATCTGTCCAAATACATAAATCTTAAAATCCCTCCCTGTTCTCTTTCACGTTTTCAGACTCAATTTCACTTCTTTCGCAATTTGTTCTCTTTCGCTGTTCTTCTCCTCGGGCCAGCTGCAGCGCAGCCGAGTCAACAGAGAGAACCGAGTTAAACTCTGCAAGGACAAGCGGAGAGGCCGGTCACCTCCAGGAGGGGCGACCTCTGTGAGGGGTCGACCTCTGTGAGGGGCGACCTCTGTGAGGGACGACCTCTGTGAGGGACGACCTCTGTGAGGGACGACCTCTGTGAGGGGGCGACCTCTGTGAGGGGTCGACCTCTGTGAGGGGCGACCTCTGTGAGGGACGACCTCTGTCCCGCTACCTTCGGTGGTTGTCGGGGAGCTGCTGCTGCAGCGCTGACAACACTTTTTTTTTTTTTTTTTTTAATTTGTGCTGAATTTTCAGTGTTGTTTACTTGAGCTCAAACAGTGCAGCCACACATTCTTGTTGCAACGCTCGCTGCTAGCGCTTTTGCTGCTAGCGCTTTTGCTGCTAGCGTTTTTGCTGCTAGCGCTTCTGCTGCTAGAACTCGCTGCTAGCGCTTCTGCTGCGAGCGCTTCTGCTGCGAGCGCTTCTGCTGCGAGCACTTGCTGCTAGCGCTTTTGCTGCTAGCACTTGCTGCTAACACTTGCTGCTAGCACTTCTGCTGCTAGCGCTTCTGCTGCTAGCACTTGCTGCTAGCGCTTTTGCTGCTAGCACTTGCTGCTAGCGCTTCTGCTGCTAGAACTCGCTGGTAGCGCTTCTGCTGCTAGTGCTTCTGCTGCTAGCACTTGCTGCTAGTGCTTCTGCTGCTAGCACTTGCTGCTAGCGCTTTTGCTGCTAGCACTTGCAGCTAGCGCTTCTGCTGCTAGCACTTGCTGCTAGCACTTGCTGCTAGCGCTTTTGCTGCTAGCACTTGCTGCTAGCGCTTTTGCTGCTAGCACTTCTGCTGCTAGAACTCGCTGCTAGCGCTTCTGCTGCTAGTGCTTCTGCTGCTAGTGCTTCTGCTGCTAGCACTTGCTGCTAGCACTTGCTGCTAGCGCTTCTGCTGCGAGAACTCGCTGCTAGCAGAATCAGCTGCACATCTCATTTTTTTTTTCTCTGCAGGTTGTGATGACTAGGAGACTTCACAAAACAGTTATATGGACCAAAGAAATGTGATTGAGATCATATTTATTATAAGTTTCATTCAAGTGGCAACAGACATCCAAGCAGAGCCACAAAGTGATCTGGGTTAAGTGAGAAGAACCCAATGCACCGCTTGGAGGGATGTCTGCAAACTAACTCACCCGTCAGCAGAGAGGAAGAAAAGCTGCGTCAGCAAAACTCACTGGAGTTGAGGAGGATCATGGCCTTGAGACAGACGTACTCCTCCCTCTGAAGCTTCAGCTCACGAAACCGGGAGGTGGCGGCCAGCAGCATGTCGAAAATCTCCATGATGCCCTCAACACACTGTCCCTCCTCCCTAGAGAGAGGGAGAGAGCAAGAGAGAGGGAGAGAGAGAGGGAAAGAAGAAAAGAACATCACGGAGGGGAAGAATAACTAGAGCCCAAAACACCTTTTCAGCTGAAAACCAATGTTTACTTTATGTAATTCATATGTTAAAGCTGCATTCTCTCTCCTGACCACCAGGGGCGACTCCTCTGGTTGTATAGAAGTCTATGCTTCATGTGTTAAAGCTGCATTCTCTCTTCTGACCACCAGGGGGCGACTCCTCTGGTTGTATAGAAGTCTAGGCTTCATGTGTTAAAGCTGCATTCTCTCTCCTGACCACCAGGGGGCGACTCCTCTGGTTGTATAGAAGTCTATGCTTCATATGTTGAAGCTGCATTCTCTCTTCTGACCACCAGGGGGTGACTTGATGTATTCCCTTGATTTAGTAAATTATGATAAATGCTTTAGGGGCGGGGCTACATCAGGGGTCAACACCAGACTCTACATCGCTCCTCCTCAGTCCATATATGGTCACTTCCTGTTCTCTGGTTGCAGAACATATTCCTACTTGGCAAAGGCCAAATTGTGAACTTGCATCTTCATCACCTCTTTATTCTTCTCTGATAATATTCATAGTTACCACACCAAGGCTTTCATGCTGGCACTAGAATAAAAAACAACTTCCTGATTGGCAGGTGTGCAACACATTATTAAGTTTGCACAAAGAGAAAACGACCTGACGTCGGTGCTTTGCTTTGCTGCTGTTTATTATTTATTATTCTGATGGCTGAACAAAGATCTGCAGCTGGGATGCAAATATATGCACCGACCCGGCTCCCAGCCCCCAGAGCTGCATCCTAAGTGTTGATTGGCTACGGTCCTGTTACCTCCCAAATATTTACACCTCTGACTTGACAAAAAATATCTGTTTGCGAGACCAACAGATGAACAAGGAAGAGAGAAAGAAGAGAGAGAACAAAGAGAAGAGAGAGAAGAGCTGCAGGACCAGAACCCGACAGACTGCATCCAGGAAGCGAGTTGTGTTATGAGAACACGGCGAGGTTGAGCTAAGCCGGTGGAGATAGTTCCCGTGGCAGTGGAGGAAAGAAAGGTCACAATAGATGCTATTGTCCTCCAAACGTGTTCTCTTATCATCTCACTCGCTTTCTGCCGCATCAGGACAGGAAGTCAGGAAGACGAGCCAATGGTTTGGTCTTTCTGGTGGATTTGTAAAAAAAAAAAAGAAGAAAGGAAATACTATAGGATACCAGCAATTTACCTAAAACATTAAAAGTTTGTATACACTTTTCCTAGTATATATATATATATATTTTTTTTTTTCTTTCGGCTGCAGGAGGAAGTGTACTCGGGTTCAGAGGAAACTCCAGGCTGCCGGTCCGGCCTCATTACGGCTGTTTACCGTGAACACAGCGAGAGCCAAGAGGCAGCTCGTCTGGCTGAAGTTGAAGGTCATCCAGACGGGAACGCCGGGAGATAAAGCAGCTTTTGGCAGGAGAACCAGCCGCCTGCAGGAGAACGGGATCATCTGCAGAGAGCCGGCGATACCGGACGCCTCAAGGCCTCAAGGCCTCCTGCAGCTCTTCAACCACAGAGCAACGACGTGGGGGGAGGGGCCAACACAGCTGGATGACCACACGCTGCCTCAGGGGGAGGGGCCAACACCAGCTGGGTGACCACACGCTGCCTCAGGGGGAGGGGCCAACACCAGCTGGGTGACCACACGCTGCCTCAGGGGGAGGGGCCAACACCAGGAAACACATTAACATAATAGAGGCCTTTAGTGTATCAGGTGAGGAGGGAACTCACCTTTGAGACTAGAGACACGTTTGTTTATGATTTACAACACAGTGAAGTGTGAGAATATTAAAATCATTTAAGTAAGAAAAAGTAGCAATTAAATAATGTTAAAATGTTTCAAAATAAAAGTGCTAATTGTGAAGCAGAAGGATCTATTTAACTATTATTTTATAATTTTATATTATATAATTTTATACATTTTATATTTATTATTTTATTTTATATTATTTTATAATTAAGGCTCTATGTAATTATTATTATTACAAGTAAACATTGTGATGTTGCAGCTGCTCCTTTATAGAATATAATAATGTAACAATGTATTAAAGTAATTAGTAACTACAGCTGTCAACAAGTACCAGAAGGAGAAAGAAAGTCAAACAGTTCCCTTTGAAACGGCGAAGAAGTAGAAAGTTAAGCAATACTTAAGTACCTCAAAAGTGTATAAAAGTACTTATGACACTACTCATGTACTTTGTAGTGGACTCTTCCTACACGTCGAGCTTCTTGCTGATGTTTCATAATAAAAGCATCGTGCTGAAATAGTGCAAATTTTTTATTTTATTTTGTAAAAGCTTACATTTAAGGGTTAATTACTTAAATGCCACAAAGTTATTTTGTCACGTTGAGATATGAAAATACATTTAGGTGAAACATTCAGTCTCACGTGTCAGATTGGAATAAAAACCCCACTTTATATATATAAATATAAATATATATATACCTCATCCCATACGTCGTATAAGAGGACGTATAATCTCCAGTCCGCTCACCTGTTGAGCTTGAAGTCCGGAGAGAAGATGAGTTTTCCGGGATGGTCCACCGACCTCCAGATCAGACCCAGCATGAGGATCTCCAGCCAGCAGCACTTCAGCAGGTGGATCTGGTCCGCTAGACTGAGCTCAACGAAGCCTGAAGACCAACACCACAGAAGAAGAAAAGACCAGATTAAACACAACCTTCATATCCACACTTAAAGGAGCTCGTCAACCACTCCTTGAAAAAGAGTTACGGACAGAAAGAGTCTCAAAAAGAAACGATGACATCATCGAGCAGCTCGACAGCTTGCTGAGGAGAAAGGAGAAAAGAGAAAGAAAATGAAGAAAGAAAAAGGAAAAAGATAAGGAGAAAGAAAAGGAGAAAGAAGTGCTTCCTGAGATCTTTAAGGAAGTGGACAATGCTCACTTATCATCACTTAAGGAAGAAAGAGTCTTTGTGAGCTCTTCATCTTAACACCTTTCCTGGGGAGGTACCTGCTGGGCTGAGAGGAGAGGAGAGAGAGGAGAGGAGGAGAGGAAGAAGAGGAAAGAGAGGAGAGGAGAGGAAAGAGAGGAGAGAGAGGAGAGGAAGGAGAGGAAAGAGAGGAGAGGAGAGGAAAGAGAGGAGAGGAGAGGAGGAGAGGAGATGAAGGAGAGGAAAGAGAGGAGAGGAGAGGGGAGAGGAGGAGAGGAAGGAGAGGAAAGAGAAGAGAGGAAGGAGAGGAAAGAGAGGAGAGGAGAGGAAGGAGAGGAAAGAGAGGAGAGGAGATGAAGGAGAGGAAAGAGAGGAGAGGAGAGGAGAGAGGAGAGGAAAGGGGAGGAGAGGGGAGGAGAAGAGAAAGGAGAGAAGGAGAGGAAGGAGAGGAGAAGAGAGGAGAGAGGAGAGGAGATGAGGGGAGGAGGAGAGGAGTTAAGTTAAGGGAGGTGAGGACAGGAGAGGAGAGGAGACCCAAAAGGAAGGAAAGTGGAGAAAGAGAAGCCGGATCAGAAGCTGGATGATGACCTCGTTTGTTTATTCGACATCACGCTCAACATTAGCTGGAGATGAGTTTCCTGATCAGCTGATCCCAGCTCGTCAGAACCCCGATGTTTAGCCTGACCTTTGACCTTCAGGGCCGCCGCTCTCATTTGATTACATGGAAACTGGACTGCGATGAAGAGTTCTTGCACTTCGTAAAGTCTCCACAGCGAATAAGACCTTGATCATAACAATATGCAAGATATATTATCACTTCCAAAATAAATATTTATAAAACAAAGATGCAGATTACATCATCATTTTCTCATTGTCGTGGTTTCAAGAAGGAAAACATGTTTCATCAAGTAGAAACAATTAAAGAGCCACACACACACACACACACACACACACTTACCCGGGATCTTTTTGGCCCAGCTGATCATGAGCACCAGTTCCTTGTCTGCCAGGTTGGTGAGTGACATCATCATGCTGGCCTGGGTGAAGGGCTTCTTCAGGTCCTCCATGAGGTAGATCTCCGGAGGCTCCGCCTCCATGATGCGGGAGATGAACTCCTCCGGGCTCATGGACGAGTGGTGCGCGTGGTTCGCCTGAGGCAGCGGGGCGAGGGGGGCGAGAGGGGCCTCCATGTGGAGGTGCCGCTGGGCCCGAGGACCCAGTCCCACCCGGACCAAACCCCTGCCTGTCGGGTCCCGAGACTGGAGTCCACCACGGCGGTGTCGCGCTCCTCGATAGCTGCAGCGCTCACGCCGTACACCTGGAGACAGCGAGAGAAATAGTCCATGCTTCATGTGTTAAAGCTGCATTCTCTCTCCTGACCACCAGGGGGCGACTCCTCTGGTTGTATAGAAGTCTATGCTTCATGTGTTAAAGCTGCATTCTCTCTCCTGACCACCAGGGGGCGACTCCTCTGGTTGTATAGAAGTCTATGCTTCATGTGTTAAAGCTGCATTCTCTCTCCTGACCACCAGGGGGCGACTCCTCTGGTTGTATAGAAGTCTATGCTTCATGTGTTAAAGCTGCATTCTCTCTCCTGACCACCAGGGGGCGACTCCTCTGGTTGTATAGAAGTCTATGCTTCATGTGTTAAAGCTGCATTCTCTCTCCTGACCACCAGGGGGCGACTCCTCTGGTTGTATAGAAGTCTATGCTTCATGTGTTAAAGCTGCATTCTCTCTCCTGACCACCAGGGGGCGACTCCTCTGGTTGTATAGAAGTCTATGCTTCATGTGTTAAAGCTGCATTCTCTCTCCTGACCACCAGGGGGCGACTCCTCTGGTTGTATAGAAGTCTATGCTTCATGTGTTAAAGCTGCATTCTCTCTCCTGACCACCAGGGGGCGACTCCTCTGGTTGTATAGAAGTCTATGCTTCATGTGTTAAAGCTGCATTCTCTCTCCTGACCACCAGGGGGCGACTCCTCTGGTTGTATAGAAGTCTATGCTTCATGTGTTAAAGCTGCATTCTCTCTCCTGACCACCAGGGGGCGACTCCTCTGGTTGTATAGAAGTCTATGCTTCATGTGTTAAAGCTGCATTCTCTCTCCTGACCACCAGGGGGCGACTCCTCTGGTTGTATAGAAGTCTATGCTTCATGTGTTAAAGCTGCATTCTCTCTCCTGACCACCAGGGGGCGACTCCTCTGGTTGTATAGAAGTCTATGCTTCATGTGTTAAAGCTGCATTCTCTCTCCTGACCACCAGGGGGCGACTCCTCTGGTTGTATAGAAGTCTATGCTTCATGTGTTAAAGCTGCATTCTCTCTCCTGACCACCAGGGGGCGACTCCTCTGGTTGTATAGAAGTCTATGCTTCATGTGTTAAAGCTGCATTCTCTCTCCTGACCACCAGGGGGCGACTCCTCTGGTTGTATAGAAGTCTATGCTTCATGTGTTAAAGCTGCATTCTCTCTCCTGACCACCAGGGGGCGACTCCTCTGGTTGTATAGAAGTCTATGCTTCATGTGTTAAAGCTGCATTCTCTCTCCTGACCACCAGGGGGCGACTCTTCTGGTTGTATAGAAGTCTATGCTCCATGTGTTAAAGCTGCATTCTCTCTCTTGACCACCAGGGGGCGACTCCTCTGGTTGTATAGAAGTCTATGCTTCATGTGTTAAAGCTGCATTCTCTCTCCTGACCACCAGGGGCGACTCCTCTGGTTGTATAGAAGTCTATATAAATGACTCTACTCTCTTGATGTATTCCCTCAGTAAACATTGTAAACATGAGTTTATGTCTCAATCTCTAGTTTCAAGTCTTCTTCAATACAACATGATGTTCATTTAGTAAATTATGCTCATTTAGAGTCAAACAGACCATAAAGCAGGGGATGCTTTAGGGGCGGGGCTACAAGGTGATTGACAGACCAACGGATCACAACGTCCACTTCTTATATACAGTCTGTGGCCCCAAATTAAAAAGGGAAAAGAAACCAGACTGAAAACCTAAATCCAGTGTGTTTCTTAAGCTCTTGGCAGAGTCCGTACCGTAACAAACCAAAGTTTAATCAACACGGCTCGACGTGTCGGGGCATAAAATACGAGACACTTCACAGAGACCCCAAGGCCAGAGACCACTTCCTACTAAATAGCGATAGCCGAAATTTCCTGGAAATCTGTGGCGGCGAAGTTTGGTGCTTCCAAGGGCAGAAGGGCCGCTGTCTGGAATCTACGAGCAGGACGGAGATTTGAGGATCGTTTGAGGATCGCAAACTCAGCCAGACCAGAAAATAACTTAAAAGTCTTTAAACCATTTCTTTAACTTATCATTTGAAGTAAATGTTGATTTCACAATTTAATAGCTGCAGGATAACGACACCATCTGCGTGGTCATTGGTCCAATATGAGCCTCAATTCCACCATGTGGTCCGGTCTACCAACCATGTGGTCTGGTCTACCAACCATGTGGTCTGGTCTACCAACCATGTGGTCTGGTCTACCACCATGTGGTCCAGTGTTCTACCATGCGGTCCGGTCTACAAAGCATGTGGTCTGGTCTACCACCATGTGGTCCAGTGTTCTACCATGCAGTCCGGTCTACAAAGCATGTGGTCTGGTCTACCACCATGCGGTCCGGTCTAAAAATGTAAACGTTTCAGGTTCCCTAAAACACATAGTATGAACCCAGGACCCTCGAGGACTGCAAGATGATTTTCATGTTTTCGGGGTGATTAAACCGTTACGGGTGCTTTATGTCCATCTTCTCATCTCAGCTCGACTTTTACTTTAAGACAGCTGTAAAAAAGAAAAAGGCCCGTTTGCATTTCCCTGGAGAAATAAAAGCTGAAATGTCTCCTAACTTTTAATCTCAGAAGCAGACAACACTCTGCATCTCTGCCTCCATCCTGGTGAATTATCATGCACTGCTGTTTAAGCGTTTCCCACCATGGGAGGTGTTATTCTTTAGAAGTCTCCTGAACGAGCTCACAGGGAACTCTTCTTTCCCAGCCGGCGCCTGAACTCGTTTCAGAGCTGCAAGAGGACCGAGCACCTACCGCACTTCATCATGCCCACTTCGTAGCATTTGCGGAGGCGGCAGGCCTGGCAGCTCTTACGGCGGTTCTTGTCGATGGTGCACTGATTGGTGGCGGGGCAGATGTAGTCGTTGTGCCCTGAGAGGGGGAGAGGACAGACGGGTTACTGGAGGAGGAGGAGAGTGGAGACGGTGGCCAGAGGGAGATGCCGTACCCTGGATGCTCCTCTTGAAAAAGGCCTTGCAGCCCTCGCAGGACCAGACGCCGTAGTGGTACCCGGAGGCGTAGTCGTGGCAAACGGCGCAGAAGTGCATGTCGGCCTTCCCCGCCGCGGAGGAGCACAAGGAGGAGTTCACGCCTTCCAGTCCTTCCCCGGGTCTCTTCCCCAGCGGCTTGTTACAGCTGATGAGCGAGCTGCAGGAAGAAACACAGGCTGTGTGGGGGGGGAGGAAAAGGACAACTTGACATTTTGGGAATTTTATCCTGTCATTCAGCCGTCAGCAGTCTCTTCGGCTGAAAGTGTCTTCGCTGCCGCGCATCAGTCGACTGGGAAATTGCATCCAGAAAACTGCACGTCGCTCATCACCCGTAAAAAGTAATGGCCGTTTAAATATCAATCATCCATCATCCGTGGCCCTATGATTATCAAATGGTTCAGCAGCACAGATAAAGACTAAGAGATGAATCCTAAATCAACGATACGGTGACTTCCGTTCATCGGTTGCAAACAAGCCGAGCTCGAGGCTTCTTAACATCGGGCCACAAACTCCACTGGTCTGAGTGCAGGCCTTCCCATCAGCCAATGGGCATCCTAGCTGAAGGACACTTAAACCATGTGATTGGTCCAAGAGCACATCAGCAGAGTCCAGTGAAGATTGCAGCCGAGCTGCGACACACTTAGTTAGATTGCAGTTTTAAGAAGCTGCTCCAATCAAAATGTCTTTGGCCTCAAAGCGTGTTTTCTGGCAGCCGAGGAGCCGAGCGGCTCGGCTTCTAGAGGTCCATTTACAGACACGTAAGGACCATTTTCCACACACACTCAACTGGCACTCACCAAACAATTGTACTATCATTCCTGTAGTCACTGCTATACTTTGCCCGTCAGTGAACCTACCTGCCGGCCAGGCTGTGGGCTTTGGCCTCCAGCCAGGGGGCGTGTGTGCCGGGCTCGCTGTAGACGAGAGGCTGAGGGCAACGCAGAGTCAGCGAGGGCATGTTGGGGTGGACGGCGGAGGGCCAGAAGGCCGACGGGCTCAGCGGGGAGCACAGAGCCGCCGGGCCGTCCATGGCGGGCGGCCGGGCGTAGCTCAGCACGGACGGGCTGTAGAAGGCGAGCGGGCCGTGGCCGTACTCGTGGCTACTGTCCGTGTACGGGGACGGGATGCAGACGGTCTGGCCGTCCATGCCCAGAGGGGGGCTGTAGGCGGCGGGAGGCAGGCCGCGGGAGCTCGACCTCTCGGAGGCCTTGCTGGAGTCCACCTCCTGCAGCTGCAGCAGCGGGTCGGCGTCCAGCCGGGGGGAGGAGGCCATGTCAGGGGAACCTGCTCTCAGTACGACGGGGCGGCCGGTTCCTATTGCATGGTCTGGTGACGGCAGGTCCTGGTAGAGGGGAGGAGCGATGTTAAATACAGATTCAAACAACATCAGCTCACCAGATCCATCTGATCCACGGCCACAAGGGGAATACAAGTGGACATCACTGATGTTTCTTTGCACCATGGTGCTAGCAGCATGCTAGCAGATTATTGGATTATTGGCCTCTCAGTAAACACACAAGACATATTTTCATCGTATAGGATGTGTGTGAATGTGAAGCATGAAACTGAACACGCTGAGTTTCCGTTGACAAAACACTCACTTCATTGATTTATGAATTAATTGATTTTCTGTGAAGTGAGGAAGACGAGGAAGAAGACGAGGCAGATCTTTCCTCTGGACCGTGTCGGGTTTCGCTGTGACTCAGTTCGTTGGGAGTTAACCTATTATGGGATGTCTTCCTTTGCCGAGTGCGTCGCAGTCTGAGATCCGGCCGCGGACTCGAGTGGACGAGATCTGAGGAAGAAAGAGTCGACAAAAACATGTTTATTGCCCATTTTCCAGCTGAAGGATCGATTCCAGGAAGCTTTCCGGGAGCTGCAGAACTTCACTTGCATTTGAACCGAGAGGCCCGGAGGCCACATGTCCATCCAGGTGGCAACCCAACAGCACCGAAAGTAACCCAGGAAACAGTCAGGACCCATAGTGAGGGCCGAATACGACTCCTTTATGAAAACCAAGAATGTTCTCCAAATTAAGCGCCAAAGCCACGACTACCGTTTCCCCTCGACCAGAGTGGGAGGCGTTCTTTACAGCTGTATTTAGCAATATATTTATTATATAATTATATTATAAGTTATTATAAAAGGTTACCAACATAGAAAAAATGCCTCACAGGCCAACGAATATTAATAACTAAAACCACTCAACATCACTGTAAGAGTTAACAAAATATGCTGCTTATTAATATCGGGTACAAAAAATGGAACAATGTGCTTCTATACAACCAGAGGAGTCGCCCCCGGTGGTCAGGAGAGAGAATGCAGCTTTAACACATGAAGCATAGACTTCTATACAACCAGAGGAGTCGCGCCCTGGTGGTCAGGAGAGAGAATGCAGCTTTAACACATGAAGCATAGACTTCTATACAACCAGAGGAGTCGCGCCCTGGTGGTCAGGAGAGATAATGCAGCTTTAACACATGAAGCATAGACTTCTACACAACCAGAGGAGTCGCCCCCGGTGGTCAGGAGAGAGAATGCAGCTTTAACACATGAAGCATAGACTTCTATACAACCAGAGGAGTCGCCCCCTGGTGGTCAGGAGAGAGAATGCAGCTTTAACATATGAAGCATAGACTTCTATACAATCAGAGGAGTCGCCCCCTGGTGGTCAGGAGAGAGAATGCAGCTTTAACACATGAATCATAGACTTCTATACAACCAGAGGAGTCGCCCCCTGGTGGTCAGGAGAGAGAATGCAGCTTTAATACATGAAGCATAGACTTCTATACAACCAGAGGAGTCGCCCCCTGGTGGTCAGGAGAGAGAATGCAGCTTTAACACATGAAGCATAGACTTCTATACAAATGAAACATAAATACTTCCTCTCTTCCTGTCAACACCTAAATGAATCAGAAGTGATAATTAATCAAAGTGGCTCTAAAACATGTAAATACATATTACATAACCCACAGGTAAATGTAAAAGGTATTTATTCTGAGGTAATGAGGGGAGTTTGGAAGCTCAGATGATGTAATCCTAAACCGTCCAGTATCAGTGGAGCGGCTGCAGAGCGGACAGCAGCCACCGTGCCAAACGGTCACAAGGTCGAGCCCGTCAGCAGTCAACATGAGCATCACATGTCAGGTCAAAGTGGCCTTAACTAAGTAATGCGCTCATTCACCCCTTCACTGAACGCAGGCTGAGGATTTGACTCATTTAGTGGCTGGATCTGGAGTTCTGATTTTTTCAAGACTGAAAATCTTCAAACAGTCCCGTAAAAAAAAAAAAACGCTCCCCCTAAATCATGCAGCCTCGCTTGACCTCGCTTTGGAGGACACGAGCCTCGTGTCCCACCGGTAACTGTGTGTTGGTCACATGGCGTTAAATCACAGGGATGGCAGATACAATGAGACATTTGCTATTAATTTAATAATAAAACTTAAATGATTTATGAATTAATTGATTCTCGGCAGCGTTTCTGTGAAGTGAGGAAGTTTCACGGGTGATTTCCTCTGGACGCGGCGGGCCTCTCCACCACGTTGACCCGCTGGGACTCCGCTCATCGGGTTTAACTTCACCACCGATCAAATCATATCAGATTGTCGGATAAGTCTGGACGATGCTGAGAATCGAGCACCCGGCCTTCATTAGTCACCGAGCCGTGGCGGCCTGCCGCCATGCTTTGAGGGCCACTTTGTCACCGTGTCGTCACCGTTCACATCTATAAAAAGCTTTTATGACTTTAATTAGAGCACAAAGTTCGTCATGAATCCGGCCTCTGGGTTTTGCTCTCAGCACCACATCAATGCTTTTAACTTTAAAATGTAAAAATATGAATCCATCATGACCATGAAGCAGCTCGAGAGCCGTCATCCACCAAAAACTGAAAGTATTCCAGCTGCAGCGGAGCCGACATGTTTGTGTTGTTCTGATTATTGTGGCCGGCTTTGAAACATTTAGTGTCATGTTGAAAAGGTTACGAACACTTAGTTTACATGATGCGGGGAAAACAAACGAAAGACTCCGCCTCCATCAACTCTGATCCGTTAACTCCGCCTCCATCAACTCTGATCCGTTAACTCCGCCTCCATCAACTCTGATCCATTAACTCCGCCTCCGTTAACTCTGATCTGTTAACTCCGCCTCCGTCAACTCTGATCCGTTAACTCCGCCTCCGTCAACTCTGATCCGTTAACTCCGCCTCCGTCAACTCTGATCCGTTAACTCCGTCTCCGTTAACTCCTCCATGTTTATCATTTATCCGATGAGGAAAAGAACGAGATCTTATTAGCATTTATTTTGGTCTCATTTCAAAAGGTATTTAACATGTTTCTGTTTATTAATATCTCATGAACAAGTTGAGATTTATTTAAAACATCTTCAAAGGTTTGACCGGCCCTGTTGTTTATTTAGGCACAAATTCTCACGATTTATATTGAGAATCCGGTCGCATTGATTTGAAATCTCTAAAAACAAAAGTGTCCCCAGAAAAAACTCAAACACAAGTTTGAGGTCTCACAAGATCCTGAGTGAAGTTCTGGACCTCCTTCAGTACGTCAGTACACATCGTTTGACCACTAAGGGGTTAAAAACAACAACAACGGACTCAGTCCAACTTCCAAGCCAGCGATCCTCCACATGGTCCACATTTTAAATCTCATGGAATCAGGATGAAAGGTTCAAATCAATGAGTAATAACTCATAATCCTCAGAGCTTCTGCTTCCCGTTCAGATGGTTCAGATGGACTGAAGTCTGGCCATCCTTGTTCATGTGATCAGATAAAAGAAATGTTGTTGTGACCGTGGAGATTGAACTTTAAAGAGTTAAACTCACAGAGCCCAGGTTTACAAAACAGAGGCTGCGGGTCTGAAACCAGGCGGTAAGAACAACAAGAGGAATAAAAACACCCTGAACAGCCTGATTCATATGATTAGAGTTAGTCTGATGGACATGTTACACACACACACACACACACACACACACACTTAAAGACATTGAGCGCCTGACTTACGTTCCCGGCTGCGTGGCAGAACATCGACGTGTTAAAAACAAAGCGCTCCGTCAGAAGCCGTTGAGCTTTGGACGCGGCTCGTGGCTGCCGGCCATCAGCCGGAGGTCAAAGGTTAACCGTCGGTTCAGTCTGGTTCAAACGTCTCCACAGGACATGAAACATCGAGTTTATTAATACACAACGTACCGTCTATGAGTCACTGTGGGAGGTCCTTCTCTTTTATTTAAGTTTAAATATTAAAAAGTCTTAAGATCCTTCTCACTGGAACCTTTGGATTAAATACCATAAATGCATATTTTAAAAAGTGATTTTCTTTAATTAAAAGCTCATTAAAAACAGCCATGTTTTGAAGGGAAACTGCTCCGAATAATTACACAAATTAATAATAATTTGCTCAAAACTCAAGAACCTTTTCTTTTTTATATATATATATAAAGGAAAAAAATAGAAATTGGTAAATAGATATTTAAAACGATCCATCTTTTCATGTCAACCTTCATAAAAGTTAAGTTTTATTTTAATTATTTACCTCACTTTTAGGGGCGGGACTTTGTCGGCCTCTCACGATTGGATACCGGCTACGAAGCAATTCTTAAACGGGTTATATCACGAATCTATACGCCAATTAATTTAAACATATTGGTAATGATTCATAAGTTCTGTGGTACAGAAAGCTTTGTGGAACCCGTGGTGGAACCCGTGGTGGAACCCGTGGTGGAACCCGTGGTGGAACCTTACGTACGGGGAGAACGGTTCCACGCCGTGCTTGCAGAGCGCCGCCGCGTCCGTAAAGAAGAGGTGAACGCTGGGCCTCCAGTCCAAGGTGTGCCACATGGCTCTGAGGAAGAGGAAGAGGAGGAAGAAGAAAACGTTGAGGAGTCCTTCCTGGTTACTGGACGCTTAAATAAACTATAAATAATGCATTGTGATCCATGAACACACACACACACACACACACACACACACACACACACACACAGAGAGAGAGATAGAGAGAGACAGGCTCACGGGCCAGGGTATTAAAAACTTGAGTATTTCTTGTGTAAAACAAAAGACTAAAACATGAAGCCTCCTCTCCTCAGAACAGGGCTGCGAGCTAACAGCAGAAACTGAGACACAAAGAGGTGGAGGAGGAGCAGGAGGTGCAAGAGGTGGAGGTGCAGGACGAGGTGCAGGAGGAGGAGGTGGTGCAGGAATAAGAGGTGCAGGAGGAGGAGGTGGTGCAGGAATAAGAGGTGCAGGAGGAGGAGGTGGTGCAGGAATAAGAGGTGCAGGAGGAGGAGGTGGTGCAGGAATAAGAGGTGCAGGAGGAGGAGGTGGTGCAGGAATAAGAGGTGCAGGAGGAGGAGGTGCAGGAGGAGGAGGTGGTGCAGGAATAAGAGGTGCAGGAGGAGGAGGTGGTGCAGGAATAAGAGGTGCAGGAGGTGGAGGTGCAGGAGGAGGAGGTGCAGGAGGAGGAGGTGGTGCAGGAATAAGAGGTGCAGGAGGAGGAGGTGGTGCAGGAATAAGAGGTGCAGGAGGAGGAGGTGCAGGAGGAGGAGGTGGTGCAGGAGGAGGAGGTGCAGGAGGAGGAGGTGGTGCAGGAATAAGAGGTGCAGGAGGAGGAGGTGCAGGAGGAGGAGGTGGTGCAGGAATAAGAGGTGCAGGAGGAGGAGGTGGTGCAGGAATAAGAGGTGCAGGAGGAGGAGGTGGTGCAGGAATAAGAGGTGCAGGAGGAGGAGGTGGTGCAGGAATAAGAGGTGCAGGAGGAGGAGGTGGTGCAGGAATAAGAGGTGCAGGAGGAGGAGGTGGTGCAGGAATAAGAGGTGCAGGAGGAGGAGGTGGTGCAGGAATAAGAGGTGCAGGAGGAGGAGGTGGTGCAGGAATAAGAGGTGCAGGAGGAGGAGGTGGTGCAGGAATAAGAGGTGCAGGAGGAGGAGGTGGTGCAGGAATAAGAGGTGCAGGAGGAGGAGGTGGTGCAGGAATAAGAGGTGCAGGAGGAGGAGGTGGTGCAGGAATAAGAGGTGCAGGAGGAGGAGGCAGCGAGAGGCTTCAGCAGCGTCGACAGGTCGATTACGGCGTCAGGATTTAGTCATTGTAACGTCAGCTGACAGACAGGTAGACTACTGTACTGAAGACACACCACCAGGTACACATACACACACACCACGCGATACACACACACACACCACGAGGTACACACTCCACGAGATACACAAACACACACACCACGCGATACACACACCAAATGAGGTACACACACATGCCATATAAACTACACACCACTGCGTGGGACTCACTTTACTTTATTTTATTACAAATCTGTGTATTTTATTAAAACTCAGTAATGAAAGTAGTAAGAATAAAATATTGGGCAAGACGGACGCAAAGCACAGCAGAGACAAATGGACTCTTTGTTAAGCCCCGCCTCCTGATGAGACTCCATTAAGCCCAACGTCACGGCTGCATTATAATAATATTAGTATTCACATTTCTAGGACAGGACCGTGTTTGAGTTTAACTCTCTGGATTACAAACAAAGCTTTTGTAAACATGCATCTCATTCATGAACAAATTAAAGAGCAAGACGCCTTTGACCTCTACAAGGCAACAAACACCAAGCCGCCTCCTACTCTCCTTCAGCACCACAGCGTGACCAGATGTGTGTTTCCACCACTTTGACAGAACTACAGCTTGGAGACTGCAGAAGATTTAGGGATGCATTCAGGCACACCTCGTAAACTGAGGAACTCAAGCTGTGGTTGTGGAGTCCCCCTTTCCTTCCACTGAAGTGGATCTTCTTCTGGAGGTTTAACGGTGTGTTTCCAATGGATGTGGGTCGTTTATTAGTTATGAAGTTATGGTTCTGACATATTAAATACATGATCTTAACTTGACCATAAGGGCTGTGGGACATTCCCAAAGAAATATCCAACTGAATTTTTATAGAACAAATATGGATGTTTTGTTTACATTAATTTCTTTCTCATTGAAAACGATGTGCACCCTTAAAGGGTTTAGAACATATGCTGAAGCCACCGCCGTGCAGTCTGCAGAAACATGCATCATGAAACGTGCATCATGAAACGTGCATCATGAAACGTGCATCATGAAACGTGCATCATGAAACGTGCATCATGAAACGTGCATCATGAAACGTGCATCATGAAACGTGCATCATGAAACGTGCATCATGAAACATGCATCATGAAACATGCATCATGAAACATGCATCATGAAACATGAAACGTCAGCGTCTCCGCTCTACGTGAAACATCAAGGTGACGCGTGCACAAGAGCTGGAATCGGGCTCTGAGGTCGTGGCAGGAAGCAGCTGGCGGGGCGACCACGCTGCGTCCTCGGGTCTCTGTGGCTGCTGGACGGCCCGGACAGAGTGGAGGAGGAGTCTGGAGGAGGAGTCTGGACGAGGAGTCTGGAGGAGGAGTCTGGAGGAGGAGTCTGGAGGAGGAGTCTGGAGGCGTCGAGCAGCGTGACCTCGACGAGGCGCCGGGAGGCTTTTCAACGTGGGCGAAGCCCGGCGGACGGAAGGGGACGCGCTCAGAGCCCGGCTTCTTATTTCTGGTAACGGCAGGACTTCCTCCTCATCCTCCTCATCCTCCTCATCCTCCCATCCGCGCACACGCAGATACTCTCGACTCCCCCTCAGCTCAGTTATTCACAAGTGAAAAAAGGAAAAGGAAACAGCAACAGGCAGATTGTGATTACAGCGTGAGCGGTGTCAAGGCTGGGGGGGGGTAGGGGGGCAGGAGCAGATAGAGTCTCTTTGTTGATGAGATAAAATAATCACCAGCGGCGTCAAAAGATTAGAGTGCAAACCAAATATCCATTTCAAACAACAACAACACGCAGCGACGTCATGTGATCAAACCCTCAAATGAAATAAAAAACACATTAAAAGTTTTGCAGACTTCTGGGAATGAATCTAACAGAACAAATTGATCTAACGGGACAAATTGATGTGACGGGTTGATTTGTGGTTTTCTGGTTTCATCTCCCGATGATGACGAGCTGCAGAGGAAGGTGTGATTTAGTGAGCGAGCCGAGCTGCTCCTCATCCCACGCATCAGGTTATTACAACTTTACAGAACATTACCCCAATTAAAAATCTATTTTAATCATTAACGAGTTAGATTCTGTCAGAAAATACTCTGTTTGTGGATTTAAGATATTAAAAGCTGAAGATCAGTTTCCATCCCTGCATCATCCGACTCGCTCTCATATTTTCTGTGTTGCTGGAGGAAGAGGACGCTTCTACACAAGTGACTGTTTCAGGGTTACACGGAGTGGTCATGAATAATAATAATAATAATAATAATACAGTGTTTATAGTGCTGGAAGTGCTGGAATAAACTATACAAATAATAAAGGTGTTGTAGTTATGAATGGATTTTATAAAGATCTCTTTATTCCTGGGTGGGTTCGGCTCTGAGTCTTTGTGCCTCACTGGTTTACATGGACCCGGATCCATCTGGACCCTGGTCCTATCTGGACCCTGGTCCTGGTCCTGGTTCTATCTGGACCCTGGTCCTGGTTCTATCTGGACCCTGGTCCTGCCCGACACCCACTGCTATTATCATTATTATTTTTAGTTGCATTGCTATCAGTATACCATTACTGCTTTAATTATCATTATTATGGTTATTGTAACATTATATGAATAATGTATTTCATATTCATTGAAGGTGCTGTAGCGTTGTTCTCTGGTCACGTGACATCTATTGTCATTGTGATCTATTGTGCTTCTGTCCATCCGGATGGACGTTTCTTCCTTTTTCTCCCTTAACAGGTTTTTCCTGAACCGACGTGAAGGTCAAAGGTCAGGAAGTCAAGGCTCATTTTTAATTTCGGGCAATAAAAAATAAACTAAATTTAAATGAATGAATATTATTTTGCACACCTGCAGTTTCTGTAACAGTTATAAAGAGTGACGGTGAGGTGACACCTGTCGGAGCGGAACCAGCCTCCATCACAGAACACATGAATATTAATAAATACAGAAAATAACCTTAAAGTCACGGACCTGTGAGTCGGAGGCAGGAAGGTGAGCGGAGGTGCAGCTGCCGGTGTCCGGGCTTCCTGTCCGGTTCAGCGCCGCCGCAGACAGCCAGACGGCCGGAGAACAACCGGAGAACAACCGGAGAACAACCGGAGCGGAACCAGAGAACAACCGGAGAACAACTGGAGAACAACTGGAGCGGAACCGGAGCCGCGGCGCGTAAAAGTGGAACCACACCCGGAGCCGCGCGGTTATTCCCCCGCGGTAGTCCTCTCCATTCCCGGCGTGTCATCCATGTGCCGCCTCGCGCCCTCTGGTTCCCAAAGTGCCAAGTTTAAGGTTTGGCCGGTTTGGAGACGTCACAGGCCACGCCCTCTTTGGAGAGCTGCCCAGCAGTGCTGCGC
>CM042228.1:1277500-1280000 GCA_023566465.1 Cottus gobio | reverse complement strand
TGACGCACTTCCTGCTTTACGGTGCATCAAACCTGTTAGGAGTCCTGGGAGAAGACCGGGAATATTATGGATCTCACTGGCCAAAAACATTCAAATCTGAAATATTTTTTATTTTTATAAAACTTTATCTTTTTGTGGACTCAGTCACACCATCCTGCTGCCACCAAATGTGGATTAATCCGGCGCTAAAAGTAGTCCCCAACAAATGCATCGTTTCTTCCTGTTTTACATTTTTTTTGCAAAATACTGCAGCGTCCAGTTATTTTGGGAAACAATGAGACAGATATAGAATACGTCTCATCGAGGAACTGATCCTGGATCTGTGAAGGATTTGTCAAATAACCAAAACGTCAGAAAAAAGGTACAGCGGAGTTTTGTTTGTAAATTACTTAATTTGACTTTCATCTACATAAATAATAATAATAATGATTTCCTGTGAGAATCTCACTCACATCGAAGCAACGGAAACAAGTGAGACACATACACACTTTGATCCACACACACACACACACACACAGAGACACACACACACACACACACACACACACACACACACACACACACATTCAGCCGAGTTCTCTCGTTGCCTCTCGATGCTCAGCCACCGAGGTCTTCTTCCCTTCCGAGAGATTAAAAGAGACGGTTCAGTCATTTTAGTTTAAAAAAATAACCCGATGACAGAAGGACTCGAGGACTCGAGGACCAGAACGTCTCACTGAAGATCGATCCGATCGGCCGGCGTCCTGAAGACAAAGAGCCACTATGCAGCCTCGGCTCCTCCTCGTGTCATGTGAGGGCACGGGTATCGGCCGGGGCCACGTCGGTTCCCCCAAGCCATGTCGGGCCCCCCAAGCCACGTCGGGTCCCCGGGCACAGCCACGTCGGGCCCCCCAAGCCACGTCGGGCCCCCGGGCCCCGGGCAAAGCCCCGCACAGCCACGTCGGGCCCCCCAAGCCACGTCGGGCCCCCCAAGCCACGTCGGGCCCCCCAAGCCACGTCGGGCCCCCGGGCCCCGGGCACAGCCACGTCGGTCCCCCGGGCCCCGGGCACAGCCACGCACAGCCACGTCGGGCCCCCCAAGCCACGTCGGGCCCCCCAAGCCACGTCGGGCCCCCCAAGCCACGTCGGGCCCCCGGGCCCCCCCAGCCACAAAGGGCCACGCAACAACCCACATCTGGCTCATTCACGAGTCAGATCTCTCGTGTGCTCGTCCAGCCGACGCTCCCTCAGAATAGAAGCAAAGCTCCACATTTAGATTCGAGGGTGTTTTTTTTTTTTTTTTGCATCGTTGCTGCTGCTCGCTGCACTCTGCTGCCATGGCAACGGGGAGGTTGTTTACCCAGCCGGGGCCTCGGGCGGAGAGATTCCTCTTTTCCGCTGAAAACTGTTTTCACATCTCTCAACACGACGTGAGCTTCTCTTTGTCTCTTCTCAGCGTTTTGCATAAATACAAAATAAAGTCCTGCGGAACAGCTGGAGCATCGGGGAGGTTCAGGTGAGTCAAGGAAGACGGAGCGTCTGAGGGACGGGGGTCTGGACGGGACCCCGTTTGTGTTGGATCACAAGAAGAGACTCAAAATGACCATAAAGAACCATAAAGGCACTGCAAAGACACAAAGAGACTCACAAAGACTCACAAGGGCTATACAGGATGCAAAGCAACTGCAAAGAGACACTTTGAGAAACCATATACACATGCATACACATATACATATGTATATATACATACATACACACATATATATATATATATATATATATATATATATACATACATATATATATGCATGCATGCAGCTGCAGAACATGAGGAGAACCCTCCTCTGACACAGAAGTGCATGTTGTGTAGAAACACTGTTGGAGTGAAACTGGAACACATTGATGTAATAAGTGTATAAATCTAACTTGTGTAACATTATCTGCAGATGCGTTTAGGGAACAGAGGATTCCTCAGCGGCCGTGTCGCGTTGCAGGTGCACGACTCGTAAAAGCATCCAGATTTACAGCGGAAATAAAACGCAGATCAAGACCCAACTCAAGTTTTACAGGGAACACGATCCTGGACAGGGTCGTGGTCAGAGGTCACGTCAGGGGACACGCACATGCACCCGCACGCTGCAACACTCCCATCATGCATTGCTCTACAAAAGGAAATGAATAGACTGCATTTCGAGTCGCCCTCCGTCCTCCTGGTGGAACATGCAGCGTTACACTTCAACTACTTTCAGAGCAGAGATAAACTTTTAAAGATGAAACCAGAGTTTCCAAAGCCTTCACTCATTAAACTTCAAAAGCTTTTCAGTGCTTTGAAACGACCTGAACTTCAAATATAAGTTCAGTTGCTTTCACTGATCACACCTCCAATGATTTGATCGGCTTCGGCTGTGCGGCCTCTTCCACTGCTTTCATGCCTCAACTCCAACTGTCTCAACTGTCTTCTCGTGCAACACGAGGATTTCAGGTTTGCACTTTTAAATGTTAACGTTTGAGAAAAAGTCCC
>CM042228.1:1150000-1272500 GCA_023566465.1 Cottus gobio | reverse complement strand
TGTTGGTGAAAGTGCTTTTTAAAGCTCAATAAAGCTGAGCGGCTGCTTCTGACACCGTCTGGGGTCGGTGTGAAAGCAGCGAGGGGGGGGGGTTTCTCCTAAAGAAGGGAAGGATTGGTCGTTGAACTACCGTGCGTGTCGTAGATATCCCACCAAGTACACAAAGAACCTGAAGTACCTGAAGAACAGGGCAGGTGGGCGGGTCCAACCAACCAGGAGACCTGCTGCTCTTCCTGTGCGAAACAGGAAGTCGGTGTCTTTTGTTTCCTGTGGACATCGAGAGGATCTTGACATGAGTTTTGCAAGAAAACATTTAAGTAAAATGAGCCGTAACTTCTTGAAGGTTGTTTTCCATCAGAAACCTCCAGTGAAACAGCTGATCCAGAGTCAGTTTCCTTCCAGACGGAGCTGGAACCTCAAGTCCGGCAGCGAGCTGCACGTCCCTCATGACGCGGTGATCAGCTGCCCTGGCCGGCGGCGAGGTCGCCGTTAGTGGCCGGTGCCCTGGAGAAGAGGAACAACTGTGAAAACAGGCTTACTAAACTGTACCACACACACACACACACACACACACTCACACACACACTCTATACAACAACTGAATATGCAGGAAAAGAGACTGAAGATGAGACAATGGGATCACCTTTCAGAGCCCCCTCCCCCCGACCTCCCTCCTGTCCATCAGACGGCTGTCAAGTCATCAGTCAGACTAAAAACACACATGCGTTGAATGGAATGCTTTTCCTGGAACATGCATGCAGACATTTAGAAACACACACACACACACACACACACAGCATAAATACAAGCAGGCATCACACACTTTTAGTCACAGACACGCTACATTTTCACCCGCTCATCTTCACACATAGTCCGTCCCGGTGGTTCAGCGTCACCTGTTGGACTTCCTCACACACACACACACACACACACACACACACACACACACACACACACACACACACACAAAGAGGGTCTGTCATGGCAGGGAGGGGCCTGTCGCGGCCGCCTAAGGGAGCCCAGAGAGGACAAACTGCTGTCAGAGCTGAAGCTCAACACGACTCACATGGTGATGTGTTCACGACCCTCCAGCTCCACGGTTACCGTGCGGCTAGTAAGTAAAAAGACTTGGTGAGGGAGGAGGAGGAAAGAAATGAAGAAGAAATCTTAAAAATATATTTAACGTTTGGCCGAGGTTGAAAAGTTCAATAAAAATTCAAAAATGAGACGAAGTGAAATAGAATAGATTTAGCAAATAAATGGCCTCTTCTTCTACAAAGGTCAAAGAGTTCTACAAAGGTCAAAGAGTTCTACAAAGGTCAAAGGTTTCTGCAAAGGTCAAAGGGTTCTACAAAGGTCAAAGGTTTCTGCAAAGGTCAAAGGGTTCTGCAAAGGTCAAAGGGTTCTACAAAGGTCAAAGAGTTCTACAAAGGTCCAAGGTTTCTGCAAAGGTCAAAGGGTTCTGCAAAGGTCAAAGCGTTCTACAAAGGTCAAAGAGTTCTGCAAAGGTCAAAGGGTTCTGCAAAGGTTAAAGGGTTCTGCAAAGGTCAAAGGGTTCTGCAAAGGTCAAAGGGTTCTGCAAAGGTTAATGGGTTCTGCAAAGGTCAAAGGGTTCTGCAAAGGTTAAAGGGTTCTACAAAGGTTAAAGGGCTCTACAAAAATCAAAGAGTTCTGCAAATGTTAAAGGGCTCTACAAAGATCAAAGAGTTCTGCAAAGGTTAAAATGGTTCTGCAAAGGTTAAAGGGTTCTGCAAAGGTCAAAGGATTCTGCAAAGGTTAAAGTGTTCTGCAAAGGTCAAAGGGTTCTGCAAAGGTTAAAGGGTTCTGCAAAGGTTAAATGGTTCTACAAAGGTTAAAGGGTTCTGCAAAGGTTAAAGGGTTCTACAAAGGTTAAAGGGCTCTACAAAGATCAAAGAGTTCTGCAAAGGTTAAAGGGCTTTGCAAAGATCAAAGAGTTCTGCAAAGGTCAAAGGGTTCTGCAAAGGTCACAGGGTTCTGCAAAGATCAAAGAGTTCTGCAAAGGTTAAAGGGTTCTGCAAAGGTTAAAGGGCTCTGCAAAGATCAAAGAGTTCTACAAAGGTTAAAGGGTTCTGCAAAGATCAAAGAGTTCTGCAAAGGTTAAAGGGTTCTGCAAAGGTCAAAGGGTTCTGCAAAGGTCACAGGGTTCTGCAAAGATCAAAGAGTTCTGCAAAGGTTAAAGGGTTCTGCAAAGGTTAAAGGGCTTTGCAAAGATCAAAGAGTTTTGCAAAGGTTAAAGGGTTCTGCAAAGGTCAAACGGTTCTGCAAAGATCAAAGGGTTCTGCAAAGGTCAAAGGGTTCTGCAAAGGTCAAAGGGCTCTACAAAGATCAAAGAGTTCTGCAAAGGTTAAAGGGCTTTGCAAAGATCAAAGAGTTCTGCAAAGGTCACAGGGTTCTGCAAAGATCAAAGAGTTCTGCAAAGGTTAAAGGGTTCTGCAAAGGTTAAAGGGCTCTGCAAAGATCAAAGAGTTCTGCAAAGGTTAAAGGGTTCTGCAAAGACAAAGAGTTCTGCAAAGGTCAAAGGGTTCTGCAAAGGTCACAGTGTTCTGCAAAGATCAAGGAGTTCTGCAAAGGTTAAAGGGTTCTGCAAAGGTTAAAGGGCTCTGCAAAGATCAAAGAGTTTTGCAAAGGTTAAAGGGTTCTGCAAAGGTCAAACGGTTCTGCAAAGATCAAAGGGTTCTGCAAAGGTCAAAGGGTTCCCTGGCTACAGAGTCAGTGCCGCCTACTGAACGAATTCCCAATAATCACATCAACAGTTTTAAGGAGAAAAGCATTCATTCTCGTCTTCTTCTTCATAATTTTCTGGAAGTGTTTGTTCAAACGTGACATATTTTGATTGACAGCTGGATGTTTAGATCAGATCTGAAAAGCAGTTAAAATCTGATCACAAAACTATGAAAACTTGTGGAAACTGAGTTGTGTGACACTGACGTCTGCAGAGAGCGATCACATGATCCCAGCTGCTCCTCGTGTTGACACCTCGTGAGCCTCCCTCTGAGGAGATCATCGCACGTCTCGTCAGATAAGGCGGCAAGCGATCAAAATAAACTCTCGCTCTTCACCGTCAATCAACCCGCCGGCCGAGGCCATTACGCAACGACGAGACAAAGAGGAGGAGGAGGGGAGGAGGAGAGGAAGGAGGGATGGGACACGGATAGGAGGGGAGATAATGAGATTAGAGGATGAGGAGGTGACACGCGAGAATACGATGGATGTGATAAAAGGAGGGAAAGCGAGAGGGAGGAGAAAACGAGGGCAGCTGGATGAAAGACGAAGGAGGAAGAGAAACAAGAGAGGAGGAAGAATGAAATGATGAAAGAAGAGGAGAAACGGAAACGAGAGAGGAAAATAGAAATCTAGGAGTGGAGAGGAGGTCAAGAAAGAGAAAGAAAGACGGAGAAAGGAAAACAGGTTCTACTTAATACAGAGTTGTATTTCACTTATTTTAATTTTTATGTTTTATTTTTTTTTTTTCTTAACTTAATTTGGGGTCCATTCGTCTCTTCATCTTCTTTCCATATTCCTCTTCTTTTGTCTTGTGAAGCACTTTGAATTGCATTGGATTAGTTTGAAGGGTGCAATATAAATAAGATATAAATATGATATAAATAAGATATAAATAAGATATAAATAAGAGTTGATTGATAAAACACATTAGACCTCTAGGACAGCGACATTTCTCTTAAAATTTTCAAAAAATGTCCCCTCAACACCATATAAGGACAAGTGTTTGTTCATCATTTACATAGGTAACGCCCCTCAACACCATATAAGGACAAGTGTTTGTTAATTTACATAGGTAACGCCCCTCAACACCATATAAGGACAAGTGTTTGTTCATCATTTACATAGGTAACTCCCCTCAACACCATATAAGGACAAGTGTATGTTCATCATTTACATATGTAACGCCCCTCAACACCATATAAGGACAAGTGTTTGTTCATCATTTACATAGGTAATGCCTCTCAACACCATATAAGGACAAGTGTTTGTTCATCATTTACATAGGTAATGCCCCATCAACACCATATTAGGACATGCGTTTGTTCATCATTTACATAAGTAACGCCCCTCAACACCATATAAGGACAAGTGTTTGTTCATCATTTACATAGGTAACGCCCCTCAACACCATATAAGGACAAGTGTTTGTTAATTTACATAGGTAACGCCCCTCAACACCATATAAGGACAAGTGTTTGTTCATCATTTACATAGGTAACTCCCCTCAACACCATATAAGGACAAGTGTATGTTCATCATTTACATATGTAACGCCCCTCAACACCATATAAGGACAAGTGTTTGTTCATCATTTACATAGGTAATGCCTCTCAACACCATATAAGGACAAGTGTTTGTTCATCATTTACATAGGTAATGCCCCATCAACACCATATTAGGACATGCGTTTGTTCATCATTTACATAAGTAACGCCCCTCAACACCATATAAGGACTTGTATGTTTAAGGAATGCTCTAGTGCCGTGTGCAAACACTCGGATGTAAAGAAAAGTACGAATGTAAGAAGAGGAACTTTAAACAAAGTACATTTTCCTGAGTGTCAGTAAAACGTTCTTTTACACAAGAAAAATAAAAAATAAGAAAACACAAAAAAATGTGAACAGAAGAGGATGAATTCTTCAATCTCATGCATTTCTTTCCTCATCAAAACATTTGCAAAGCTGCTTTTTAAAAGTATATTTTATTCATATTAGCTCTTCTCTGTCTTTACGGTGCATTTCTTCACACGTTACTGCCGGCAACTATCAACCGGTAAAATACGGTGAAACCAGCCGGACAGAGAGCGCTACATTCACACCTGAGGCAGAAATAAAGAAGAAGAGGGGGATGTAGGAGTGCATACGAGAGGAAGAGAGGGAGAGAGAGGGGGAGAGAGAGGTAGGGAGAGAGAGAGAGAGAGAGAGAGAGAGAGGGAGGGAGGAAGGGAGAAAGTACAGAGGAGTGAAAAAGAAAAGGATGGGTGGAAAAAGAAAAAAGGGAGACGAGGGCAGAAACAGGAGAAGGTGATAGAAAGAAGAAAGTGAGAGAAATGGAGAAGAGAAAGAACTTGCGCAGCGATGAAAATAAAGGCGTCGAGAGTGTGATGGAGAAGAGATAAGGAGGAGAAGTGAGAGGTAAGATGGATGAGGGGGGGGGAGGGGCAGCCATTGTCACCCCACCTGTTGGTGATGGAAGGATTTCCGGCGCTGGCGGTGTTGTTTTCTCTCCTTTATGTGGTTTTGTTCTAGCCCCCAGGATACGGGGGGGGGGGGGTATCTTCACTCACTTCCTGTACAGCACAAAGCCGCCCAGCAGATCACCAGATAATCCGACGCTCGCCGTGTGTTTAAGAGACAGACCCAGAAACACGAGACCCGGCCGACGCCTGGCTTCACGCCCGATGCTGCGTTCAAGGTCCCTTGCAACGTGCGGGCGTCTCAGTGTTCAGCATCGGTGCAGCAGTTGGTAGACCAGAGAGCCCACTGGTCTGAGACCAGCTGGTGAACCAAGCAGATGGAAACAAAATGAAACAAAATGAAACAAAATGAAACAAAATGAAACAAAATGAAATAAAATGAAACAACATGAAACAAAATGAAACAAAATGAAACAACATGAAACAAAATGAAAGGAGTCAGCTGAGGTGGTTCGGGCATCTAATTAGGATGCCTCCAGGACGCCTCCCTTTAGAGGTTTTCCAGGCACGTCCATCTGGTAGGAGGCCCCGGGGAAGACCCAGGACACGCTGGAGGGATTATATCTCCCAGCTGGCCTGGGAACGCCTCGGGATCCCCCAGAATGAGCTGGTAGATGTTGCGGGTGAGAGAGAAGTCTGGGTCAGCCTGCTGGACCTGCTGCCTCCGCGACCCGACCCCGGATAAGCGGTGGAAAATGGATGGATGGATGGATGGAAACAAAATGAAACAACATGAAACAAAATGAAACAACATGAAACAACATGAAACAACATGAAACAAAATGAAACAACATGAAACAAAATGAAACAAAATGAAACAACATAAAACAACATGAAACAAAATGAAACAACATGAAACAACATGAAACAACATGAAACAAAATTAAACAACATGAAACAAAATTAAACAAAATTAAACAAAATTAAACAACATGAAACAAAATTAAACAACATGAAACACTAACGGGTGTTTTGAGGCCACAAAAGAATCGAGCGAAACAAACCGCGTGGAATCAAACCCGGATCACTTCACGAGGGTCTCTCCAGACCTCCTTGAAATCACAGTGATGAGGACCAGAGTCCAGCACTTTACTGAGAAAGTTCCTCTCAGGGCCCTGAAGAGGCCACAAGAAGTCTTCTGACGCGGTCGTGTCCACATTCATATCGGAGGTCTCTGTGAGGACTTCCTGTGAAGCCCGAACAACAAAGAAGCTGCTGGAGTCCCAAACAAAGCCTCCAGGAGGGGGGCGGGGCCTCAGAGGCTTATGGGAGAAGCTGACTTGAAACACGACATCCAGTCCGGTGATCTCCTGAGATCAACAAGCCACAAACTGTGGTGATGTCACCAGGAAACAGGACCACACCATCAGGGGTCTCAACGATCCTCAAGCTCATCGGGTTCGTCACTAAGCAACACCTCATGTTACATTGTTGTTATTGTTGTTGTTGTTGCTGATGTTGATGTTGTTATTAAAAACATTCAGTAACACTTCATCTGATCGTTGTGACTCTAATTAGTTCAGCTGTCGTTCAGCCACAAAAAGAAACATGACAACATGCAGGAATGTGAACTGTCACTGTAACACACACACACACACACACACACACACACACACACACACACACACACACACACACACACACACACACACACACACACACACACACACACACACACACACACACACACACACACACACACACACACACACACACACACACACACACACACACACACACACACACACACACACACACACACACACAAACACAAACACACACACAGACCCCCCTCCCTGTGACCAAAGAACAGGTGATCAGCTGCAAATGGGTGAATTGGGGAAGAGAGGGGGAGGGAGACAAGCCATTCATCACCCGGGGTCTTCCACTATCTCCCCCTCTACCACACACACACACACACACACACACACACACACACACACACACACCCCGCAGCAGACATCTCCATTTAAGAGCACTTGAGCGGCAGCTAAACAAACTGGGGCCTCAGGTTGGCCCCTCGGGGCCACACAACTGGGTCTGGAGCCCGGCCGGCGTGCAGCCCGCCTTCCTGCAGAGGAGACGCACACACACCTTCAATCACGGGCGACACACACACACACACACACACACACACACACACACACACACACACACACACACACACACACACATGGAGCACCAGTCTGGTGGTAAACACCTCAGAGTGTTACCTGCAACGCTTCAGGGTGTGAATAAATGATGACGGCATCTGAACCACGATGCACCGCTCACACGTACACACTCACGCACAACATCCTGTACACACATCACACACACACCTGACCCTGTTGGGAATGTGTTTGTTTCCGTTGTTTTAACCTGGTTATAAAATCCTCTTATCGCCCCGTTTACAGCACACCTGTTGCATGAAATAGAGGAACGAATACATAAAGAATATTTAGCGACAGCAGAAGCCGCCTCCCCTCAACAGAAGCCGCCTCCCCTCAGGCCTCCGGACCCACTTCACACTTTGTAAATCAGCCGGAGCAACGAGAGGTGAACTGAGAGGTGAGGCCGGCTGTCTGCCGCTGACGACTCAGTCAAAAGGGCCGCGACCTCCTGACCTCTGACCTCTGACCTCCATGTGAGGTCGCACTGAGCAGCCAGGTGCTGCCCTCATCCTGCTCGGCTTTCTAACAAAGTGGAGACGCAGTCCCTGAACCCACCAGGAAAACAAAGTGGTTTATATATTTGTTTTGAGAGCGTCCGTGCTTTAAACGACGTGCTCCTCCAGCAGGGGGCGCTACAGACAGCCACTCAAAGCAGCTTCCAGCCAGCTGATCTCTTTAATTACGGGAACCTGCACGGGGCAAACCTGCGTCCACGCTCCATCTTTAAGTCCTAATGTCTGTTTATGCTCCTTCAGAGGTTGTGATTACCGGCGTCAGCAGCGCAGAGAGAGAAGCGTCCAGATGCATCCTGGGAGCCGAGTCGCCCGGCGGCTGGCGCCGGGCACCTACAGTCACATAGCAGCCAGGAAGAGACAAATAGAGACATTAAACAACCACAAAGAGACACAAAACAACTACAAAGAGACACAAAACAACAACAAAGAGACACAAAACAACAACAAAGAGACACAAAACAACTACAAAGAGACACAAAACAACAACAAAGAGACACAAAACAACTACAAAGAGACATTAAACAACTACAAAGAGACATTAAACAACTACAAATAGACACAAAACAACTACAGAAAAACACAAAACAACTACAAAGAGACACAAAACAACTACAAAGAGACACAAAGCAACTACAAAGAGACACAAAACAACCACAAAGAGACACATGAAGATGTTTTGGTGCCAAATCAGGACTGTTTTGTTCACACAACTACAAACACGTTTCTTTACTTCATATTTAACATTTCTACTTTCTTCCTTGTTCTGTTTTCCTTGTTTCTTCTCTCCTTCCATCCTTCTTCATCTCCTAATTCCTTATATCTTCCCCTTTATAAAGCTAAACTCTTCTTATTTGTTCTTTAACTTTCTACAACTTACTGCAGATATTATTTTTTATTGTCAAGTTCTTCTTTTCAAGTTTTACAATCCCGTGACACAGATTTCATTTCCTGCTTTCCCACTCAACGTTTTGATACAAAGAGCAAATAAAACCCATGAGAGCAGCTAAGCCCCGCCTCTCTTCGGGAGGGGGGGGCCATTTTGTTTCTCCTCCAATAATTATCTTATCAGACCATTTACACGGCTCAGAACCATTAGCACCAGTTTAAAGAGGTGGCTAAAAATAGAAGAACCTGCTGGAACCAGAGCTTCACACCCGAGTATGTGTGTGTGTGTGTGTGTGTGTGTGTGTGTGTGTGTGTGTGTGTGTGTGTGTGTGTGTGTGTGTGTGTGTGTGTGTGTGTGTGTGTGTGTGTGTGTGTGTGTACAGGTGTGTGTGTACAGGTGTGTATTGTCCTGAGTCCCCTGTTGGGTGTGCATAACAGTGTGTTTACACACTTCCAGTGGTTTCCTGCATGTGCATCAATTTAAGTTGAACTATTTAAACTTAGATGTTGTGTACATGATCTATTGGTTGTTTGCTTTCATGTTTTTATGAACAATAAAACAACGGTTACACATAAAAATGACAGCAAGTTTTAAAAGCTGCCACATTTATATTTTAAATCTTGAAATACTTCAAATCTCTGAGAAGCGCCAAACAGTTAAAAAATGTCTTGCACCAAACACACACACACACACACACACACACACACACACACACACACACACACACACACACACACACACACACACACACACACACACGCACACACACACACACCTGAAATCTGGACCTATTCGCTGCTATCATGTGATTATCGTGCAGCGTTTCCAGTCTGGCTGATCTCGCCTTCAGTGAAGTGACGTGAGCAACTGTTTGGGCTGAGGGGGTCAAGTAGGGTGTGTGTGTGTGTGTGTGTGTGTGTGTGTGTGTGTGTGTGTGTGTGTGTGTGTGTGTGTGTGTAAGTTACAGTATGGGGCAGCTGGAGCAACACCCACGCAAAAAGAAAAGCAGTCGCAGACATACAGTTTACAAACACACACACACACACACACACACAAACTATTGAATGAGCAGAAATTCGAGCCGTGATAAACATCCAACTGGTATTTAAAAACAGTATAAGGTTCGTCGAACGTTCTCTCCCATGAGAACCTTCAGGCGCTTCACGTTCTGGCTCCTGCAGAACCGGGAGGCGTGTCCCCGCTACGGGGGATAAACAGTCACGTGTGTGACAGCGCGCCGCTCCGGTCACGTGACTCCTCCAAAGCGGACGATCCTCTCTATAGTGTGAGGAACTTAGATTGTTCTTTTCTAATAATGAACCTTTGCAGAATATTTAACAAGAAAGAAATAGAAACAATTTATGAAAATTATTGTTTTTGTTGTTTTGTTGTTGATTTAATTATTTATTATTCTGATTCCAGTAATCCAGTAATGCTAGCGGCTCCTCACAGAGGCCCTGATCTCCACAACGTTGATCTGCAACGTGCACCGTGCACGTCCTGGAGGGGGCGGCGGCCGGGCTGCGTGTGAAGTGGTGATGTTAGTGGGTGAGCTGGGAGCTGGGAGAGGCCGGGATGGGAAGTCTGGGAAAGTCTTAATGATAGACTGGTGGCGAGACGAGACACGGAGCCATAACCATGAATCATGAGGCGATTAATGAGCGGGTTCCCATGGCCGGGCTGTTTGATGGGAAAACAAAAGCTATCTGGACCACGAGAGCCGTGTTTACACACATTACACAGATTAAGGTGTGTGTGTGTGTGTGTGTGTGTGTGTGTGTGTGTGAGGGGGGGGGGGTAAGAGGAGGTTAGCAGCAGCAGGTACAGGGAGGTGGACTGCAGCTAATGAGGGACGCAGCACCAGCTGGCGAGTGGGGCGGCGGGGCCTAATGAGCGCCTGGCCCGTCCAGCCGGGTCACACAGGGCCGATGGAGAGGAGGCTCATGGGAAGTTTTACAGCGAGAAACATAACGAGAGCAGCAGGTGAAGATCTTAGAAGGGCATTATGGGATATGATTATGGGATATGATTAGTGTTGCAATAGAAGGAAAATCAAGTCATGTGTCTAATGACACTTCTGCTAAAACCGTTATAAATATATATATTATACTATATTATAAAGACCAAATATACACTTATAAAGACCAAATATTCAGTTATATACACATAAAGTAATCAATAAACAATATTTGCATGGGCCAAGCAAGCTTTCTATTTCCATATTTCAACATATTTGTATATTTAACTATTTTTGTGATCCAATCAAAGTGATTTCAAGTCGAGCTGCGACTTACATAATAAATCAAATACAAACATGAAGCATGATGCTGTAAGTCAACTCCTGAAGCGTCTCCTCTGTTTGCAATGCCTTTCACAATAAAAGACACCACACACACACACACACAGAGGACAATATCTGAAAGACACCAGACAATTAAAGGGGCGGTGGGATTAAAGGGATGGACGTGTACGTCACAGTGACAGCGAGCAGAGGGCGTGGCCAGCGGGTCGGGAACAGGAAGTCATGACAGGTGTGAGAACAGGAAGATGAAAGGCTGTGTGTGTGTGTGTGTGTGTGTGTGTGTGTGTGTGTGTGTGTGTGTGTGTGTGTGTGTGTGTGTGTGTGTGTGTGTGTGTGTGTGTGTGTGTTAGGGGGGTTAAGATTCATCGAGGACAACACACACCGGTGAAACGTTCTCACGCTTTGAGTGATGATGCACACACACACACACACACACACACACATGCTTTATCCTGCGCTAGTGTAGACAACATCATATAGATCGGATGCTGTTTGTCACATGACACTGACTTCCTGTGGCCAGTAGGTGGCGCTGTGACTGTGTGGCCATCAGACCTGAACCAGCACGAGACTTTTGGATGAGTTACACAACTTCCTCTTCTCTCCAGGTGTACTGCTCTGTAGTACTCTGTACTGCTGTGTAGTACTCTGTACTGCTCTGTAGTACTTTGTACTGCTCTGTAGTACTCTGTACTGCTCTGTAGTGCTCTGTACTGCTCTGTAGTACTCTGTACTGCTGTGTAGTACTCTGTACTGCTCTGTAGTACTTTGTACTGCTCTGTAGTACTCTGTACTGCTCTGTAGTGCTCTGTACTGCTCTGTAGTACTCTGTACTGCTCTGTAGTACTCTGTACTGCTATGTAGTACTCTGTACTGCTATGTAAATTCATAATTTCTGTTTGGTGTGTTTTTCCTGTTGTGCAGGTCTTCAGCACTTTAAAATTGATAAAGAAATTTAACTGGTCTTCAAGTGCTGCGTTCAAGTTCCCGTCCACGGCGGCGCTCTCGTCACGTCCCACAGACTTTCGCCGTTTTCCCTCCGGGCCGAACGATCGGCTGCGAGAGCCCGAACACTTCACACGGCGAGAGGGAGCTATTTCCATCTGTGTGTGTGTGTGTGTATGTGTGTGTGTGTGTGTGTGGGTGTGTGTGTGTGTGTGTGTGTGTGTGTGTGTGTGTGTGTGTGTGTGTGTGTGTGTGTGTGTGTGTGTGTGTGTGTGTGTGTGTGTGTGTGTGTGTGTGTGTGTGTGTGTGTGTGTGTGTGTGTGTGTGTGAGGGAGAGCTGTCTGGAGAAAGTTAGCATGCATGGAAGTCGTGTGTGTGTTTGCAGGTTTCTAACAAACAAACATCACTCGGGCATTAAAAGGCCTTTTGTTGCCGTAAAGACCTCCAGTAGAATAGTGGGTCCGGTCCTGGTGGGGCCCACAGCACCGGCGTGGCACATGTATGTATTCGGTTATGCTGGAGGAGGTCTGATGTGTATGAGCGGCCCATTAAACGTGCCGGATGAATGGAAAACGGCCTCCAGTGCCCTTCTGGTTACGGATGAGATGTTCGTGAATCATAATCTCCTGATGACGTCTTCTGATGGAACGTGTGCCGACATGTCACAAAGGACCTGGAGCCTCTGGTGTGAAGCGGCTAGCTGACTCCAGGTCAGCCGGCGCTGACACGCCGTAGCCGCTAACCAGCGCAACCAGCGACTCGGCATAAAAGGCCAGCTGAGCGTGATGAGCCGCCCTGCTGTCATCAAACCACCGCCTGGATGGATCCCGGCCGGCAGCGAGGCGACAGGAGCACTGAGCGGGACCGGAGACACCACGACGTCGCTACGAGTGTGTTTACATGACCATCTGTTGCCCGGACTCCTCTGGTTGTATAGAAGTCTATGCTTCATGTGTTAAAGCTGCATTCTCTCTCCTGACCACCAGGGGGCGACTCCTCTGGTTGTATAGAAGTCTATGCTTCATGTGATAAAGCTGCATTCTCTCTCCTGACCACCAGGGGGCGACTCCTCTGGTTGTATAGAAGTCTATGCTTCATGTGTTAAAGCTGCATTCTCTCTCCTGACCACCAGGGGGCGACTCCTCTGGTTGTATAGAAGTCTATGCTTCATGTGTTAAAGCTGCATTCTCTCTCCTGACCACCAGGGGGCGACTCCTCTGGTTGTATAGAAGTCTATGCTTCATGTGTTAAAGCTGCATTCTCTCTCCTGACCACCAGGGGGCGACTCCTCTGGTTGTATAGAAGTCTATGCTTCATGTGTTAAAGCTGCATTCTCTCTCCTGACCACCAGGGGGCGACTCCTCTGGTTGTATAGAAGTCTATGCTTCATGTGTTAAAGCTGCACTTTAAAGCTTTAAACTTTATTTTACTAACATAACATTGATTTAATTTCCCGACGCCTGCAGTTCAGTATTTGCAGTATTTTCTGAAAGACATCTATTTTTATTTAGCTCCGCCCCCACAGGAGACGGAGACGAGCGAACAATCGGAGCAACACCTGTCGCCCGTGGGCGATGCCGAATCGTCAGGATCGTTATTTATGTCGCGCGCTGTAAATCTGTCCGTCCTTCTTTTAAATCTATTTTTAACCGGCGTGTTGTTGTGCGAGTGCCACATGTTGTCGGTGTAATGGACAATAAAGTTGTCAGATTTGCAGGATGGATGAGTGTGATGTCGGAGAAGATTGATGCGTCGGGACAGGAAGTGTGCTGCAGACCTCCAGGTGACCCGTGGAGGGAAGAGGGGAAGAAAAGGAGCGTTTTAAAGAAGGAAACACTTTCTTATACATGTTCTGGCCGCTCGTTTTCTGACAGTCCGGAATGTGTCCATGACACCGTTAGCTAGTTGGTGACAGGTGATTAGTCTAGCTTAGCATAAAGGCTAGAAGCAGCGTATTAATGCATCTTGTTTGTTTAATTATACACAAACAAAAACAGAGTGGCATTGATTTTATTTTCTAGAAAATATCAAAAAGCACGATTCCACAAAACTCAACTTCAAATAACGACGCTTGGTCCGAAGGTATTAGACGTGAGAGCAGCTGATGCGGATTAAACAGCAGGAAGTGAGCGTAGTGCAGGAGGAAGTGAAGGGAAACAAACACAGGACTTTCACCCAGGAGACCGCTATATTAGAATATAGAATATTTACTATATATATATATAATAACCACCAGAACTTTGTGACAAACAACTGACAAATGTCACTGAAAACCTGTTTGTCAGAAGCAATTAACACCTCGGCGTCTGCTCCACACGGGATGAGCTGGTGAAATTCCCAGTGTTGCACATGGCGGGGGGGAGGGGGCGGGGCTTAAAAAAGCTAACTTTGAAGTTCCTGCAAAAATGTCAGAACAAACCTTCTGACCACGTCCAGCATGCAGTGCCTCCTTTAATCTGAGTGGAGGAGGAGCGAAACCTGCAGGCAGCTGGGAATGCAGCGCTGCTCCGTGTGCCGCTAACCAGCCGGTCCTGGTGCTCAGATACAGGGTTAGTTTCTATAGACATTTATATTGATATGAATATAGTTCATAAATATAGTTTATTCATATAGTTCATAAATATAGTTTATACATATAGTTTATTCATATAGTTCATAAATATAGTTTATACATATAGTTTATTCATATAGTTCATAAATAGTGTTCTGATTACTGTGCTAATCGGTTTCTTGCGTGCATGTTAATCTGTACAAGATTATTTTGCATATTACTAGATATTCTGCAGAAATGTCAACAATGCACATGTGACCCAACCCTCACTAAACTAAACATGTGAGCTGGTCACATGCAACACTACACTACACAACACTACACTACACAACACTACACTACACAACACTACACTACACAACACTACACTACACTACACTACACTACACTACACTACACTACACTACACAACACTACACTACACTACACTACACTACACAACACTACACTACACTACACTACACTACACTACACAACACAACACTACACAACACTACACAACACTACACTACACTACACTACACTACACAACACAACACAACACTACACTACACTACACTACACTACACAACACTACACTACACTACACAACACAACACTACACTACACAACACAACACAACACAACACAACACAACACAACACAACACAACACTACACAACACTACACTACACTACACTACACTACACAACACAACACTACACTACACAACACAACACTACACTACACAACACAACACAACACAACACAACACAACACTACACTACACAACACTACACTACACTACACTACACTACACTACACTACACTACACTACACTACACTACACTACACTACACTACACAACACAACACAACACTACACTACACTACACAACACAACACAACACAACACAACACAACACTACACTACACTACACAACACAACACAACACTACACTACACTACACTACACTACACAACACAACACTACACTACACTACACAACACAACACTACACTACACTACACTACACAACACAACACTACACTACACTACACTACACTACACAACACAACACTACACTACACAACACTACACTACACAACTCAACACAACACAACACAACACTACACTACACTACACTACACTACACTACACAACACAACACTACACTACACTACACAACACAACACTACACAACACTACACAACACAACTCAACACAACACAACACAACACAACACTACACTACACTACACAACACAACACAACACTACACAACACTACACAACTCAACAGAACACTACACAACTCAACACAACACAACACTACACTACACTACACTACACTACACAACACAACACTACACTACACTACACTACACTACACTACACAACTCAACACAACACAACACAACACAACACTACACAACTCAACAGAACACTACACAACTCAACACAACACAACACTACACTACACTACACTACACTACACTACACAACACAACACTACACTACACTACACTACACTACACTACACAACTCAACACAACACAACACAACACAACACTACACAACACTACACAACACTACACAACTCAACACTACACTACACAACACAACACAACACAACACTACACAACACTACACAACTCAACACAACACTACACAACTCAACACAACACTACACAACTCAACACAACACAACACAACACTACACTACACAACTCAACACAACACAACTCAACACAACACAACACAACCCAGGTGAGCAAACATGGCTCCGCCCCTCCAAAGCACGTTCGGGTGCAAAGAGTTTTTTTTTCGTTCTAAGCCGACAACAAACATGAGGCGGGTGCTTAGAGACCAAAACCAAACACAGCAGACTCAAAGAGGAACACACACACACACACACACACACACACACACACGCACACACACACACAATAAAGCGGTTCTAATGTCGGGGTTCTTCAAACATTGAATATCCAGAAACAGCTACAGACTGTTATGTAAAGCATAATGAAGAAGATTATGGATTATGAGGGCCGGTGAAGGAGAACAATGTTTTGTTTTTGGATAAAATCGAAATGTTTTTTCTCGTACATTTGTGACTTTAATCTGAGAATATTAAAGTGTTCCTTCCCGTAAATGTGTGAGTTTTCCCTCATAATCTACCTCTGTAATCTTGTAACATAACCCCCCCCCCAGCTCCATAATTTATTAATATTTGACTCCCATTGGACCCGACATGCCGTCGCCCTTAGACAACGACATTGTGTCAAAATGAGTCTGAAACCTAAAGTCTGGGTCATGTGACCATGCAGGATGAAAACATCCAACATGGCCGACCGTGTTCCTCTCCTCTCGTGTGCCGCCGATGTAAAGCTGAAGGAAGTCACGTAGTCTAATGCGGTGCTTTAATAATAGTACGAGCATCAACCCCGTGAACAAGCGCTCTCTCAGAGTTGCCCCACGCGTCGCCATCGACTGGGAGAGAAAATAGAACCAGTGGCTCCTGATGCACTTCCTGGTTTATATAAGGGTCCTCCATGTCTCATAAATCTATTAATAACCCGCCACCAATATGAACACAACACAGGCCGCGGTGCACGTACACACACACAGACACACACACACACACACACACACACAGACACACACACACACACACAGGCACACACACACAGGCTTTGTGCGGTCCTGTTATCAGCAGGAACCGGGTCCACATGAGGGAGGAAGTGTTGCTGGTTCCCACCATAACTCAGCTCGGCCTAATCACACTGCAGCGTGATGAATGGAGGCCGGTGAGTCATGCTGGTGTATCTGACCATTAAGACCATTATGACCATTATGACCACCGACTTCTGGACATATCCATATCACCCCCCCTCTGCACACACACCCCCCTCCTCTTTTTAGCCACAGTCAGGTGGTTTTGTGAAATGACAGGCTCCACACACACACACACACACACACACACACACACACACACACACGTATATCACCGGTGGCATTTACACTGTTTGACCTCCGTCGGGTTGTTTGCAAATGTCTGAATATAGAGAGCAGCGATGCAAGAACAAAAACTGAAACTACAAAGAAGCAAATGATAACCTGTGTTCTCACGCTTTGCAGTCGCACACACACACACACACACACACACACACACACACACACACACTCGCACACTCGCACACAGTATCCTCTTAAGCTGTATAATGTGCTTGTTTTTAATAGTGTTAATGTTAGCGTAGCATAGCATAGCATAGCATAGCGTGTAGTAGACTCGTGGAGTTGGAGGCTCAACAGTTTTATAACTTTCCATAAAGCATACAAAGCGTCTGATAGAGATTCTGTATCGCTACAGTGTTGCACCTCGTTCTGTTGTTTGTTGTCAGCGTGCATTATGGACCGGACCGGACCGGACCACGTCCCCTCCTGCCCCCATGAGGCGTCTTATCGGACGTTATTAAAGAGAGTTGAACTCAACATTATTGATAGATTGCACTTCAGGAGAAGTAGAACTGCCCTGAAAGAGGGACTCCACCGGGTGAGGGTGCGAGCCGGGTGGAGTCGGTGAGGCTGCTGAGGTCAGGAGGCGTCTCCGGGAGACAAAGGACACACTGGTAGTTACGGCAGCAGCCTGCTGGTAATGAGGCAGCTCTGCTTTGGTCTTCTTCACCTGGAGGTTGGAGCCAGAGAGCACCGGTAATGAGAGGGAGAGACAGGGCGTGTAGCCTGAGTGGGCTAATGACAGTGAGGGGTACGTTTGTGTGTGTGTTTGTGTGTGTGTGTGTGTGTGTGTGTGTGATGCACTTTGGTGCAGACTTGTGAGGTCGATGCATGAGTCCGGGGGTTTGGCATGTGCACACATGTACACCAAGGTGTGTGTGTGTGTGTGTGTGTGTGTGTGTGTGTGTGTGTGTGTCTAGCATCAGGAGCCAGTCAATCTGCCACTCCCACAGACAGTCTGGAGCTCTGCAGCACTTGAAAACCTTTTCTAGGCAGATTGTAAATAAATTGTGAAAAAGAAAAAGATGGCTTCCTGAGCAGAGCTGTGGGGTTCTGGGGGGCTCTGTGGGGTTCTGCGGGGTTCTGTTGGGCTCTGCAGGGTTCTGGGGGGCTCTGCGGGGTTCTTCAAGGTTCTGGGGGGCTCTGCAGGGTTCTGGGGGGCTCTGCGGGGTTCTGCGGGGTTCTGGGGGGCTCTGTGGGGTTCTGGGGGGCTCTGCGGGGTTCTGCGGGGTTCTGGGGGGCTCTGCGGGGTTCTGCGGGGTTCTGGGGGCTCTGCAGGGTTCTGGGGGGCTCTGCGGGGTTCTGCGGGGTTCTGGGGGGCTCTGTGGGGTTCTGGGGGGCTCTGTGGGGCTCTGCGGGGTTCTGGGGGGCTCTGTGGGGTTCTGGGGGGCTCTGCGGGGCTCTGCGGGGTTCTGGGGGGCTCTGCAGGGCTCTGCGGGGTTCTGGGGGGCTCTGCGGGGCTCTGCGGGGTTGTGGGGGGCTCTGCGGGGCTCTGCGTGGCTCTGCAGGACTCTGATCAAACACTAATTACTCTGTTTTGGCGTTCTATCTCACCAGCGACCGGATCCAGCGCCACACCGACGCCCCCCCTCTTGGTGCTGCTGCAGCCTGCGTCACAGGAAATGCCTTCGCAGGAGACAAATGAACTGCATTGTTATCTGTCCTCTGCTCTCCAGCTGGGGGTGCGTCCCATTCCAAATACGCATCAACTCCCACACGACTGCCGTTTCTATTTGTGGATCCGTGTCTCCTGAAATCACTTCTTTCATCAGTGGTGCGTTCAGGTACTGGTCGGTAAGGAACATGTGACGTGTGGAACGAACCCACCTGGTCAGATTGAGGACAACGTCGTGGTTTTGGGTTAAAATAACTACATCTGACTTCTGGTTTCACCACCAGCGGCCTGGATGAAAGTCCTGTGTTTGTTTGACTCCTCCCCCCGTCACACAGCTATGAGCCTGATGTTCCAGTGACTCTGCACAGGCCACTAAACACACATAGCTATCAGGCCTGTGTGTGTGTGTGTGTGTGTGTGTGTGTGTGTGTGTGTGTGTGTCCAGTTCACCTTGAGATTGCTGTGCACACAGTGATGCATAACCCAAACATAACTGAAGGTGAGAGCAACGCTCCAGATGATTGTTCCCACGGCGACAAAGTGTTTCAAGATGAGAAACATAAACATCCAACCAATAAACAACAAGTAAATACATCCGTAGAACGCTGAATATCCCCACGTTCAACCAACGCAACAAGGGTCGCAAAGTTCTGCAGCACGCACAAACATGTTAACACATGTGAACATATTCATATCAATAACAGAGCACTTAGGCTTTCTGACATGATACACACACACACACACCACACACACACACACACACCACACACACACACACACACACCACACATACACACACACACACACACACACACACACACACACACACACACACCACACACACACACACACACACCACACACACACAAATCGTTCACACAATCTCTTCTCATTTTCTTAATTGAATCCAAAAGAAAGAAAGAAAGAAAGAAAGAAAGAAAGAAAGCACTAATTTCTCCACTAATGAGGTTCATCGTCACTAAAAGAGTCGTGATGGTTTCAGGTGTGATGGTCTGCCAGTGGAGGAGATCATTAGACGGGTTTCCCTCCGCTGACTTTATTAAAAGAAGCGTTCTCTCTTTTTATCGCTGCATTCAGTTTAGAAAGTGTCAACAGCCGTAAAAAATAATGTTCTGCATGTTGTCAGACTGATGAAATATGAACAAACATAACCCATCCATAAAACCTTCAGGGAATAGAAGGAAGGAAACGGAAAGTTTGGTGGAAGTAAGAACTGAAAAACCACATGTGGTGATGTAGAGGTGCTGGGCCTCATGGTGCAGGTTCTCATGGTGCAGGTTCTCTAGGTGCATGTTCTCATGGTGCAGGTTCTCATGGTGCTGGGCCTCTCTAGGTGCAGGTTCTCTAAGTGCAGGTTCTCTAGATGTAGGATCTCATGGTGCAGGTTATCTAGGTGCTGGGCCTCTCTATGTGCAGGTTCTCTAAGTGCAGGTTCTCTAGGTGCAGGTTCTCTAAGTGCAGGTTCTCCAGGTGCAGGGCCTCATGGTGCAGGTTCTCTAAGTGCAGGTTCTCTAGGTGCAGGGCTTCTCTAGGTGCAGGTTCTCTAGGTGCAGGGCTTCTCTAGGTGCAGGTTCTCTAGGTGCAGGTTCTCTGTGTGCAGGTTTTCATGGTGCCGGTTCTCTGTGTGCAGGTTATCTGTGTGCAGGTTCTCATGGTGCAGGTTCTCATGGTGCATATTCTCATGGTGCAGGTTCTCATGGTGCATGTTCTCATGGTGCAGGTTCTCATGGTGCAGGTTCTCATGGTGCATGTTCTCATGGTGCAGGTTCTCATGGTGCAGGTTCTCTGTGTGCAGGTTCTCATGGTGTATGTTCTCATGGTGCAGGTTCTCATGGTGCATATTCTCATGGTGCAGGTTCTCCGGGTGCAGCATTAGCCAGTAGAAGATCTCACTCACACACTCTGTGCGTGATGAAAGCCTTTTCTCGGTTCTCACGGTCATAGGACCTCGTGACCGTTCACAGATGGAAACATCTTGAACAGAACGTTACTGGTTCACAAATCTTCGACACTCGTGAACTCTTTGGATTAAATCATCTTCAAGTGGAATTACAGGATCATGTGACCTGAACCGCCTTCATGCTGCTGACACCTGGCAGGCAAAGGAAAGGTCAAAGCTATTATAGCACCTGGGCTTTTATTCCCAAAGGTTGATTCTTACAGGATCTTTACAGGAAGTTGCCAGGGAAACCTTCAGATAGAGGCGGGCCACCGGTAGAGTCTCCTTCCCATCGAGAGAGAGAGAGAGAGAGAGAGAGAGAGAGAGAGAGAGAGAGAGACAGGTCGCCCCCTCATGGAGGTTTTCTAGCTGAGTCACCAGCAGCTTCGGCCGGTGGCTACGTGTAAGAGAAGTTTATTCTGAGCCAAAGCGTCTCACTCCTCGCGTCTCACTCCTCGCCGTCTCACCCCCGGCCTCGCCGCCGCCGTTCGCCCAGACAAGACCAGGTGAGGCTCGGCAAGGGCGGCGTGTTGCGGCAGGTGAGCGGCGCTAAGCTCTCTGACAGCGACGCTCAGAGGAACAAAGCAGCAGCATGAATCATGTGGGGCTCTGCTTGTCTTGCAGGCTCAGCAGCGGCAGGGAGGCGGGTGTTGCTCTTGATCTTCGAGGCCTTCGGCTGCTCGCTTTGCGTTGGCAGCTCCTTCCTGAAGGTAATCGCCAGATTAATTCAGCCTCAATAGAGATATTAAAATATACTTCTCTCTGGCCACAGAAGCGTCAACACGTCGTTTGTCTCTCTTAAACCGGGCGTCCATTCCTTTGTTTGGACGATTGGACCATGTGACTTTGTTCCATCTCCACGTTCAAAGACTTTAGTCACATGGTCCTCCATCGAGTCCGAACGCAACCAGAACCCAGTGGCTCATGGGTATTATTAGGGTCGGTATTATGAGGCAGTCCTCCTTTGACTCGATCCCCAATGCATGCTGGGTAGATTTGTGTCGCAGTAGCTCTCCACCGACTGCGCGGCCAGGTGCATGATGGGAAATAATGTCACAAGACTTTCAGAATAAAGGTCCCCGCTTCAGAAAGGGGAAGGTTCATGTTTCTCTTCTCAGCGACGTGCTGGCGCTCCACCAGCCGGTGAACGGGTTGAGATCAAGAAGGGGATCAGGTCTAAGAACAGGTCTCCCACATAGTGGATCATCTCTGTGACGACGCGGTGGAGCTGTTGATGCTCGGTCGGAGGATTAAAGAACTTTTACTCATCTTAAAACGGACCAACAAGGTCTTGGTCTCCTGGTGGTGGTTTCACCAGATTCACCGCAGCGAACACTAAATTACTGTTTTCTGGTCTGGAATGAAGACGGAGAGCTGGTTCCCACAGGAGGTTAGTTCACACCAGCCAATGAGTAATACTCATAAACCTGTCAGAACAATGACGCAAGGGAATAGATTTCCCATGAGAAACCATAACTTCACAAACAAATACTAATATTTAGTGCTTTAAAAACGATAATTTATTGGCCAAGTATGTTGCCGAACAAGGAATTTGTCCCAGTGAGGTGCATAACAGTAAACAGTCATTATGAAATAAATGAAATACAAAATGATATATATATATATTATAAAATTAAAATTATAAAAGAAATACAAAAAGAAACAAAAACCTATGAGCTGCTTAACATTCAGTAAGTAACAGTACTTCAGTTTCATCTGACTCACGTGCACTAAAAGCTGGGACTCACGTGCACTAAAAGCTGGGACTCATGCAACACCAACAGTGACGTTTCACGGTGACGCCATCAGGAGGTTCTCCGACCGCAGAACCAACCAAATTCAGATCATCCTCTTTTTTTAATTTTTATGAAGAAACGTGTTTTTGTTTAGCGTTTGTCCCTCGGGTTCAATGTCATGCTTTTCTTTTGGGCCGCCATCTCTTAAATCTCCAATGCCCCGTGGTGGGCCTTGAACGCACCACGAGACAACAGCTGTGAAACACAGAACTTCACTTCATGAGCGGATTTCACTTCTCAGCACGTTGCTCTTAAATAAATAAAAACACATGACGAGCTCAGTTATTGTTGTTTGTTTGTTTGTGATTAAAAGAGTTCATCGTTCAGGAGAGTGAGGCGAGCTGAACGGAGTCAGTCAGGCACGAAGAACAGCTGCTGTAGACCAGCATGAATAATCAGACACACACACACACACACACACGGCAGCATCGCCTCTAGGCTGCAACCAGGCGGCGTGAAACTAAACATTTATTCCAGTTTCACACCATCTTGCTGCAAATCCTGAACCTGACCTTTGACCCCGCGGTGCCGGACTCTTCCTGTGGCCCTTCGGCCCTGGTGGCCAGACGCTGACAGGACGGTGACTCTGGGACTCTGCTGCTCAGCTGTCGGGCTCAGCGCTGTAAGTGGAGCTGAGGAAAACCAGCGGGGTCAAAGTTCACCGCATTAAATGGCGGATATGAGACGGCCGCGTCGGCCTCCAGCTGGGGAGCATGCGGCCAACACGGCTTGTAATGTTTTCACTCCTCGCCGCTCGGATCTGGTGGCTTCCTGTTTGACGGGGTCCACACATGCAACAATAAAATATGATCTCATAAACTTTAGTTCTGACCTCTAATCTTAAAATAAAGAAAGTATCAAATGACAAAAGATTGACGTCTCTATTCATTTCTTCTTGTAATATATTTTTGTTACACTAAACTTCACTAGACTTCAGGATGCGACGTCGGCTCTGAGATCATCTTCAGATCATCAGAACCATTTCATAACTCTACAAATGTCAAAAATGTAAAATCCCATTAAACACCTAAACAGTGACAAGAGGAAACGCTGAATGTTTTCTGGGTAAATACAACGCAACTTTTATTCTGTTTAACTCACGACTACGCAAAAGTGTGCAAAAGAAGTGCAAAAGTGCAGGGGTTGTTTCTTTTCTTTCAGGTATGTTACCCCCCCCCCCCCCACCCCCCCCCCACACACACACACACACACACATACACACACACACACACACACACACACACACTCACACACACACACACACACACACACTGCATCGTTTAAACATGAGGCTACGTGCACCCTGAACGCCCACAGGAACACCTACTGTAGCGCTGCATTGGTGCGTCACATAACAGCCCTCATCTTTACACCTCCACATATCTACACTATCGACACTAAAACGTCCGCCTGCACTCTTTTTCTCTCCAACATTTGTTTATTGTTTTCTCCACCAGTAGAGGAACCGGAGACCAGTAGAGGTACAACCAGTAGAGGTACAACCAGTAGAGTAACAACCAGTAGAGGTACAACCAGTAGAGGTACAACCAGTAGAGTAACAACCAGTAGAGGAACCGGAGACCAGTAGAGGAACAACCAGTAGAGGACCAACCAGTAGAGGTACAACCAGTAGAGGTACAACCAGTAGAGGAACAACCAGTAGAGTAACAACCAGTAGAGGTACAACCAGTAGAGGTACAACCAGTAGAGGTACAACCAGTAGAGTAACAACCAGTAGAGGAACCGGAGACCAGTAGAGGTACAACCAGTAGAGGTACAACCAGTAGAGGTACAACCAGTAGAGTAACAACCAGTAGAGGAACCGGAGACCAGTAGAGGAACAACCAGTAGATGAACAACCAGTAGAGGAACAACCAGTAGAGGTACAACCAGTAGAGGTACAACCAGTAGAGTAACAACCAGTAGAGGTACAACCAGTAGAGTAACAACCAGTGGAGGTACAACCAGTAGAGGTACAACCAGTAGAGGAACAACCAGTAGACGAACAACCAGTAGAGGAACAACCAGTAGAGGAACCGGAGACCAGTAGAGGTACAACCAGTAGAGTAACAACCAGTAGAGGTACAACCAGTAGAGTAACAACCAGTGGAGGTACAACCAGTAGAGGTACAACCAGTAGAGGAACAACCAGTAGACGAACAACCAGTAGAGGAACAACCAGTAGAGGAACCGGAGACCAGTAGAGGTACAACCAGTAGAGGAACAACCAGTAGAGGTACAACCAGTAGAGGAACAACCAGTAGAGGTACAACCAGTAGAGGTACAACCAGTAGAGGTACAACCAGTAGAGGAACAACCAGTAGAGGAACAACCAGTAGAGGAACCGGAGACCAGTAGAGGTACAACCAGTAGAGGAACAACCAGTAGAGGTACAACCAGTAGAGGAACAACCAGTAGAGGTACAACCAGTAGAGGTACAACCAGTAGAGGTACAACCAGTAGAGGAACAACCAGTAGAGGTACAACCAGTAGAGGTACAACCAGTAGAGGTACAACCAGTAGAGGAACAACCAGTAGAGGAACAACCAGTAGAGGAACCGGAGACCAGTAGAGGTACAACCAGTAGAGGAACAACCAGTAGAGGTACAACCAGTAGAGGAACAACCAGTAGAGGTACAACCAGTAGAGGTACAACCAGTAGAGGTACAACCAGTAGAGGAACAACCAGTAGAGGTACAACCAGTAGAGGTACAACCAGTAGAGGTACAACCAGTAGAGGAACAACCAGTAGAGGAACAACCAGTAGAGGAACCGGAGACCAGTAGAGGTACAACCAGTAGAGGAACAACCAGTAGAGGTACAACCAGTAGAGGAACAACCAGTAGAGGTACAACCAGTAGAGGTACAACCAGTAGAGGTACAACCAGTAGAGGAACAACCAGTAGAGGTACAACCAGTAGAGGTACAACCAGTAGAGGTACAACCAGTAGAGGTACAACCAGTAGAGGAACAACCAGTAGAGGTACAACCAGTAGAGGTACAACCAGTAGAGGAACAACCAGTAGAGTAACAACCAGTAGAGGTACAACCAGTAGAGGTACAACCAGTAGAGGTACAACCAGTAGAGTAACAACCAGTAGAGGAACCGGAGACCAGTAGAGGTACAACCAGTAGAGGTACAACCAGTAGAGGTACAACCAGTAGAGTAACAACCAGTAGAGGAACCGGAGACCAGTAGAGGAACAACCAGTAGATGAACAACCAGTAGAGGAACAACCAGTAGAGGTACAACCAGTAGAGGTACAACCAGTAGAGGTACAACCAGTAGAGGAACAACCAGTAGACGAACAACCAGTAGAGGAACAACCAGTAGAGGAACCGGAGACCAGTAGAGGTACAACCAGTAGAGGTACAACCAGTAGAGGTACAACCAGTAGAGGTACAACCAGTAGAGGAACAACCAGTAGAGGAACAAACAGTAGAGGTACAACCAGTAGAGGTACAACCAGTAGAGGTACAACCAGTAGAGGAACAACCAGTAGAGGTACAACCAGTAGAGGTACAACCAGTAGAGGTACAACCAGTAGAGGAACAACCAGTAGAGGAACAACCAGTAGAGGAACCGGAGACCAGTAGAGGTACAACCAGTAGAGGAACAACCAGTAGAGGTACAACCAGTAGAGGAACAACCAGTAGAGGTACAACCAGTAGAGGTACAACCAGTAGAGGTACAACCAGTAGAGGAACAACCAGTAGAGGTACAACCAGTAGAGGTACAACCAGTAGAGGTACAACCAGTAGAGGAACAACCAGTAGAGGAACAACCAGTAGAGGAACCGGAGACCAGTAGAGGTACAACCAGTAGAGGAACAACCAGTAGAGGTACAACCAGTAGAGGAACAACCAGTAGAGGTACAACCAGTAGAGGTACAACCAGTAGAGGTACAACCAGTAGAGGAACAACCAGTAGAGGTACAACCAGTAGAGGTACAACCAGTAGAGGTACAACCAGTAGAGGTACAACCAGTAGAGGAACAACCAGTAGAGGTACAACCAGTAGAGGTACAACCAGTAGAGGAACAACCAGTAGAGTAACAACCAGTAGAGGTACAACCAGTAGAGGTACAACCAGTAGAGGTACAACCAGTAGAGTAACAACCAGTAGAGGAACCGGAGACCAGTAGAGGTACAACCAGTAGAGGTACAACCAGTAGAGGTACAACCAGTAGAGTAACAACCAGTAGAGGAACCGGAGACCAGTAGAGGAACAACCAGTAGATGAACAACCAGTAGAGGAACAACCAGTAGAGGTACAACCAGTAGAGGTACAACCAGTAGAGGTACAACCAGTAGAGTAACAACCAGTAGAGGTACAACCAGTAGAGTAACAACCAGTGGAGGTACAACCAGTAGAGGTACAACCAGTAGAGGAACAACCAGTAGACGAACAACCAGTAGAGGAACAACCAGTAGAGGAACCGGAGACCAGTAGAGGTACAACCAGTAGAGGAACAACCAGTAGAGGTACAACCAGTAGAGGAACAACCAGTAGAGGTACAACCAGTAGAGGTACAACCAGTAGAGGTACAACCAGTAGAGGAACAACCAGTAGAGGAACAAACAGTAGAGGAACCGGAGACCAGTAGAGGTACAACCAGTAGAGGAACAACCAGTAGAGGTACAACCAGTAGAGGAACAACCAGTAGAGGTACAACCAGTAGAGGTACAACCAGTAGAGGTACAACCAGTAGAGGAACAACCAGTAGAGGTACAACCAGTAGAGGTACAACCAGTAGAGGTACAACCAGTAGAGGAACAACCAGTAGAGGAACAACCAGTAGAGGAACCGGAGACCAGTAGAGGTACAACCAGTAGAGGAACAACCAGTAGAGGTACAACCAGTAGAGGAACAACCAGTAGAGGTACAACCAGTAGAGGTACAACCAGTAGAGGTACAACCAGTAGAGGAACAACCAGTAGAGGTACAACCAGTAGAGGTACAACCAGTAGAGGTACAACCAGTAGAGGAACAACCAGTAGAGGAACAACCAGTAGAGGAACCGGAGACCAGTAGAGGTACAACCAGTAGAGGAACAACCAGTAGAGGTACAACCAGTAGAGGAACAACCAGTAGAGGTACAACCAGTAGAGGTACAACCAGTAGAGGTACAACCAGTAGAGGAACAACCAGTAGAGGTACAACCAGTAGAGGTACAACCAGTAGAGGTACAACCAGTAGAGGAACAACCAGTAGAGGAACAACCAGTAGAGGTACAAACACTGCACAGTGTGGTGGAACACTCATCATCAACCACTGGTCCCCATCTCTCTGCACCATTGACCCTTTGCTAAGTCCCGCCCCTCAAACCCAGACTGGCCAATCCTAGCGTAGCATGGGCCAGCTCCTACAAGGGTCCCACAGCTCCACCCTCTGATGCAACGGTTTCAGATGTTCTTCCTGTTCGGGCTGGTTTAGTGGTTACGTTGTGCAACAGAGGAGTTTGTTACCCGGAGAAGTTGTGTTAAAAGAAGAGTTGTGTTAAAATAAGAGTTGTGTTAAAATAAGAGTTGTGTTAAAATAAGAGTTGTGTTTCATGGCAGTGAGAAGAGTCTCAGCTTCGGCTCCCTGGAGCTCTGGGAAGCATCTGGGACCCAAACTCTCTCTCTCTCTCTCTCTCTCTCTCTCTCTCTCTCTCTCTCTCTCTCTCTCTCTCTCTCTCTCCCTCTGCCAGACTTTGTTTAAAAGCAGAGCTTTGAAGTGCGAGCCAACCACCAACCTGCCTGCACTGGCCGGGCTGAGACGTGATGTCTGCAGGGGCCTGAGATCGCACAGGAAGTACAGAATATGCTTTGATTTACAACACTTTACTGGGATGTCAGCGCCCACATGTTGCCATGCTGAAGCTCTATAGTGTGATGGTTTATGTCACATGATGTCAGTGTCCACATGTTCTCATGCTGAAGCGCTATAGTGTGATGGTTTATGTCACATGATGTCAGTGTCCACATGTTCCCGTTTTTTACTTTTTTGACATACTATGTCTTTTTGACATACTATGACTTTTTTGACATACTATGACTTTTTTCATACTTTTTTTGACAAATTATTTTTCTTGACTTTTTTGACATACTATGACTTTTTTCATACTTTTTCTAACAAATGACATTTTTTTAACTTTTTTGACATACTATGACTTTTTTCATACTTTTTTTGACAAATTATATTTTTTTACTTTTTTGACATACTATGACTTTTTTCATACTTTTTCTGAAAAATGACATTTTTTACTTTTTTGACATACTATGACTTTTGACATACTATGACTTTTGACATACTATGACTTTTTTGACATACTATGACTTTTTTCATACTTATTTTGACAAATTATATTTTCATAATTTTTTTACATACTATGACTTTTTTCATACTTTATCTAACAAATGACTTTTTTTACTTTTTTGACACACTATGACTTTTTTCATACTTTTTCTGAAAAATGACATTTTTTACTTTTTTGACATACTATGACTTTTGACATACTATGACTTTTGACATACTATGTCTTTTTGACATACTATGTCTTTTTGACATACTATGACTTTTGACATACTATGACTTTTTTCATACTTTTTCTGAAAAATGACATTTTTTACTTTTTGACATACTATGACTTTTGACATACTATGACTTTTGACATACTATGACTTTTTTGACATACTATGACTTTTTTCATACTTATTTTGACAAATTATATTTTCATAATTTTTTGACATACTATGACTTTTTTCATACTTTATCTAACTTTATCTTTATCTGACTTTTTTTACTTTTTTGACATACTATGACTTTTTGACATACTATGACTTTTTTAATATTTTTTTGACAAATTGCATTTTTTTACTTTTTTGACATACTATGACTTTTTGACATACTATGACTTGTTTCATACTTTTTCTGAAAAATGACATTTTTTACTTTTTTGACATACTATGACTTTTTTCATACTTATTTTTGACAAATTATTTTTTTTTACTTTTTTGACAAACTGACTTTTTGACATACTATGACTTTTGACATACTATGACTTTTGACATACTATGACTTTTTTGACATACTATGACTTTTTTCATACTTATTTTGACAAATTATATTTTCATAATTTTTTTACATACTATGACTTTTTTCATACTTTATCTAACAAATGACTTTTTTTACTTTTTTGACACACTATGACTTTTTTCATACTTTTTCTGAAAAATGACATTTTTTACTTTTTTGACATACTATGACTTTTGACATACTATGACTTTTTGACATACTATGTCTTTTTGACATACTATGACTTTTGACATACTATGACTTTTTTCATACTTTTTCTGAAAAATGACATTTTTTACTTTTTGACATACTATGACTTTTGACATACTATGACTTTTGACATACTATGACTTTTTTGACATACTATGACTTTTTTCATACTTATTTTGACAAATTATATTTTCATAATTTTTTGACATACTATGACTTTTTTCATACTTTATCTAACTTTATCTTTATCTGACTTTTTTTACTTTTTTGACATACTATGACTTTTTGACATACTATGACTTTTTTAATATTTTTTTGACAAATTGCATTTTTTTACTTTTTTGACATACTATGACTTTTTGACATACTATGACTTGTTTCATACTTTTTCTGAAAAATGACATTTTTTACTTTTTTGACATACTATGACTTTTTTCATACTTATTTTGACAAATTATTTTTTTTCACTTTTTTGACATACTATGACTTTTTGACATACTATGACTTTTTTAATATTTTTTTGACAAATTGCATTTTTTTACTTTTTTGACATACTATGACTTTTTGACATACTATGACTTGTTTCATACTTTTTCTGAAAAATGACATTTTTTACTTTTTTGACATACTATGACTTTTTTCATACTTATTTTGACAAATTATTTTTTTTCACTTTTTTGACATACTATGACTTTTTGACATACTATGACTTTTTTAATATTTTTTTGACAAATTGCATTTTTTTACTTTTTTGACATACTATGACTTTTTGACATACTATGACTTGTTTCATACTTTTTCTGAAAAATGACATGTTTTACTTTTTTGACATACTATGACTTTTTTCATACTTTTTTTGACAAATTATATTTTTTTACCTTCTTGACATACTATGACTTTTTGACATAGTATGACGTTTTTGACATACTATGACTTTTTTGACATACTATGACTTTTTTCATACTTTTTTTGACAAATTATATTTTTTGACTTTTTTGACATACTATGACTTTTTTCATACTTTTTCTGAAAAATGACATTTTTTACTTTTTTGACATACTATGACTTTTGACATACTATGACTTTTGACATACTATGACTTTTTTAATATTTTTTTGACAAATTGCATTTTTTTACTTTTTTGACATACTATGACTTTTTGACATACTATGACTTGTTTCATACTTTTTCTGAAAAATGACATTTTTTACTCTTTTGACATACTATGACTTTTTTCATACTTATTTTGACAAATTATTTTTTTATACTTTTTTGACATACTATGACTTTTTGACATACTATGACTTTTTTAATATTTTTTTGACAAATTGCATTTTTTTACTTTTTTGACATACTATGACTTTTTGACATACTATGACTTGTTTCATACTTTTTCTGAAAAATGACATTTTTTACTTTTTTGACATACTATGACTTTTTTCATACTTATTTTTGACAAATTATTTTTTTTTACTTTTTTGACAAACTGACTTTTTGACATACTATGACTTTTTCATACTTATTTTGACAAATTAAATTTTTTAAGTTTTTTGACATACTATGACTTTTTTCATACTTTATCTAACAAATGACTTTTTTTTTACTTTTTTGACATACTATGACTTTTTGACATACTATGACTTTTAATATTTTTTCTCAAAAATGACATTTTTTACTTTTTTGACATACTATGACTTTTTATACTTTTTCTGACAATTGACATTTTTTACCTTTTTGACATACTATGACTTTTTTCATACATTTTTGACAAATTATATTTTTTGACAAACTGACTTTTTTCATACTTTTTGACAAGTTACATTTTTTGACTTCTTTGACATAATATGACTTTTTGACATACTATGACTTTTTTGACATACTTTGCATTTTTTGACACACTATGACTTTTTTCATACTTTATCTAACAAATGACATTTCTTGACTTTTTTGACAAATTATATTTTTTTACTTTTTTGACATACTATGACTTTTTTCATACATTTTTGACATACTATGACTTTGACATACTTTGACTTTTTTCATACTTTTTTTGACAAATTATATTTTTTGACAAACTGACTTTTTTCATACTTTTTTGACATACTATGACTTTTCATACATTTTTGACAAATTATGTTTTTTTACTTTTTTGACATACTAGGACGTTTTTGACATACTATGACTTTTTGACATACTATGACTTTTTTCATACTTTTTTTGACAAATTATAATTTTTTTACTTTTTTGACATACTATGCATTGTTTGACATACTATGACTTTTTTATACTTTTTCTGACAATTGACATTTTTTACCTTTTTGACATACTATGACTTTTTTCATACATTTTTGACAAATTATATTTTTTGACAAACTGACTTTTTTCATACTTTTTGACAAGTTACATTTTTTGACTTTTTTGACATAATATGACTTTTTGACATACTATGACTTTTTTGACATACTATGCATTTTTTGACACACTGACTTTTTTCATACTTTATCTAACAAATGACATTTCTTGACTTTTTTGACAAATTATATTTTTTTACTTTTTTGACATACTATGACTTTCTTCATACATTTTTGACATACTATGACTTTGACATACTTTGACTTTTTTCATACTTTTTTTGACAAATTATATTTTTTGACAAACTATGACTTTCTTTCATACTTTATTGACATACTATGACTTTTCATACATTTTTGACAAATTATGTTTTTTTACTTTTTTGACATACTATGACTTTTTCCATACTTTTTTTGACAAATAATATTTTTTTACTTTTTTGTCATACTATGAATTTTTTGATATACTATGATTTTTTCATACCTTTTTTGACTATTTTTATTTTTTTACTTTTTTAACATACTATACCTTTTTGAAATAGTATGACGTTTTTGATATACTTTGACTTTTTTCACACTTTTTCTGACAAATTATATTTTTTTACTTTTTTGACATACTATGACTTTTTGACATACTATGACTTTTTTTCATACTTTTTCTGACAAATGTCATTTTTTTACTTTTTTGACATACTATGACTTTTTTCACACTTTTTTGACAAATTATTTATAGAGTTTGTAGTTTGATATTACTACTGGATGTTTGATAAACTTAAAATCTTAGTCCATGATTTGATGAAAATACTAAAAAAACTAAACTACATTATATCCAATGATTAGAATGACAGAGCATTCCCTTTTTATCACACTATCACTGTTATTGCTCGTTAAATGTGTTGCTAGGAAGGTACCCTACTGGAGTGTTTCACATTCCTGTCTTTAAGCCCCGCACCCTCCAGTCTGAGGGTGTCTTGTGGTTCATCGGTGTCACTGAGCTGACGTCTATCTCCAGATCTGACCTGGAAACTCAGGAGGTGAAGTGGCCCATTAACCTCCGTCTGGCTGCCTCCTCCCAGCAGTCACCACTGCTGTCAGCAGTGAAGGAGCGGTGAAGTCATCCATCCATCCATCCATCATCCATCCATCCATCCATCATCCATCCATCCATCCATCCGCGATCAGTTCAAAGGCCCGGCAGGAATGAGTCCTCAACCACCTCCGCAGAACCCCCTCAGGTCTCTGGTTTCACTCCACAGGTCGTCTCTGCTGTCGGACATCAAAGCTGCTGCTGTTCCTGTTGGGCTGATCCGTGTTGATCCACCACTCACTCTACTTGGACAGCTGCTGTGGTCAGAGATTATACAAGAGCGTGGCACCTGTAGGGGAGCGACTGCAACAATCTCACCCCGAGTCTCACTCTGAGTCTCACCCAGAGTCTCACTCTGAGTCTCACCCCGAGTCTCACCCCAAGTCTCACCTAGAGTCTCACCCCGAGTTCTCACCCCGAGTCACCCCGAGTCTCACTCTGAGTCTCACCCCGAGTCTCACTCTGAGTCTCACCCTGAGTCTCACCCCGGGTCTCACCCCGGGTCTCCCTGAGTCTCACTCTGAGTCTCACCCTGTTCCTTCACACCAGAGGGTCAATCAGCCGACATGCAGAGCTCCACACCGCGTCACACATGGACACCAGAAGTTATACAGACGGCGCCTCTCACACGGCATCCATCACAAGCCTCATGTTTATCATCACCGTAAATGTTTGTGTGTGTTGTGTGTGTGTGTTGTGTGTGTGTGTTCAGACAATACACATCATGCATGAATATGGATTTCGTTATGACTCTAAATAGAACTAAACATGTGCTGGTGCCCGAGGAGGCCTCTCCCAGTATAATCTGAGCGGTCGTGCTGCTGGATGAATACACATCTTTCTCTGCGATCTCAAGTCCTCTTTCTGTCTCGGCAGAAGTGGGACTTGAACCTGTGAACCTCTGAAGTTGAGGAAAAGGGCGTTCAAAGGGCTTCACCAGCCCAAGGGTCGTAAAACCTCCTCAACCCAGAGACAAACAATGAATCCTTCAACTCAAGCAGAAGCACGCTGAGAATTATCAAATTCCATCCGACAGCAGAAGGAACTTCTCCGTCTCCGTCTCCGACTCTCTTCCTTTCGGAAACCGGCAGATCTCAACATGTTTGATTTATAAAAAGGCCAATTTTTAGCTCCTCCAAAATCCTGAGGGGTAGCGGAGGAGGTTTCTAATGATAAAAAAGAAAGAGCTTGGTTTATCATTTCATCCGCCTTTGATCACATCGCGTGTGACAGACAGCGACGTGCAGCCGGTCGAGTGAAACCGAGACGACGCGTTGCTTCTCCGAGCAGGAAGTGAGCTGCAGAGGTTCTTCATGCGAGGAGATGGAAGGGTGGAGTCTGATGAAAGCGAGACGAGCGCGTAGGAGGAGGCAGCGAACGCGTCGGACGCAGCGCAGAATAAAACGTGTCCGACGAGGCGAATGCCGGACAACACGGAGACTTTGGGGCGTTTGGAGGTGATGAATGTGATGCGGGGCCCGAGATGCAAAATGCCCAAAACCCCCCCAACACAAAGCAAGAGATACAGATGCAAAGAAATGCATCTGGTTGTAATCTTTTGTGTCTGTTTGTGGTTGTTCTATGTCTCTTTGTGGTTGTTCTATGTCTCTTTGAAGTGGTTCATGTATCCATATTGTGTCGTCACATTGTGGTTACTTTCTGTCTCTTTGTAGTCGTTTTGCATCTCTTTGTAGTTGTTTTGTGTCTCTTTGTAGTTGTTTTGTATCTCTTTGTTGTCTTCTGTCTCTTTATAGTCGTTTTGTATCTCTTTGTAGTCGTCTTCTGTCTCTTTGTAGTTGGCCTTCTGGGCCCCTGGCCTTATGTCTGTTCACTGGACTGAAGTGAATCAGGCTAAACATCTGGGTGCCTCCAGTTCAGCCTCAGTCCTGTGAGATCTGAAGCCGTTTATATGGCACTTTATTAAGTTTTAATAGGTTTTCATGCTGGAAGTAACGCTCTAGATTCCTAATATGTGGTTAGCTCACGACTTACCAGACAACTTGTCATTGTGTATTTTAACATGAAGAAGAAGTGCCGATCCCTCAACATTTACAACCTGAGCTCATTTGCAAAAACGTGTTCCTCGAGTTATACAAAAACCATAAAGAAATGATCATAAAAAAATGATCATAAAAAGAAGTTCCTGATTTTTTCTGAGAGGGCATTTTCAGTTCCTAACCTTAAGTTACTGACTCTGACCCTGAAGAGGTTTTCATTATTTATTTAGCCATTTATGGATCCGTTTACTGGCCAATTGAGTTTGTTGTGACCACAGAAGTGGAACGCCAGAGGCTCATTGCATTATTACAAACATCTTAAAAGACTTGATGTTCATCGCTCCAGGGCATGAACTCTGGGTATTAACCTAAAGATCGTCAGTACGAGCAGCTGATATCAGTTTGTTGATGCTTTGGCATGTTCACGATCCATCAATCAACATGAGTGACAGGTGCTGGAGGCGGAGCCTACGATTTATGCCGTCTCACGCCGAGAGGCTGCAGTTTGCTGCTTTAAACATGAAGGAGAACGGCGCTGGCTCCTGAGGGCGGGGTGCAAAGAGGCAGAGCCTAAAACAGCAGAAGCTGGTGCAGCCCCAGTAAGGAGGAGGGGGAGGGGGAGGGCACACGGCATGACATAGGGTCCGGCCTGCCCTGAGTCAGGTGTGTGTGTGTGTGTGTGTGTGTGTGTGTGTGTGTGTGTGTGTGTGTGTGTGTGTGTGTGTGTGTGTGTGTGTGTGTGTCTTCTTTCATTGATATAATTTCAAAACGTTTGTATTTAAAATATAAAGTAATATATTTACATACAAATTAGATAAAATCATGTGTGTATTTCATTTTAATATGGTTTTAAATCATCTAAATACAAAATATTGGTATTTAACTCCACATTTTTCCATTTAATTTATATATATATATAACTTTATTTCACAGACTCAAGGTCCAAAAACAAGAATCAAAAACAAAAACAGCACACACACAACAGATGAGGGGTACCAACAAACCCACAAACATAAATACATAAATGCAGACAACACTGACCACATATTACATAAAGAAACATACAAAACATACAACACAAACATACATTCATACCTACATATAAACATACAAATACCTATGCAAATTTAATTAAAACAAGTACAACTGCTTATTCCAGTGTTTCCAGAGTTGGGAGGTGTATCTGGTGTCACTAAGTAAAGGATTAGTTAGGGCATTTAAAATGTTGTTCTTCGACACATGAATCTGTACATAAAATTCCTCAGTACAGCATGGAAGGTGGGAACATTACTCGTCACAAACAAATGGCTAGCACTAGTCCATCTTGGACACTTCAACAAGATTCTAAGTGCATCATTGTATGCCACCTTTATCTTATTTATCTTTGCTTTACTGTAGCTGCACCATAGGTGAGCTGTATACAGTGGAGTACAGTATGCTCTGAAGAGAGATGTTTTAACTTCTTCAGTACACATATGAAATTTGCGTGCCAGCATATTTGCTTGTCCGTATAATTTACCGCACTGGCGTTGTATATCATCATCGTCACAAAAGTCATCCCTGATAATGTGGCCCAAGTATTTTACTTTAGTAACTACGTTTAGCTCTTGCCCTGCCAAGTAAAAAGAGGGAAAGCACAGCTTCCTGTCCTCATTAGTGCAGGCAATCATTACAACACTCTTTTTTGCATTAAATTTGATGTCAAACTGTAGTCCATAGTTTGAACAAACTCTAAGCAATTGCTGTAGGCCAGCACTATATGGAGACATAACAATTAAATCATCTGCATACATCAGATGATTAATACACGTATCCCCCACCTTACAGCCAGTTTTGCACACATCTAATGTCCTAGAGAGATCATCCATATACAAATTAAAAAGAACAGGTGACAATATTCCACCTTGACTAACCCCATTGGTAACTGAAAGGAGCCGATGTTGTCTTCCCCCATCTAGCTTGCATAGTTTGATGGGAGTACCAATAATGCAAGATACGTATTAGGTATGGGGGGACCCCTCGCTCTTGTAATTTTATAAACAGTTTACCGTGATTAACACGGTCAAAAGCTTTAGAAGCATCAAGGAAACATAAAAACATTGTTGAACCATGGCTTTTATACTTGGTAACAAGTTCTTTCAGTGCATATATACACAAATCTGTGCCATGTTTCTTTTTAAAACCAAATTGATTATCAGTGGTTGTTATATATTCTCGTAGTCTATCAAATAGAATTTGTTCAAACACTTTAGAGAGTATACTCGCTAGAGCAATTGGCCTGTAGTTTTCTATGCTTGATACCTTACAGGTTTTGTCCTTAATAACTGGCATTAATAGCACAGGTAACATAGAGTCAGGTAATATGCCATGCGCTAATAATCCCGAGAAACATATAGCAAGTAACACTGAGATTCTATGACTTGCATACTTCAGGTGTTCAGCTGTTATTTGGTCAAGACCACATGCTTTGTTCACTGCCAATTTCTCAATAGCATGACACACTTCATCAGGTCTAATGACCACCCCATCATTATTAATGATATCACCAACATGATATTCAGCACTCTCAACACAGTTAAAAATCTCTCTAAAATGTTTCCCCCATAACTCAGCAATGTTTTCATCCCCAGAGATCCCATCAATACTTGATGGCAAAGGCATCTTGCTGTTATTGATAACCTTCACTTCCTTCCAGAATTCATACAAATCATTCTGCTGAAACTTTCTGGCCATAGAATTTGCCCTCATTGTCTGCTCATTACTTTTGATAAAGCGTACAGCATATTTAAACCTGGCATTTGCCATTTTCTTATGTTCAAACTCTGGGCCATACCTAGCTTTTCCAGATGAAACCCAGCTCCATAAAGCTTCCTTAGCCTCCACATGAAGTTCAGACACATATTCATTCCATCCTGGTCTAATCCTATGATTACTTTTCTCTCGGATGAATAATTTACTGACATTAGTTAAACAGTTCACAATTTTGTCATACATAAAAACTATATCACTATGATGTTTATGACTCTTACAATTTAAGTTGCCACACGAAATAGCTTCAAGCGGTATATCAATATCACTAAGACTTTTATCACTCAGTGCGTTGTACTTCCATAGATCATGTTCTGTGAGCTTTGCCCAGTCCACTCTTCTGTTTTGCTTATTATTATCATCACAATCGTAGCTACTCAGCTCAGGTAGACTGTCAAGATTTAATATCATGGAGACAGGTATGTGATCTGCTGTGGCTAGACCATACAGAATCTCAACTTCCAAGCAATCATGAGCATCAGCTGTACATATACAGTGGTCTAGCCAAGATGTTGAATGCCATGCTTCACTGATATATGTATAACTTTCTACTGGTAACAGCATTTTACTTGAGAGAAATAATTTACCGTCAAGGCAGAATTGATTAAGATGTTTAGCAAATAGAGAGTTAACATCTGACATATCAGCATTCATATCAACCATCACAAAAATACAATTACTTTCACTCTCTTTAATGAATGAGCTGATAAAGGCTAGCCTATTAAGATATTCATTTTCATTTTGGTAGCATTCATATGGCATGTAAACATTTAAAATAATAAGAACATTTTTATCATGTACGACTTTAATTGCTATAGCCCAGTCCACCTCTAATCGAATCACATCGATCAGTGGATCAAGTTTCCTATGCCACAGGATGGCCACACCTCCAGGTATTCTGCCACGCACTATTCCCATACTTAGATCTGTTGTCGACTCACCTGCGCCATAGAAATTATTATTCACAGAGTTAAGTTTATCTAGATCTTGTTTGGGTAGCAGAGTCTCTTGTATACATAAAATATCAGCACTCTCGAGGAGCTTGTCAATAACAAAACGTCGCGCTTTGTCCCCAGCCCCCTGTCCAAGGCGTAACCCACGCACGTTATAAGACACAACTCTCATGATCAGATCAAAGTCCAGTGTTCACTGCAACAGTTGCTCCAGCCTCAGACACGTTATCATTCATATTCGCAGTGACATTTCTTTGATCCAATGTTTTGCGCGCTTCATAGAAACGCCGCACAAAGGTACCCTCTGGCCACAGCTGTGGCTCATACATTTCGCTCACCTCATCGCATTCTGCAATTACTTTGAATGAGTTATACCGTCTTTGTGCAGTTTCTATCTTTTGGCATGTTACATCACGATGCAGTTTATCTTTCAAGTAACTAGCCAAAGTTTCCGAATTTACATCTGGGGAGAATTTCGTTGCAAAAACACTCACCAATTTAGTCTTTACAACCCGTATATTTCCTACAGCACTGGTTCCAACAATGCCACTTTTCTTCTCCTTCCTAGGAGCGTTTGGTTTAGCCTTGGGCTGAGCGGTATCTCCAGTTACTTGAAGTCGGCGGCCCCGCTTCACTACCATACTCCATGCCGGGGTAGCTGTCTCTCCGCTCCTATCACTCGGTATTTCCTCCTTTGCGCTCGCACCCAGAACCGTACATCCAGTTATATGCCTGTCACTGCCCATGCCCCGGCTCGGTGCCTCCTCGGTGACCCGAGGAGCAGGCTTACTTCGCCCAGGCTTCTCCATTGCACACAGGCGTTGGTCTAGACCGGCTGTAACTGAATGGAGATCCTCACAGATGTCTGTTTGTGCAGACATAGCCTGTTTCATGGTTGATATATCCACGTTTAGACGTTCAATTTTCCCTAGCAGGCAAGAAACATCAATGCTGTTGAATGTCACAGGTGGAAGATCATCCAAATGATGAGACACAAACCGAGGAATGTTTTCACCAGCCTCGTTAAGCACTTTCAGACAGCTCTTAACGTTGTTAGCGTCTTTTTGTTGTCCTTTGTGCGAAATACAACGTTGAGTGGTATTAGGGCAGAGCTCAAACAAAACTTTCTTGGAGCTCTCAATCCACTCTGACCCAAAGTGGTTGACAGTCAACATAACAATATCATCCTGACTTAAAGTTCTCATTTTAACCACAAGAAAGTTCAACAGTTCATCTTCCACCACAATTTGACCGTCTATTGTGGTGTAAAACTCCGGTTTTCTTCGAGATTTACTCGGAGCAGCCGCATCTCTACCTGTTGTCTCCGCCATATTGTAATAATATATTTATTATATGTACACAGATTATAATCACAGACATTTTGTATATTTTGACAATTGTCATTAAGAGCAATTATTTAATGTATTATAATGTGAACATTTTACATTTTTAATTTAGTAATATTTCTTTAAATTTGCAATTTAAAACATATTATGATATGCTATTACAAAAACCTTTATTATTTAATATATTTTCTAAATAAATAGATTCATTATTATCGTATATCATAAGGATTGTCATTAGTAGTTGCGTCTATTTTCTTTCTTTAAAATTAAAGAATAATAATAATTCTTTAATAGTACTTTATAATTTGTGTTTATTGATCTAAGTATATGATAACTATTAAAGTGAATTTGTATATTACTCCCTAGACTTACTGGTGTGTATATAATTATACACATATTTTGTATTTAATCTAGATTTGTGTTCCCCATAGTTGTGTTCAGTTGAGAGTATTTATTTATATATTATATATTTTGGCATCTACGTGCAGAAACTCTGACCTTTCCCTGCAGGCTGAAGCTCAGCGACCACATCGGTAACCAATGAGAGTTACATTACATTACATTTCATTTAGCTGACGCTTTTATCCAAAGAGACTTACATGCTATACAGTAGACTGTAGACACAGCAACGGTGAGCAATGAGGGTTAAGTGTCTTGCTCAAGGACACAACGACATGGACTGGCTGAGCCGGGGTTTTTGAACCACCAACCCTCTGATTGAAAGACAGACTTGCTAACCACTGAGCCACAGTCGAGTTGTGCGTCACGTCAACACAACTCCGCCCCCAACAGCCAATTGTTGTGATGAGTGGGTGCACGATGTGGGGCGTGATGCGTTCCTCTGGGAGTCGAGGCTTGTCTATAAAATATGTAGCCTGGAGGTGTGTGTGTGTGTGTGTGTGTGTGTGTGTGTGTGTGTGTGTGTGTGTGTGTGTGTGTGTGTGTGTGTGTGTGTGTGTGTTTGTGTGTGTGTGTGTGTGTAGGTGTGTGTGTGTAGGTGTGTGTGTGTGTGTGTGTGTGTGTGTGTAGCTGTGTGTGTGTGTGTGTGTGAGACAATAAAAAGTCTGATGAAATTGATTGATAAAGTTTGCAGACGTGGGCTCAAAGTATGCGTTGCGTGCTCTCTACTATGCTCTCAGCTATTCTGATGAGAGGCCACACACACACACACACACACACACACACACACACACACACACACACACACACACATACACACACTCATTGTTTTGAGTCGTCCACACTTTGATGTGGAGGGGTCAAGCGGAGGCTCCCTCCTCGTCCTGGGGGGGAGGGGCCAGGAGCAGAATATTTAGCGTCGGCAACATCTGGGAGCTGCTGGCTTGGCGGGCGGCGGTGTTGGCACGGACCGCCTTCCTGCCGGCGCCTTTCATCTCCGTATGAACATGTGGACTCGGCCCTAACCCTGGGAGGAGTCGGAGGGCCCGCCAGCCGGCTGAGAGGCCGAGGCGGGGCCGGCCCTGAAGGAATCCGGCTCACCCGCTGGCATCGGGAGCTCCGCCGAGCATTCCTGTCCGTGTGCACGATTTCCCTTCAGACACACGCTCTGGAAAATGATATCTCATCGCAAATCACCTCCGACCTGCAGAAACTGGATTCATTTCTCACTCCTGCAGGGCGACACTCACAAGCGCCCGGCAGGTATCAGGTGTACGGCTCATAACTCCAGATGAAGTAGTAATTACTGCTCTTCAATTAGACGGACGGAATCGGGTATTCTTTGAAATGTCACATTCCTCGGACCAAAACCTAAATAATGTATTAATGTGGCTTTGCGTTGCAGATGCTTCCTACGCACGTCATGGCAACGGGTACCTGGTTCCAGACTTCAAGAGGAGTGTTTGTTTGGTTGCTGAGATATATATTTCAGGAAGGTATTCAGTGGAGAGAGAAAGCTGTTAATCTAACACCTGTTTAAAGAAAAAACACTTTTTTTAATGCTTGGCTCAGGTGAACATACCGAACCCGGACCGACCAATCAGAGCGGAGCGTCTATCAGCCCCAGGGTCCAATCACAATCTGGTTGGAAGGAGATTTATAGATCGTTTATAAAACTTTCTCCAACAGACTGCATATAAGAAGTAGACGTAGTCATCGTGACGTCACCGTGTCGGTGAACAGGAAGTGACCATATAAGGACTGAGGAGGAGCGACGTAGAGACCTAAGGCCTCTGGTGTCGACCTATCAATCAGCTTGTAGCGCCGCCCCTGCTTTATGGTCTGTTGACTCTAAATGACCATAATTTACTAAATGATAGTATTCAGACACGATAGTCTCACTATCTAAAATATGTGACCTTTAAAACAGAGGATTAGGTTTAAGCCTAAACATAACCATAACCATAACCCTAGAGAGGATCCTCTGTGCTCAGACCGTCACATGATGTAAGGAATCCACCGTAATTCAGTTTCTGTGGATTATTTACTGGTTTTTATTGCTTATTTCACTAACAAAGACTACGCCCATAGCGATGCAAGTTTACAGATAGTTTATTGTGAGGTGGAAGAGAGTGTCGGGTTAAGGAGCCGGACGGGGGTCGGGGGATGCGTGGATGATTGTCGGCGCTGGAACGAGAAGGGTAGAAGGGTCGTGAAGAGGGTTGGAGGGTTGCGATAAGGCTGCTGGCGTCCGATGGCTAGTGGGAACGATGGGGGTGGAGACTCGTGAGTGGGGGGTATCTCTTCTGAAGCTCTGGCTGTGCAGAGTCCCCAAAAGAAACTTCATGGAGAAGAGGGAACGCTACCGGTGAGGTTAGGTTGGCGCGGGTGTAGGAGGTACGCGGGGGAGGACCATGGATCGAGCGATGTTGTTTCGCGAAGAAGTTCGACTGGCTGGCGTTAAGATTGAGTAGGCATGGTTAGGTTTGAGTCTAGACGTGCGGTGGGTTGAGGTGGACCATGGCTGGTCTTACCATGTTAGCGGTGACGACTATGGTGTCGGGAGGATGGAGATGTCTGCTGTTTCGGAGTCCAACGTCTCTGAGTTTTAGACTGTTAAATCTGCGGCGCGTGAGGCTGAATGAAGCCGCAGACTGCGTGGGCGTAAATATTTTGTACGTGAAGAGAGACCTGTGGCCTGAGTGTTGTGAACAGCTGCGGTAGGTCTGAAGTGAAGGCAGACGGTGGGTCGAGGAGCCCCCAAAGAGGTTTTATAGTTTTTGAATCGCTTCTTTTCTACGACCGGGTTACTGTACGTGCGATGCGTAAGCTGTAACTGATTGCCGCCGAGAGCGTTGACGTTAATGCTTTGTCCGTGAAGAGAGACCTGTAGTCTGAGTGTTGTGAACGGCTGCGGTAGGTGAGGAGGTCCAAGAGAGGTTTTATTTTAGTTTTCAAATTGCTTCTTTTCTACGACGGGGTTACTGTACATGCGATGCATAAGATGTAGCTTATTGCTGTTTAGGGTGGTGAGCAGAGTTACAACGGGGAGTTAAGATTACTGACTGCGGCAATATGGAATGTGGTAGAGTGAAGGTAGCGACGGAAGGGATGGTCTCGACCATCGTAGTAGGCTTTCGACTATTAGTTAAGTTCATGGTGGATGGCCGGATCACGGTCCTGGTGTAGTTGCGATCCGTGGAAACCTTTGGGGCGAGAAGGCATGAAGGCTGAATCAAGCAAGGTCGCGTTGCACGTCGGTGGGTACGTTGATGTGCATAGGCGGATGTCGGGCTGGATCACGGTCCGGGTGTAGTTGCGATCCGGGTAAACCTGTGGTGCGAGGAGGCACGGAGGCTGAATCGAGCAAGGTTAGTAGTGTGCGTTAGTGGGACATTGATGCGCACGGGAGGGGTGTAGGTATGGGGGGAGTTCGACGAAGTGAGGTTATGATGGTGATTCGACTACTACTGGGCAGTAGGTGGATGTCTTGCCGGATCGCGGTCCGGTTGCAGTTGCAAACCATAGAACCCTGTGGAGCGAGAAAGCCTGAAATAGAGTCAGGCAAAGTTGGGGGAAGGGTTCGGGGATGTAGGGGAAGAGATGAGGGGTAAAGGATGAGGGGTAAGGGGTGAGGGATGAGGGATGAGGGATGAGGGATGAGGGATGAGGGATAAGGGATGAGAGATGCGGGATGAGGGATGAAGGGTAAGGGATGAGAGATGCGGGATGAGGGATGAAGGGTAAGGGATGTAGGACGAGGGATGAGGGGTAAGGGATGTGGGGTGATGGATGAAGGGTACGGGATGAGGGATGAGGGGTAAGGAATGAGGGGTAAGGGGTGGGGGATGAGGGGTGAGGGATGAGGGATAAGGGGGGTGGGATGGGGGATAAGGGGGGAGGGATGGGGGATGGGGGTGAGGGATGAGGGGTGAAGGATGAGGGATGAGGGGTGAGGGATGAGGGGTGAGGGATGGGGGTGAGGGATGCAAACCATGCAGGTCGGGGTTGCGAGAGGCCGTGGACCTCGGGTGCGAACCATGCCGGTGCGGTCGGGGTTGCTGAAGGCCATGGTTACCTCGGATAACGATGGTTAGCGGTTGGTGCCTCCGGGAACGGGGTGCGCTAGGAACGAGAAGTGAGTAGGTGGTAAAGGCTCAACTGCAGAACTGGTGCCGAGTGGGCCAAAGTGTGAACTGTGTTGTGACTAGCCGATGGGACGTCCTGTGTTCAGGATGTCTGTGACGGAGCTGTTGTCTGACTGGGCGGCGAAGGTCTTGGCCCATTTGTGCCCACGAAGGTGGTGGAGGGGGGATGTGTTTGTAACTGGCGGTTGTATTGCGCATTTGTTTATTTGATAAGGGAGGAACGTAGGGCTGCAACCATGAGACGTTCTGTTTTCCAACATGTAAGCGTAAACCTTACGATAAGTTAACAAGGATAACGTTACTTAGGCAGTTAACTTAAACGTACTCATCAGCGGGAGAAGACGTGGTGGCTCCAGGATGCCTCCGTTTCAAATGTTCATGCATTGCCGTGGTGCTGGAATGAAATGCTAATTCCGTTTTGCAGATGTTGCATTGTACTTTATTTTGTTTCCTGGTAAAATATTCCCAGACTTTTGAAGCTCTCGGTCTAGCTTGTTGCATATAGCCTTGGTGCATATAGACAATGTAAGCGATACTGCCCCCTGCACTTCCGGTAGTGCATTGCAATGCTCAATGAAAATTACCGGCAGTTCTGAATCTTTTTATAATATATGACGCGTCGACGTTAAAAATCCACGTCGACGATTTTTCACAATCGACGTAGTCGATTTTGTCGACTATTCGTTGCAGCTCTAGAGGAACGCCGGGCTCCTGCGGTGCGGGAGTCTGAGTGTGTGAGCTGGAGTTTGTGGACGTTGGTCGGGGTCCGGCCGGATGCTTCGGATAAGCGAGCGAAAGTGAGGTTGAGTATGGTAGCCGGATGAGATGGCGCGCCGCGAGCTTGGGATTCGAGGGAGGGCAAGCTGTGCAGGATACTCGATATGACTTAGGTCTTGGTAAATCCTGATTGGGCGGCGGTGAGCTAACTGCGGCTTCAGATGCTACTGTAACGCGATGTGCGTAGACGGTTGGCGCCGCGCCGGTTCGAGGGTCGTGAATGGGAGTCGGTCGACTCGGGCGTGCAGGTGCTGGGCAATTTATGTAGCGGTCCAGTGTAAAGAATGGGTGACTGACTGATGCGTGTACCTTGGAGTAGATGGGAAGTGGAGAAGTTTGAGTGCAGAGCAACCGAGAGCGGTCAGCTGTGCTCTGGGGATTGCGTGGAGATTAATTTGTATAATTGAGAAAGTAAGTTTAGTTACTGGCGAGAGTCTGTTGCCTGGGCGTGTGGTGTGGTCGGACGTCGGCGATGTGGAGCGGATGCGGCGTTACGTTGCGTTTAGCTGACGCTTTTACCCGAAGCGACTTGCTGTTGCTAAAGTGAAACTAGTAGGAGGGAAATGAGTCGAATGTGGGTGGGTAGGTATTTAAGTTTCGGTGAAGGAGTTGTGAGTTGAGAGGTCTCTGATACGGAGACGGCTTGAAGAGGGTGGGATACGACCTGGCCCTCTGAAGGGACTGATGTGGATAGCTGAGTTTCTCCGACGGTGAGGTGCGCCGTGACGTCATCGGCGCTGCGACTGGCGCAGCACGGGAGACCCGGAAGTGCTCGGTGGTCTCGGAGATCGAGGGTGTTTGTGCCGAGTCCGTGGGCAGTTTCTTCTCAGGTGTTGCGTGATGGTTGCGTCTTTTGCTCGAGGGACCGTCCGCTTGGAAAAGAGGAGTTTGTGGAGTTTGTCGTAGTGATGAAATGGTGAACGGGGGTGGCGGTGGTTTGCCCGTCGTTCGGGCACCTGGGACTCGGCGGCCGGGGGCGCCGAAGTCCGGATCGCCGATGGCTGGAAGATTGGCGTGGGTGACGCTAGAGTCGGAATCTGCTCTTCCCCGGGGCTGTTGAACGAGCGAGGGCCGGCGACTCCGGAGTTGTCGGCGGAAGGGTGCCGAGAGCCGTAGGGATCGTGGAGGGCTAATCGCAGCCGAGGGTGCTGGCAATGCGGCGTGGTGTGAGGAGGAGGGCGCTCCGGGACCTCGGGACGTAGCTGGTTGTCCGGGAGGGTAGGTGAGGAGCATTTGCGTTGGGTGAGGAGCGTTTGCGTTGGGTAAGCTGTTTAAGATTTCGCTCGTCTGTCGCACGTAATGTCAGAACAGAGTCGAAGCGGAAGTGAACGGGTTTGATGCGTTTAAGTACGTAGGGCTCGGATGATTGGCTCAGTTTGGGGCGTGGTCTTTGCTCCTGAACTCCGTTTTATAAACACCATTTATAATACGTTTTGATTTTGTTTCTTTTTTACTTGTTTGCACCCTCACCCCATGCTGCTGTACTTTCTAATAAAGGGTTATCTCATCTTATTTCATCTCATCTTATCTGATCTGATCTCAATTAATCTTATGTCATCTCATTACATTACATTTCATTTAGCTGACACTTTTATCCAAAGAGACTTACATGCTATACAGTAGACCGTAGACACAGCAACGGTGAGCAATGAGGGTTAAGTGTCTTGCTCAAGGACACAACGACATGGACTGGCTGAGCCGGGGTTTGAACCACCGACCCTCTGATTGAAAGACCGACTTGCTAACCACTGACCACAGTCACCCCTCATCTCATTTTATCTCATCTCATCTAATCTCATCTCATCTCATTTTATTTCATCTCATCTTATCTCATCTCATCTTATTTCATCTCATCTCATCTTATCTCATCTAATCTCATCTCATCTCATCTCATCTTATTTCATCTCATCTTATTTCATCTCATCTCATCTTATCTCATCTTATCTCATCTCATCTTATTTCATCTCATCTCATCTTATTTCATCTCATCTTATTTCATCTCATCTCATCTCATCTTATTTCATCTCATCTCATCTTATCTCATCTTATTTCATCTCATCTCATCTCATCTTATTTCATCTCATCTTATCTCATATCATCTCATCTCATCTTATTTCATATCATATCATCTCATCTCATCTCATATCATCTGACACGTCTCGCTCCTCTCAACTGGAACTCGGTGGCTCCTCCGTTCTTCCGCCTCAGCAGATTTCCCTCCAGGGTGGCCGGCGACTCGCGGTTGAGGAAGACGAGATACTTTCGGTTAAGCATTGAGCCCAAGGCGCCCGTCCCGTCACCGTGGAGACCACTTTGTGTTGGTCGTTTACTAAATGATCCGAGAGGACGAGCGCCAAACGGGCCGTGAAGCCGAGACGAAGCCTTCGTGCTGTCCGGGCACGCCGTGGGATCCAGGACGGCCTCTGAGTGGTAAACCAGAACTTATGTAACGCACATTTAGAGAAATAACACGAGAGAGAAAGTTTCAGACGAGTGAAGATTGAACAGAGAATACAGCAGCCAGTCGGTAATCCACTTTGGAGCTAGAATCTGTCGCTTGGGTCCATAAACACGAATGTTGAATATATTCAATCTGACCATCACAACTAACAACTCACCATTTTGTTTTGTTCTGTTTTAGTCAAATGACTTGAGTTCAGTTTTCTTTCTGCTCTTATTCTATTTTCGATGGTGGAGATCAAAACTAGAGCTTTAAGAGCTAAAAGAGATTTAATTCTTCATCAGCAGATAAAGTTTCTTTAAGATGCTCTGACACGTGTTCACATCACATGATCCATGTTGGGTCATGTGATGTGATCCAGTTAAAGTCCAGAACCGCCACTAAACGGACCTTTCTGGTTACTGTGCCAGCTATCACTGTTTATTAATGGTTTCTCAATCCCAGTCTACGGTGTGACACTTGTCCCCATGGAGGACCGGCATGGACCAGCAGCTCCTGCAGGGATCTGGTTTTGGCTCGCGTCGCTGCATTGTAGTCACGCGATCTCCTCACCACCGACTCCCACTCCTCCATTGTGCTTCCCTCCAAGTGGGTCAGCGACCGTGCACGTAGGCGTGCACGTGGCCCTGAGCGCCATCCAGGATTCCAGACACGTTTCCCATTCTTCCCTCAACAACTGCCGGGTTAATGAACACACGGCACGGCCCACCGAGCTCCGCATGGAGGCCGAGCAGCAGCTGCTGCATGCGGCGGGCGACGTTAATCATTTCCCACATCGTGTCATTAGAGCGGAGGCGGAGCCACGCTGAGGTTTCGCCTCATTGGGCCGCCGCGGGAGGCAGCGAGGTGGCCGATTGGCTACCTGGACACAATTTCAAACTGATGGATTTATATCTTAGACTTATTTAGAAAGACAACATGGGACCTTCTGCAAAAGATGGATGTCTCGTTTTGAATGAAACGTTTAAATGTTCAGCGTTGATGCTGTATGGGGTCAGATCGGTGTGGGTTTTTTGAGACTCCCCTGACGTCGCCTGATCCACAAATGCATTTTTTCAACATGGATGGATGGATGTCGCCCTCATCTTCAACCAATCACATCACTGCCGTCCCGCTGCTGCTGGAGCAGCTCTGGATGTGTAGCGATTCACACACGAATGCAGTGCGATCCACAAATAAATTCATAAAATCCACATTTGTGCATTGGAATGTATTTGTAATTCGATCTGTGTGCATTTGTGAGTCACATTTATTTGTCAAATGTATTTGTAAATCCTTCTGTGTGCATTTGTAAATCAAATATATTTGTGTATTGTTCTGACCCCATAATGCTGCGACGGACCAGAAAGGACCGATTCAGAACTTTTAATTTTGTTTAGTTATGGTTTTTGCTTTTCCAAATCCTAAAATGTTAAAGTTTAAGACAGTCAAAGTTTTCATATAAAACCTGAGCAGACCTCAGTGAGGCTACTTCACACTTTTTCTTTCTTTCTTTGCGTAGTTACTCTCGCTGCCAGAGGGGGAGACAAAGCGTTCAGGTCCGTTTCCAGAGGTCACGACCTCGTGGAGTTTAGCTAGCTCGCTAAAAAACTAGCGGTGAGCGTCGCCGGCGGCTGAAAACCAGAAGTCTGAAATAAAGGAAACATTGTATCAAATACAAATAAAAGCAGATACCTGGACAAACCTTTTGGGGGAAAGAGACCAAACAAAATATGTTTTGGTATAAAATACTTTAATAAATAATAAGCTTGTTCTAAAAATAAACCCAAAAAGAATTCCACTAACAAACCAAGACTTTTACCCAATTTTTTTACAAAATAATTACAATGATCTGCACATTCAGGACTCACACGATGTGGGATTTACTGGCAGAATATGAATTTGGGTTCAAAAAAGATTTTTGCATCATTAACAAAAACAGTGAAAAATGTTCGTCCACAAACAGTGACAAAATTTGACTTTTCTTTTTTAATGTGATGCTAAACTTTTCTCTTCTCCTGTGTTCTTAGTGCAGAAACTTTACAAAACACTGGACAACAAGCACAACAACAACAACAACAACAACTTGTTCCCTTCATTAGACCAGGGCTCCGTTCCTCGTATGTGGTTCAATAAATGGATCAAATGTCCGGTCATCCAGCTTAAATCAACCCGATGATTGACATCAGGCTAACTCGGTTCCTCAAAGGCTGATCCGCGCTCAAACGGTCTCGTTAATTCGAACCAGACGTTATTAATCAGGATGACTGCGCGTGCCCGTCCAACTTCAAAAGGGGGAAGCGTCGATCACCGAAACCATGATTATTTAACGGTACAACGGCAATAAACTCAAAAGAGGAGCCTCTTTTTTCTCCGCTGACGAGCAGAAGATGATCATGAACGCATTTGAGGAGTTCAAGACCATAACTTTGGTGAAATCTAGTTTACAGCGCCACCGCTGTGAGGGCTAGACAAGACGCAGGGCAAAATATCACACGAGTTAAATGTGTAAGTGTTGGGAAAATGTATCGGCTAATTTTAATATCTCATCATTCCAATCAATCAGATTATATTTATTTAAATGTGCCTGCTGGCAATAGGCTTAATAATATGCATCATCAAATGAGATCTTATAGCGAAAATAATGATCTCAACTCTTTCAGAACATGTAGATAAAAACGAGCAACTGGGAGTATATATATACTATATATATATATATATATATATATATATATTATATACAACTGGGAGTTTGAATATGTGTGTGCGAATCTGTTTATGGGCAGTGAAAATTCTCTATATTCTTATCATAAGTCCACCTAAATAATTTTCTATAATAATGATATTCTGTGGTGTACTAATAACCCTGTCATATAATTATGAGTCTTCTTTAATTGCATGTACTCGGACATGAATGTAATGAACACATCCAGAAGTTTCTTAAGCTCCAAATCAACTTTACGAGCAGCGCAGCATGCAGCGGCTTTCTGATGTTCTCTGTACAGACATGTAGCACAAGGCTATGCACATATACAATATATAAACATATATATATATAAACATATATGTATATATATATATACATATATATATACATATGCTATGTACTCAGTCTGTGAGACTCAATGCTCGGCTGCTCGTGTGGTGTTCAATGTACGGCTCGAGAAGGTCTCGTAAATAATCGATAGCGCTCGTACAGGAAGTCATGATGTGATAGTCATGATCGTAGAACTCTCTCCTATCAAACGCTAATCTAACTAACATCGCTCCTTCAACGGGATCTCTGATGAAGGAGCTGCCATTAGTTTCCGGGGGAGTGGCAAAGGTTCAAGTTTATGGATGTGTTGTTATGGTGATTTTTCCAAACTTGCTTCGTGGAACCGAAAAGCCTGGGTTATGTAATCTTATCCTGAAAATGATCCTGCTAACTCAGTAAGCCAGGTACGAGGAACGGGGCCCTGGAGAGACCAGAGAGGCGGGGCTAAACATTTAGGTGCACACTCGTCCACTGGAGTCGACTGCCACTCAAACCTTTTGATTCGTCTATGAGGGGATTGCAATGGGGCACTTGAGGGAAAGCTGCGTCTGAAATGTGATTATTTTTGAGTGTCTTTAAATCCCAAGTAGAATTAAATAAGTGAATCAAAGCCAAAGACAAATGTTTGACACAAGGCTGATGTGAAGCGTATTTAAGATTCATATTCTTGGTTCAGAAATGTAAAAACCAGACAATGATGATGAGTGAAAGGGAACCGAGGACCGTGAAGGGTTCTCACCATGAACAGCTGCAGAACAACCCGCCTGTACACGGCTGCTCGGAGGCTAACGGGATGCTAACATGACGCTAACAGGGTGCTAATGGTTTACTAGCAGGAGGCTAAGAGGTTTCTAAGGGGACGCTAACAGGGTGCTAACAGGACGCTAACAGAACTTTAACAGGATGCTAACCGAACGCTAACAGGGTGCTAACTGGACGATAACAGAACTTTAACAGGACGCTAACAGGATGCTAACAGGCCACAAACAGGATGCTAACAGGACCCTAACGGGATGCTAACAGGACGCTAACAGGGTGCTAACAGGACGCTAACAGAACTTTAACAGGACGCTAACAGGATGCTAACAGGACGCAAACAGAACGCTAACAGGACCCTAATGGGATGCTAACAGGACACTAACAGGATGCTAACGGGATGCTAACAGGAGGCTAACATGACCCAAACAGGACGCTAACAGGATGCTAACAGGGTGTTTTATCACGTGCACACCTACAGAGACCTGCAGGACGTGAAACTGTAGCATTAAATGTGTGAAAGCTGAAGAGACGATCGGTTTGCAGAGCACCGAGCTGAAGCCTGATCCAGAACCTGTCGGACTCAGGAACCTGGACCCTAGTTCTCAATGTGAATCTGTCTTCGAGGAAATGAAAAAAGATCGACAGGCCGAACAAACGTGTTTGTGTTCTTGCTGCTGACTCTTTGTGGGCGGGGCATCTGAATAAAACGCGTCAACAGACACGATAAACGGAATGACATCATTAACGAGCAGGAACACGTGGTGAGAATAACTATGGTACAAAGCATCACTTAAGTTACGAGATTCAAATATACACAGGCATTTCTTTCATATTTACATTTATGTACAATAACCTCTGTGTGGTGTGAAGAGTTGTGGACATCTTTCCCTTTATATGTATTTAAATTCTGCATACACTCTAAAGGAGGAAAAGAGAAATAAAATAATAATAATAAGGCTGAAGGCACTTTTCTACCGAGGCAAATACTGAAAAATCATCACGTGGACTCGCAGGAAGCAGTGACATAATTATTAAAAATGACATATCCATATATATGTATATATGTATATACACAAAAATGGAAAAGATGTAAACAAAAACAACTACAAATTCCAGGTTTCATACAGTGGATTCTCTTTGCCAACTTTAAAGGACTTAAAATGTTTATAAAATGTTGTTGTTTTTGTTTTTGTTTGTGTGTTTTTGTTTTATAAAAAGATTTGAAGACGTGTAGAAAAGGCCCGCGAGTTCAGGCTAAGGCAGCCGGGCCGAAAGCACCGAGCGGGAGAAACGATGAGGACAGCTGCCAGCTGATGGAGGGATGAGGATGAACGAGGGAGAGAGGGAGAGAGAGAGAGAGAGAGAGAGAGAGGGAGAGAGAGAGAGAGAGAGGCGTTAGTTCAGATGAGGCGAAGTGAAAAATAAAATCAGGATCGGTGAAATCGTTCCTCTTGATTCCGTGACGAGGAAATCCAGAAACCGTAAAAAGTTTTTTTCCCAAATCTGTTTTTTTGTGTTTTTTTGTGGGTGGTTCTGTTTTTGGTAAAATAAGCTATAAGTTAATAAGGCGAGGCGAACAGACAGGAAACAGCCGTTCCGCCTCCAGGGCTTCCTGTCCTCATACGTAGTGATCTTTAACGTCCTGCTCCAGCTTGGCGGCGTTCAGGTTTTTGCACCGGTTGTCCTTGGGGCTGTAGGCCGTCCGGTGCGGCGCCTTCACCGGGCCGCTGCGCGCCGTGCAGACCACGCCTCCCTTGCCCCGCCCCCTGTCCTGCGGCGCTGCCGTGGAGCAGCTCCGCCCCCTGTCCGGCGGCCTCTCCTCGTCATCCTCCCGCTCCGCCTCCCGCTCCGCCTCCTCCTCGCCCTCGGCGCCGTCGCACGTCCTGTCGGCCGGCGCCGTCAGCTTCTTGCACTCGTACTGAATGTCTTTGTCGCGGTTGTCCTTCGGCGCGTTGCTCGGCCGCAGCAGCAGCTGGTTGTTGACGGCCGTGTCCTCGGACCGCGACGCCCGCTCGCGCTCTTTCTTCCTCTTGCGGGTCCACCACACGCAGACCACGATGCAGAAGATCCACAGCACGCTGAAGACCACGCACAGCACCGGGACCAGGTAACCTGAGGGGGAGGTCAGGGGTCAGAGGTCAGACCAGGGGGGCTCCTCTCTCCTCACAAAGCTCAACTCACTCAATGCAGACAGTGGATTTATTCATATAGTACCGGGCATAACTTCAGGAGATTTAAAAACATCAAATATGGAATTCATCTGCAGATGCTGCAGTTCAAAATGAGACCAAACTTTTCTTTTTGTTGTTGTTGCACAAAACAGTCACTATGTGGCCTTCAGGTGGACGAGCTGTGGCATGTTTTTAGCACCGCCGATAACTGCAAATGGCATTTTGATACTGAAGCACCGGCCCTTTAAGAGGGGGGAGGAGTCAGCAGTCAACAACAGAATTAAATAGTTTTTTCTCTATGAAGGCAAATCCCTGTCATAAAGAGAGAGCGCAAATGAGCTCCGCGCGCGCGCACAAATCAATCATACACGCGTGTAATTTACTTTGACGAGCACTTTTACATCACTCCGCGAGCAAACCGCGAGTAAAAGTTCCTCTCTCGCGAGTAAAATTCGCTCTCTCGCCAGTAAAATTCGCTCTCTCGCCAGTAAAATTCGCTCTCTCGCGAGTAAAAGTTCCTCTCTCGCATTTCTAACCTGCTCGCTCGCGAAGCTTCAATTTGCGCTCGTGTCTCTGTAACCTGCTCGCTCTCGAGTAGATTTTCTTTTTGACAGTAAGTGGGCGGAGCCAGTCACCATCGTATCTCTACATCTAATTGGTTACAATCCTCGTCTTTGGATTGGCTGGATATCACATCCAGGAAGAGACAGAGGAACTTTTACTCACGAGAGAGGAACTTTTACTCGCGAGAGAGGAACTTTTACTCACGAGAGAGGAACTTTTACTCGCGAGAGAGGAACTTTTACTCACGAGAGAGGAACTTTTACTCGCGAGAGAGGAACTTTTACTCGCGAGAGAGGAACTTTTACTCGCGAGAGAGGAACTTTTACTCGCGAGAGAGCAAACTTTTACTCACGAGAGAGCGAATTTTACTCGCGAGAGAGCGAATTTTACTCACGAGAGAGGAACTTTTACTCGCGAGAGAGGAACTTTTACTCGCGAGAGAGCGAATTTTACTCGCGAGAGAGCGAATTTTACTCACGAGAGGAACTTTTGCTCGCGAGAGAGGAACTTTTGCTCGCGAGAGAGGAACTTTTGCTCGCGAGAGAGGAACTTTTACTCGCGAGAGAGGAACTTTTACTCACGAGAGAGGAACTTTTACTCACGAGAGAGGAACTTTTACTCGCGAGAGAGGAACTTTTACTCGCGAGAGAGGGACTTTTACTCGCGAGAGAGGAACTTTTGCTCGCGAGAGAGGAACTTTTACTCGCGGTTTGCTCGCGGAGTGACGTAAAAGTGCTCGTCAAAGTAAATTACACGCGTGTATGATTGATTTGTGCGCGCGCGCGGAGCTCATTTGCGCTCTCTCTTTATGACAGGGATTTGCCTTCATATTTCTCCTTCTCAAAAACTGTGGACCATGGATGAAAATATTAGCCTGATAGGTCCAGTAGCATGTGAGATTAGCCGCGGACACACACACACACACATGATCTCCCCACAGTGACGCCCATCAAAGCCTCGACTCACCGACAGGCGCCGGCTCCACCGGCAGCTCCACCTTGACCTCCACCACGGCGAGCATCACGCTGCTGTTGTGGCGCTTGGAGAGGGCGGCGATGACGGCGCTGGCCGCCTTCTGGATCTGACCGCGGTCGCTGTCCTTCGCCCGCCCGTCCTGCTCGAAGGACTGTGCACAAGATGGAGGACAGGAATCAATCAGTGGTGCTCGAACACTGAAGTCCACATGTTGAGGACAGATAAACAAAAAGAAGCAGCTTGAGGCCTCGTGTTGGATTAGAGACGTTTTGAGTGAAGAAAGCTCCTCGTATACTTTTGTAAAACTGGTCTGCAATCATAAAGAGAAGCTGAGTGGCAGGTGTACTGGGTTTACTGGGAACCCGACCAGTAGAGAAAGGGTCACATGGTCCGAGAGGCTTCGGCTCCGCAGGACAAGAGAAGGAAAAAACACACATTCATCCGTGAGAATAAAAGACATTCTCATCCTCACATCTGGCCGGCCCCGCCCCCCCGCTGGGACCACAGAGGGTGGAGTTAATTGCCTAATAAGGTGCTGGGGGAGGGGGGGGGGGGCAGAGGGGGATTAGCTGTGTGCTGCGCAGTTCAATTAGGACAAACAATAGAGAGCAGCCAGCTGTGCTCAAACACTCCTCTTTTCTTCTCTGAGAGATCAGCAACTCATTCACACACCTCTAGCCCCGCCCCCCCGCCGTGACGGACAGGCCCAGCACAGAGCCTACGGGAGTTTACTTCACTTTATGATTATTGTTTTTCACTTAGCTGAGATACTTGTAAGTGACAGTGAAGGAGAATAAAGTGTATTCCTCTTAAAGGGGCCTGACGATCCATCCCCTTTAAGTCAGCAGGATTTAATCATTTGTCTGAATAATAATGATAATAAATAAATAAATGGAATGAAAATAAACTTTTTGTATCGCACATTTAAGTACAGAATATGTAGCCGAGTCAAAAGTCAAGTGAAATAAATATGAGTGGCAGGAAGAAAGCATTACGCACTTAACTAATTAAAAATTAAAATGTCTGTCAACGGAGTGCGGCGTCTTTGTCGCGAGTCGCGTTTCCTTTGTAAGAGGAGGCCAGGTGTTAGTGGGGGTCACTGGGTCCAGTGGGGACGGGCTCCTGTGAACCCCCAAACCAGTGGACCCAGCTGGTCTAGGAAGGGTTCTCCTGGACTCGGAGCGCCGACATGTTGCTGCAGCCTCACAGGGAGCGCTGGAGCCGGCACTCCCTTTCCTGGATCTGTCGCTCAAAACAAGCTGCAAACATCAGAGAACAAGAACTAATCCCCTCCATTAAGAGCTTAGAGCCCAAAGTGAAGGATCCCCCCCCCACCCCCCACAGTCTGGGTGGCCGAGAGAGAGAGAGAGAGAGAGAGAGAGAGAGAGAGAGAGAGAGAGAGAGAGAGAGAGAGAGGGAGAGAGAGAGGGAGAAAGAGAGAGAGAGAGAGAGAGGGGGAGAGAGAGAGAGAGGGAGGGGAGAGAGGGAGAGAGAGAGAGAGAGAGGGAGAGAGAGCGGGAGAGAGAGAGAGGGAGAGAGAGAGAGGGGGAGAGAGAGAGAGAGGGAGGGGGAGAGAGAGAGAGAGGGAGAGGGAGGGAGAAAGAGAGAGAGAGAGAGAGAGGGAGAGGGAGGGAGAAAGAGAGAGAGAGAGAGGGAGAGGGAGAGGGAGGGAGAAAGAGAGAGAGAGAGAGAGGGAGAGGGAGAGGGAGGGAGAAAGAGAGAGAGAGCAGCAAGGTGTCCCACCAGAAACCTAAATCTCATCCAGATGTTGCAGAAAGCTTCAAACGCCTCTCCCTCTTCTGTCTCATCCTTTTCTCTTTCTTCTTTCTTTTCATATATTTATATATATATATATATATATATATATATATATCTTTTGTAACAAAGAGGGAAGAAAAGAAGTTCAGATTCCTCCTCTGGAAACAGTTTGCAGTGAGAAATTGAGGGTGATTGAATAAAGAGGGAGAAGAAAAGAGGGAAAGTGAGAGAGGAGAGCAGCTTCTGTTGCTTTCTGTTATAACTGCATGGACTTCATCTTGCTTTATTTAAATAGCTTAAAGGGTTCTTGACCGGCTTCTTGTACATTATCGGCTATTAACTAAAGAAATAAATTGTAATCTTTGTGTGTGTGTGTGTGTGTGTGTGTGTGTGTGTGTAATAACTACCATGGCGACCTCCACAGCGTCCCCGTTGGAGTAGGACAGGTCACAGAGGACGAGCAGCGCTCGCTCCTCGGCCAGCGCCTGAGCCACAGGGAGGTACCTCAGCTCAGAGCAGATGTTCTCTACAGTGGTGCCCTGCAACGCACACACACACACACACACACACACACACACACACACACACACACACACACACACACAGATTAGTATCTGCACTGCCGGCGAGCAACAATCAGCTTGTAATTCGTCCTAAGTCTGTTTCAGATGCAGCCAATCAGAGCCCAGCAGGAGGGGAGGGGGGAGGGGGCTGTGGCTGAGATCTCAGATCAGTATCTTGTCAGAGGAACGGACTCGTTTCCATTCATAAAACTCTATCCAGACCTGCTGCGGGACCCAGTAGTAAACAAGAGAAGCCCCGCGAGAGGGCTTGATTGAGGCCAGGCCGGAGCCTCAGGTAGAGCCTCAGGTAGCCTCAGCTAGAGCCTCAGGTAGCCTCAGCTAGAGCCTCAGGTAGAGCCTCAGCTAGAGCCTCAGCTAGAGCCTCAGGTAGAGCCTCAGGTAGAGCCTCAGCTAGAGCCTCAGGTAGCCTCAGCTAGAGCCTCAGGTAGAGCCTCAGCTAGAGCCTCAGCTAGAGCCTCAGCTAGAGCCTCAGCTAGAGCCTCAGCTAGAGCCTCAGGTAGAGCCTCAGGTAGAGCCTCAGCTAGAGCCTCAGGTAGAGACTCAGCTAGAGCCTCAGGTAGAGCCTCAGGTAAAGCCTCAGGTAGAGCCTCAGCTAGAGCCTCAGGTAGAGCCTCAGGTAGAGACTCAGCTAGAGCCTCAGGTAGAGCCTCAGCTAGAGCCTCATGTAGAGCCTCATCTAGAGCCTCAGGTAGAGACTCAGCTAGAGCCTCAGCTAGAGCCTCAGGTAGAGCCTCAGGTAAAGCCTCAGGTAAAGCCTCAGGTAGAGCCTCAGCTAGAGCCTCAGCTAGAGCCTCAGGTAGAGCCTCAGGTAGAGACTCAGCTAGAGCCTCAGGTAGAGCCTCAGGTAGAGCCTCAGGTAGAGCCTCAGGTAGAGCCTCAGGTAAAGCCTCAGGTAGAGCCTCAGCTAGAGCCTCAGGTAGAGCCTCAGGTAGAGCCTCAGCTAGAGCCTCAGGTAGAGCCTCAGCTAGAGCCTCAGCTAGAGCCTCAGCTGGAGCCTCATGTAGAGCCTCAGCTAGAGCCTCAGGTAGAGCCTCAGCTAGAGCCTCAGCTAGAGCCTCAGCTAGAGCCTCAGCTAGAGCCTCAGCTAGAGCCTCAGCTAGAGCCTCAGCTAGAGCCTCAGCTAGAGCCTCAGCTGGAGCCTCAGGTAGAGCCTCAGCTAGAGCCTCAGCTAGAGCCTCAGCTAGAGCCTCAGCTAGAGCCTCAGCTAGAGCCTCAGCTAGAGCCTCAGCTAGAGCCTCAGCTGGAGCCTCAGGTAGAGCCTCAGCTAGAGCCTCAGCTAGAGCCTGCTGAACACCAGAGCACCAAAGAAAGTGAAAAGAGGTTTTCCAGAAACCACCTTCAGCTCTAAACACGTTACCTGCGGCACTTTGTCCTTATTGAAGATGAGCGTGATGCGAGCGCAGCTGTTGTCCAGGTAACCGCTGTTGGGCTCGCACTGCGTGTGCAGGGGCGTCGGCGGGTCGGGCGTCGAGCACACGCCCCACTGGTGGCACGGCGGCGAGAAGCAGGTGAGGAACTGGTGCTCCACGCACTCGTGACCCCCGGCGCAGGGGGGCGGGCTCACGTCCGGGGTGGGCGGGGCCTTCGGGAGGAGGCAGGGCCGGCGGCCACAGTGCACCTGCAGAGAGAAGGCGTGGTGAGACGCACCAAACGGGCAAAGACGGATCATACATTGAGACGTGAGGCATGATGAGTGAAGAGTGAGACATGAAGAGTGAGAAATGATGCATGAGGAGTGAGACATGAAGAGTGAAGAGTAAGGAGCGAAGAGTGAGACCTGAGGAGTGAGGCATGAGGAGTGAAGAGTGATGCGTGAGGATTAAGGAGTGAAGAGTGATGCGTGAGGATTAAAGAGTGAAACGTGGGGATGGAGGCATGATGAGTGAAGAGTGAGGAGTAAGGAGTGAGGCATGAGGAGTGAAGAGTGAGGCATGAGGAATGAAGAGTGAGACGTGATGCGTGAGGAGTGAGATGTGATGCGTGAGTGAGGCATGAAGAGTGAGACGTGAGGCGTGAAGAGTGAGACGGTATATGTGAGGAGTGAGGCGTGAAGAGTGAGACGTGATGCGTGAAGAGTGAGATGTGATGCGTGAAGAGTGATGCGTGAAGAGTGAGGCGTGATACGTGAGGAGTGAGGTGTGAAGAGTGAGACGTGATGCGTGAAGAGTGAGATGTGAGGAGTGAAGAGTGAGACGTGATGTGTGAGGAGTGAGATGTGATGCGTGAGACGTGATGCGTGAAGAGTGAGATGTGATGCGTGAAGAGTGACGCGTGAAGAGTGAGGCGTGATACGTGAGGAGTGAGGTGTGAAGAGTGAGACGTGATGCGTGAAGAGTGAGACGTGATGGTGAGGAGTGAGATGTGATGCGTGAGTGAGGCGTGAAGAGTGAGACGTGATGCGTGAAGAGTGAGACGTGAGGCGTGAAGAGTGAGACGTTATACGTGAGGAGTGAGGCGTGAAGAGTGAGACGTTAAGAGTGAGATGTGATGCGTGAAGAGTGATGCGTGAGGCGTGATACGTGAGGAGTGAGGCGTGAAGAGTGAGACGTGATGCATGAAGAGTGAGATGTGAGGAGTGAGGCCTGAGGAGTGAGGCGTCTCAGGGCCTGACCTTGGAGCAGCGGACCAAGCCGTTGACGCACTGGCATCCGTTGCACTCTTCCTCCCACCGGCTGCCGTGGGGGAACTGCAGGCCGGCGTGGCGGCACGGCTTCCCGAGGCCGATGACTGCAGGACGAGAGGAAGTTGTCAATATTCTTCTTCACTGAACTTAACTCCTGCAGCAGGCGGCGGCCGTACGGGACTCACACTTGTGACAGCGAGGCCCGCTGAACCCCGGGGGACAGACGCAGCGGTACCCGTTGATTTCATCCACGCAGGTCGAGCCGTCGGCACAAGGAGACGACTGACACTCGTCGATGTCTGAAGAAGCAGAAACAGTTGTTCAAGGAATATGTAAAATACATATTAATCATAAGTACAGGTAAGAAGGAAGAGTTGTTTAATGTGTTTTATGTGTTTTATGTGTTTTAAGTGTTTAATGTGTTTTATGTGTTTTATGTTTAATGTGTTTTAAGTGTTTTATGTGTTTTAAGTGTTTTATTTGATTTAAGTGTTTTATATGTTTTATGTGTTTTAAGTGTTTTATGTTTAATGTGTTTTATATGTTTTAAGTGTTTTATGTGTTTTATGTGTTTTATGCATCTTATGTGTTTTAAGTGTTTTATGTGTTTTATGTGTTTTAAGTGTTTTATTTGATTTAAGTGTTTTATATGTTTTATGTGTTTTAAGTGTTTTATTTGATTTAAGTGTTTTAAGTGTTTTTTTTATGAGAAAACGTATCTTTGTGACATCTGAATGTTAAACGTCTTCAGCGACTGATGGAATTCTTTTCTTTATATCTTTATAGCAGTTTGTTTGAAACGCTTCAGTTGGGTGACACTCTGCTTCTGAAAGGGTTTTCTGAAGAGATTTTCTCCCAGAGGGCCGCGGGAGAGCGCTCCGGCCGTCTGACCGGACCCCCGCTCTGACCCCGGCTCAGCGAGGGGGAGAGGTTAAGACCGCCTTCCTAAAAGGCTTCCTAATCTGCCGACCTGAAACAATCGGCTCGCGCTTCCTCCCCCTCCCCCGCCGCGGCCTTTCACCTCTGAACCCGCCCACCTGACCCTCTCCACACAGGCCCCCTCCACCCTCCGGTTCCCAGGGACTCACTGATGCGGCAGTCCGGCCCGGCGAACCCCGGAGCACACTCGCAGCGGAACCAGTTGACGCCGTCGACGCAGACGCCGCCGTTGTAGCTGCAGAGAGGAAAGAGAGAACATGTGACGCACTGATGCTGCTGCGGGCGTAGAACCAACAACCCTCCAGACGTGTGCACAGAGGACCCTCTGCACCGGCTGCAGGACGCAGTCAGGAGGTGCAGCTGTGTGGAGCTTATCTTCCCTTACACTGCTGCACTGTTTATCCAAATCTAATCTCATGCAGCTCAGACTCGTCCTCCTGGTTTAGCTCTGACAGAATCTTCACACACACACTCTCTGAAGCTGATCCCTGATCAATGTCCAGACTTCATATGTAAATCCCTGCAGACCCCCCCCCCCCCCATCAGAGCTACCCTCAGGTCTTCACACTCTCCCTAAACCCCCTCCTTCTAAAAACCACTAATCCAGCTGTCAGTCATTGTAGAGGCAGGTGAGGAGAGATGCTGTCAGGAGTTCCTGGTTTTTATCCTCATGTGTGTTTTTGCTTCATTGTTGTCAATACAAATGTCAAAACTAGAGAAATAAAGCAGAATGTGATGCTTTTAATCGTCTAGTTTTGTTTGATCAACAGTCCAAATCCTAAACATGGTGAATTAACAATTATATGAATCAAACAAAAATCACTTTCACAGTTGAAACACTTCTCAGAGCGCTGAAGTTCCTCCAGAGTGACTAAAGACACGTAATGTTCTCTACGTTAATACCAGCGAAGAAGAAGATCAAAGCACCCAGCAGCGACAGGTAGCCGCTGGAGTCCAGACCGCCAGAGGTCAAGAGAGGTCAAGTTCATAACGGACAACAGAAGTCATATTTGCGGATCAGCTGCAGGTTTCCATACAGAACGCCTCCAGCTGATCAGTGACCAGACAACAGGTGTCTACAGGCTTCAGTCTGCAGCTCCAGAGAGATGCATTTAAACTGCAGCTGCAGCCTTCAATGAAAACCAATCCACCACCAATGCATTATGGATTATGCATTATGCTTTATGGATTATGCTTTATGGATTATGCTTTATGGATTATGCTTTATGCATTTCTGCTAAACTAGAAAACAACATTTCAGATGATAATGAAGATGAATGAGTCTCACCAGGGATGGGGGTTGCAGTCGTTGACATCTGCAAGAGAGGAAAGGAAATGTCTGTGAGTTCGAGTCCAGAGAGGAAGAAGAGCAGTGTGATGTACAGAGCCCCCCCCCCCCCCCCATGCTGACGTACTCTGAGCACAGCTGGCGCCCTCCCAGCCGTCCTTGCAGATGCAGGTGAAGGCGTCGCCGGCTCCCACACACGTCCCCCCGTTCTCACATGGACCCGAGTCACATGTGCTGTTCTTGGCTTAAAACAACAACAAGAGATTCCCTTAATGAGAGTTTGTTGCCGCTCTTTGGCATGATGTGAAATGAAATGTAATGTAATGTCTCGTGATGTCACGTGATGTCACAGCAGCTGAGTTTCCTACCTGTGCTGCAGGTGCTGCCCCCCCAGCCCGAGGGGCAGCTGCACAGGAAGGAGTCCCCGTGGTCGTAGCACGTCCCCCCGTTCCTGCAGGTGGTGGAGTCACACTGGCTCTCACCTGCAGGGAGAGAGGTTATTACATGAAGCTATAACCCTTAATGTAGTGGTGGTTATTAAATGAAGCTATAACCCTTAATGTAGTGGTGGTTATTAAATGAAGCTATAACCCTTAATGTAGTGGTGGTTATTACATGAAGCTATAACCCTTAATGTAGTGGTGGTTATTAAATGAAGCTATAACCCTTAATGTAGTGGTGGTTATGAAATGAAGCTATAACCCTTAATGTAGTGGTGGTTATTAAATGAAGCTATAACCCTTAATGTAGCGGTGGTTATTAAATGAAGCTATAACCCTTAATGTAGTGGTGGTTATGAAATGAAGCTATAACCCTTAATGTAGTGGTGGTTATTAAATGAAGCTATAACCCTTAATGTAGTGGTGGTTATGAAATGAAGCTATAACCCTTAATGTAGTGGTGGTTATGAAATGAAGCTATAACCCTTAATGTAGTGGTGGTTATGAAATGAAGCTATAACCCTTAATGTAGTGGTGGTTATGAAATGAAACAATAACCCTTAATGTAGTGGTGGTTATTAAATGAAGCTATAACCCTTAATGTAGTGGTGGTTATGAAATGAAGCTATAACCCTTAATGTAGTGGTGGTTATGAAATGAAGCTATAACCCTTAATGTAGTGGTGGTTATGAAATGAAGCTATAACCCTTAATGTAGTGGTGGTTATGAAATGAAGCTATAACCCTTAATGTAGTGGTGGTTATGAAATGAAACAATAACCCTTAATGTAGTGATGGTTATTAAATGAAACAATAACCCTTAATGTAGTGGTGGTTATGAAATGAAGCTATAACCCTTAATGTAGTGGTGGTTATGAAATGAAGCTATAACCCTTAATGTAGTGGTGGTTATGAAATGAAGCTATAACCCTTAATGTAGTGGTGGTTATGAAATGAAGCTATAACCCTTAATGTAGTGGTGGTTATGAAATGAAGCTATAACCCTTAATGTAGCGGTGGTTATTAAATGAAACCACAACCCTTAATGTAGTGATGGTTATTAAATGAAACAATAACCCTTAATGTAGTGGTGGTTATGAAATGAAGCTATAACCCTTAATGTAGTGGTGGTTATGAAATGAAGCTATAACCCTTAATGTAGTGGTGGTTATGAAATGAAGCTATAACCCTTAATGTAGTGGTGGTTATGAAATGAAGCTATAACCCTTAATGTAGTGGTGGTTATGAAATGAAACAATAACCCTTAATGTAGTGATGGTTATTAAATGAAACAATAACCCTTAATGTAGTGGTGGTTATGAAATGAAACAATAACCCTTAATGTAGCGGTGGTTATTAAATGAAGCTATAACCCTTAATGTAGCGGTGGTTATTAAATGAAACCACAACCCTTAATGTAGTGATGGTTATTAAATGAAACAATAACCCTTAATGTAGTGGTGGTTATGAAATGAAGCTATAACCCTTAATGTAGTGATGGTTATTAAATGAAACAATAACCCTTAATGTAGTGGTGGTTATGAAATGAAGCTATAACCCTTAATGTAGTGATGGTTATTAAATGAAACAATAACCCTTAATGTAGTGGTGGTTATGAAATGAAGCTATAACCCTTAATGTAGTGATGGTTATTAAATGAAACAATAACCCTTAATGTAGTGGTGGTTATGAAATGAAGCTATAACCCTTAATGTAGTGATGGTTATTAAATGAAACAATAACCCTTAATGTAGCGGTGGTTATTAAATGAAACAATAACCCTTAATGTAGCGGTGGTTATTAAATGAAACCACAACCCTTAATGTAGTGATGGTTATTAAATGAAACAATAACCCTTAACGTTGAAATGAAACCACAACCCTTAACGTGGCGGCGGTGACATCACAGGACTCACGTGAGTGACAGGTCTTGCCCTTCCAGTTGTCCACACAGTCGCAGTAGAAGTCGTTGACCAGGTCGACGCAGCGGCCTCCGTTCTGACAGAGGTTCCTGTTGCACTCGTTCACATCTGGAGGGCAGATGTTCAAGGTGTTTATTCTACATTCTTATTATTTATCTTAAAAATGCTCAGAGGCACAAACATAACTCACCCTGTTATGAACGTTATGAACGTAAGATTGTTAAATTGAGGTTTGCTCGGCTTAGTTTTATTAGGGATGCACCGATCCCCCTTGTTTTGTCCTTCTATGGATACTGATAAGTTTGTAAAACACGATGTAACAAAAAAATACATATAGATGTAACTTGTTGTTAAAATAAGAAATCATACATTTGGAAAGAATTTAGGGAGAAAGAAATCTTTAAAATTATCAAGAAATACAACAGAGTCATCTGCAAATGTGCACACTGACCCATGTAAGTGAGTTTATAAAACAGATCTAGAATCAGTCGGCTGGTGAAAAATCACACACACACACACACACTCACCAGCATCACAGAGGCTGCCCTCCCAGCCGTCCGGGCAGAAACACTGGAAGGAGTTGATCCCGTCGATGCAGGTTCCTCCGTTCTTACAGGGAGACGACGCGCAGTCGTTAATGTCTGAGGAGGGAAGACGGTTATGAACGTGTTAGTTATGAAGTTATTGATTTGCCTTACCCTAACCCTCAATGGGACCAAATGCAAAAAATATTTCAAATATATATTTATATATATATATATTTTATTTTATATAAATATAGATTTTATTTTCAATATAAAGGATTTTATATTAAAAAAGAAATGTTTTAACAAATATTAAAATTTCTTTTTACAAATATTTAAAAAGCATTGCACAAATATTATTAAAGCATTTTACAAATTATGGAAAAAATATTTTACAAATATAAAAACAATATTTTACAAATATTAACCAAATATAAAGAATACATCATGTGAGTGTAAAAAAACAAAAACATGCTCATGTTTTCCTCCACGTTTACTTTTGTGTTTTTTCCCCGTCGGCTGTAAACTCAGAGTGATGATGACATGAAACTGGAGTCTGTGTTACCGTAAGAATCCTGTGGCTCCCAGTGATGGTAACTGATGGTAAATATAGTCTGTGTGTGTGTGTGTGTGTGTGTGTGTGTGTGTGTGTGTGTGTGTGTGTGTGTGTGTGTGTGTGTGTGTGTGTGTGTGTGTGTGTGTGTGTGTGTGTGTGTGTGTGTGTGTGTGTGGTTATTAATGACTCACTCTCGTGGCAGTAGGTGCCGGTGAATCCCGCCTCACAGGAGCAGCTGAAGTTCCCGGCCGGCAGGCTGATGCAGCGCCCGTGAGGGCCGCACACGTTGGACGAGATGTGCCACACCCGCTTCTGGGTGTCGTTGGTCGCCACGGCTACAGTGCAACTGTCAATCACTTGGGGGGGGGGGGGTTACAGAAGTAGAGAGAGAGAGGGAGAGAGAAAGAGAGAGAGCGACGATCAGACAGTTGAAACAGAAACGATATGTCTTGCTTCCGGCTGGTGGATTGATGGATGTTTGGTGAAATCAAAAGACCCAGGTTCCCCCCCAGCTTCCCCCCAGGTTCTCCCCAGCTTCCCCCCAGGTTCCCCTGTGGTGCCGCCTTACCTCGGCACCGGTTGGTCTTGCAGTGGTCCTTGAGCTCGGAGCAGGTCCTGCCCTCGTAGTCGTCGGGGCAGCTGCAGTAGAAGTCGCCCCCCAGGCTGTGGCACTGGGCCTTGTTGTGACACGGGCTGGGGCTGCAGGGGTCGTTCTGCACCTGCAGACGGAGCACAGGGAGCTGGAGGTGCGTGCTCACAACAACATGCACCTTTCATGATGTCGCTCGCCGGATCGAGTCCTCACCTCACAGGCGGTGCCAGCGAAGCCCTGAGGGCATTCGCACATGAAGCCGTCCAGCAGGGCGTGGCAGCGCCCGCCGTTCCTGCAGGGGCCGCTGGCGCAGCGGTTCCTCTGCAGCTCGCAGTGCCGACCCACGAAGCCCGCCTGGCAGACGCAGCCTCTGGCTCCGCCCTCCTGCAACACAAGTCGCTGTCACTCACAGTGGCAGAGCTTCTTTTTGTTCTCAATAAAACGAGAGCGTTTCATTTATTATTAAAGAAAACAAGCACCCGACAGGACACACAACACGGAGCGTTTCTTAACGAAAGAAACATGAAACATGTAGAAGTTTAAAACCTCGGCTTGAATGAATTAGTGTTTTTATTTATTCATATTTCATGTAACTCAGCAAAAAACACATTTTAAAACCAAACTCTGGATGTCGTTTCCAACTGGCTTTTTGTATTCTGCTGCTTTTCAACTGAATCAGGTAGTTGTATTAATATTTCACAAAACATCTAATCGCACGCCTTAAATCCTCTTGACTTATTCACTAATATTAGGAAATAAAAACAATTTTCGGCAGTAGAAGTTAGCAGCCGCTGTTCCAGACCCAGAACGCCCCGGGACCACATGGCCTTCTGATCTGACAGGTACTCTGAAGATGATCTATAACGCGTGTGACCGCATCGCGCTGCATTAAAGCGATCTATAAATTCATCGCCCATCAAGATGTCAAAGTTTATGAAAGCTATAAAAACGTGACGTCCGTGACTCACCTTGCAGGTTCCTCCGTTCTGACACTGACCGTGACAGCTGTTCTGATCTGAGGAAGAAAAGAAAACGTGAGCTTTGAGTTTGACCAGCGGGGCCAGTGGAGGATGCACGGGTGCAGGAAGCATGCACTGCTGCAGGAAGCATGCATGTGTGCAGGAAGCATGCATGTGTGCAGGAAGCATGCATGGGTGCAGGTGGCATGCACTGGTGCAGGAAGCATGCACTGCTGCAGGAAGCATGCATGTGTGCAGGAAGCATGCATGGGTGCAGGAAGCCTGCATGGGTGCAGGAAGCATGCATGGGTGCAGGTGGCATGCACTGGTGCAGGAAGCATGCACTGCTGCAGGAAGCATGCATGTGTGCAGGAAGCATGCATGGGTGCAGGAAGCCTGCATGGGTGCAGGAAGCATGCATGGGTGCAGGCGGCATGCACAGGTGCAGGTGGCATGCACTGGTGCAGGCAGCATGCAGCTGCCACAGAAAAGTGGTCAATGCCAGCCAAAAGCAAAGAGGAACGTGCACATGCAGAATCAGAGGTGCAGTGAGAACATGCAATGTCAAAACTATCCCTCGAGATTTCTTCTAAAAGATTTATAACCGTCAGGGGATAGAAATGCAGTAATAGAGCTTAGAGAGTGAGGCCAGGGCGTGGCAGCTGTAAACATCTGAGAGCAGGAGAAAGGAGAAGGAATGTTCCAGAAGCATCTTTTATTTCCTTCATCGCTCGATCGTAAAAGACCAAACATGTTACAGTTGTTTTATGTCCATATTATATCTGTCCATATTATATATATCCATATTATAATAGCTATTAAGACCCCATGGCGCTGCAGTAGAACATGTTTCTGTGGTTTCTTATATCGTGAGATTAATGAGTACTTCCAGCCTCAATCTTGCGAACAACCACACATCTCGTGGGTCAGCTCACGGGAGCTGAAAGGTAAATGAGCATTTCCTACTGATCGAGGTACTAAAATGTGAGATTTGCTAAACAAGCTATTCTCGATCATTCAGCTCTTATGAGGTTGTTCCTACGTTTCTAGGGTAGAATGTTCTCCAAATTCATTCGGCACATAATGGTAAACATGACAATGACGATGTTGGGGACATAGGACCCTTGGACCTTGGAACCATAGGACCCTAGGAACATAGGATGTTGGGGTCAAAGGACCCTAGGAACATAGGACCATAAGACCATAGGACCTTGGAACCATAGGACCCTAGGAACATAGGATGTTGGGGTCAAAGGACCCTAGGAACATAGGACCATAAGACCATAGGACCTTGGAACCATAGGACCCTAGGAACATAGGATGTTGGGGTCAAAGGACCATAGGAACATAGGACCACCGGAACAAAGGACCTTGGAACCATAGGAACCGTAGGAACCTAGGATGTTGAGGACATAGGTCCATAGAAACATAGGACCTTGGAACCATGGAACCCTAGGACCATAGGAACTCTTGGGAACATAGCCACTAGCCTGCTATCAAAGCCCAATAGCAGCTGTTGCAACATGCCTCTGGCTTTAAATCCTTATTCTAAGGTTTTATTACACTAAAAAACTAAAAACTAAATTTTAAGCACGAAAGCGCTTCATTTGATTAGAGTCCTAACAAGGACTGTTTTTCTTGGTTAAATTGATATGTTCACACTTTACTGTCCAGGATAATAGTAAATACTAATGTCTCTAATATGGACAGAAAACCCCTGAAACATGTCTTAGTCCTTTCAGAGAGACTGATGAAAGAAGGAAGAGCTCGTGGAACCGAGCCAGCGAAGAGGACGGCCTCAGGTCTATCGGTGCTACAGGTGCAGCAGCTGGAAAGAGGCTGAGCGCTAATCATTCTCATAATTTGCTGGATTGATATACTGACTGATGTCACAGTTCTGGCCAACCCATCCACGAAAGCAGGCACAGTGATATCCACCAATCAAGTTTTTGCAAGAGTAAGCACTGAGGCAAGGCTTCCCCGCACACTCATTAACGTCTGCAAAAAGACACGGGAGAGAATGAGTGGGAGGAGCCGAGAAGCTGCCCAGGAAGCCCGTCACCAAGCGAGGCTTCGCGGCGTCACAACACACTGAAACAATCGGAGGACTTCTGTACTCGGTTGATGCCTTCCAGACGTCTAGTCGGCAGAAAATGGCTTTTGGGTTCTTTAAACGTAGGACTCTGTTACGGAAAAGAGCTGCAACGCTCGCACAATACTTGACTTTATTCGCTCTGAAGGACGTTTATGAAGGTGCATCATTAGAGGAATTAAAAACTTATTTTGCAGCTCAAAAGAGGTTCATGGCTTTCCTTTCTCAAAAGAGGAAGAACAACCCTTAAGGAAGACAAATTCCTAGCAATAGCTCTCTACTAATTCTAATGGTCTCATTCACAGTGTTACATTGACTTTATTTCCTTGTGCATATATTGATATGATGCTATCGCGAGACATTTACGACAGCGTGGAACATGGAAAGCCTTTCGGTTGTAACGTGGCACCACGAAGTCAGACTGCAGTTACGGGTAAACCACTCAGACATCGCCAGATAGCCAGAACATTCACAGGCTGAGGTCCACGTCTGACGAGGGTTTTGTGTCTTCTGCAGCTTTCCATCATGCTGCCCCCCTCCCCCCTCCCACGGGGTTAATGTCTCTCTATGGCATTCCCTGAAGGCCAACCTGCGGCATTCCAAGTGGTCAGTTTCAGAGGCAGCTAGCGCCGCCGCGCTCACTCTAAACCGACACAGTGCATTAATACTACTCCCAGGAGGTAAGCGGCACCTGTTGGCCTGCTGACACCAAACACCCACCCATTCCCAAAAAGCCCAACCTCCCCCCTACTACCACTAGTCCCGCCCCCCATGGTCCCGCTCTCTCTGCCGGTACCACCCCACTTGGCCAATCTGCAACGCCAACAGAACCGCCGCGTTCCGGTTGCCCATCGCCGCCCCGCATGTTTGCAGGTTATGAAGTGTTTCCTGGCCGAGGTCGAGGGGGGTGAGGGCACTGCTGTGTCGGGGCGGCGGCCTCACTGTAGCGGTGGCCTCACCCGTTACGCCCCCGTTATGCCCCCGTTACGCCCCGTCTGGAGCCAAAGATAACCCCCCGCTGGAGAATACTTTGCCCCGAGGGTAGCAGTTGCCAGGCGGGAAGTTATTTTTAACTTTACTCAAGTCACCTGGCTCGAGTTGCAGATGAAGCCCAGCGAGTGTCTCCGGTGGGCACACACACACACACACACACACACACACACACACACACTCTAAATGAGGGGCCCTCCTGCAGTAACACTACTGGTTAAAAGGCGGGGCCGCAGAAACAAGCACCCAGATACGCTGCAACGCTGCAAGCAATTGTGTTCCTGCAGAGGAACCGCATTCAGACACGTTCACTGTCGAACACACACACACACACACACACACACTGTCGATGCAACACACACATAGCGTCACGCCGGCTTTATCAGAGCAAAACATCACCCAGCATGCAACGAGGAATTAAATTATGGATAAATAGAAATTATGAAAATTGCTTCATAAGTAAACACACATGAGCTGCTGAAAGTAAAAACAAACATTCTTGATCCTTGATCACATATTATGAGGCGTACCGATCTGGCAGGTCTTGCCCGTCCACTGTGGAGGGCAGAGGCACTCGAAGCCGTTCTCCAGGTCCATGCAGGTTCCGCCCTGAGCACAGGGGCTGGAGGCGCACTCGTCTGTGTCTGAAACCCGGAGCACACCATGTTCAGGCAGACGTTCAGGCGGACGTTCAGGCAGAGGTTCAGGCAGAGGTTCACTCAGACGTTCAGGCAGCTGTTCACTCAGACGTTCAAGCAGCTGTTCACTCAGACGTTCAGGCAGACGTTCAGACAGACGTTACATTACATTTCATTTAGCTGACGCTTTTATCCAAAGCGACTTACATGCTATACAGTAGACCGTAGACACAGCAACGGTGAGCAATGAGGGTTAAGTGTCTTGCTCAAGGACACAACGACGCAGACTGCCGGAGCCGGGGTTTGAACCACCGACCCTCTGATGGAAAGACCGACTTGCTAACCACTGAGCCACAGTCGCCCCCACGTTCAAGCAAACGTTCAGGCAAACGTTCAGGCAGACGTTCAGGCAGACGTTCAGGCAGCTGTTCACTCAGACGTTCAGGCAGATGTTCAGGCAGACGTTCAGGCAGCCGTTCAGGCAGCCGTTCACTCAGATGTTCAGGCAGACGTTCAGGCAGCCGTTCAGGCAGCCGTTCACTCAGATGTTCAGGCAGACGTTCAGGCAGCCGTTCACTCAGACGTTCAGGCAGACGTTCAGACAGTAATAATAATCATAACCATAACGTGTCTCACCTTGAGCACAGGTGGGCCCGGACCAGCCCGCCGGACAGTGACACTCAAAGCCTGACGGGACCTCGTGGCAGGTGCCTCCGCTGGCACAGGGGTTGGAAACACAGGCGTGCTCGGCTGGAAGCGAAACAGATTATCATGAAGGTTCAGATCCTCAGAACGTCACTCTGATCTTTTGGGCTCCGCTGGTTTGATCCCCAGACTCACCGATCTCGCAGTTCTTGCCCGAGTATCCGTCCGGACAGGCGCAGTTGTACTCGTCCGGCTCCGTGTTCATGCACGTGCCTCCGTTGTTGCAGGGCCGGTTGGTCCCGCAGTAGTTCAGGTCTGCACAGAGAAGAGCACCCATGTGACCATGTGACCATGTGACCATGTGACCATATGACCATGTGACCATATGACCATGTGATCATGTGACCAACTCCATGTGCAACACACAGGCAATGAGCTAATAATAATGAACCCATTCTGGGGGAAACTTGTGAAATGAGGCTGAGAACCTGAGAGAAGTTCTTTTAATGAATCTTTTTGGCTTTTCATGAGCCGATGACGAGCATCCAGTGAGCATCTTCACAATATGCATGAAAATAAGTGAATGGAAACACGACTGTAGTTATTGTTTTAGGAATATTAAAACGAGGCCGTTCTCGGCGTTCCCTTTGAGAACCTGCAGATGTGAAGGAGACGTGAAGGTCGTGAGATCTGACCTTTGTCACAGAGCAGGCCGCCCCAGTTCTTCTCACAGGTGCACTGCCACGGCTCGGTGCAGGTGCCGTGGACGCAGCCGGGGTACGGCAGGCACTCGTCACAGAGCGGGCCCTGCCAGCCATAGTTACACCTGCAACACACACAGGTTAGAGCAGGAGCAGGAACAGGAACAGGAACAGGACTATGAACAGGGAGCAGGAACAGGAACAGGCACAGGTAACAGGAACAGGAGACAGGGACAGAGAGCAGGAACAGGAACAGGGAACAATAGAAGGAACAGGAATAGGCACAGAAAACAGGAAAAAGGAACAGGAACAGAGAACGGGAACAGGAAACAGGGACAGGGAGCAGGAACAGTAGCAGGGAACAGGAACAGGAAACAGGGACATGGAGCAGGAGCAGGTACAGGGAACAATAGCAGGAACAGGAACAGGTACAGGAAACAGGGAACAGGCACAGGAAACAGGGAGCAGGAACAGGAACAGGAACAGGTACAGGAAACAGGGAACAGGCACAGGAAACAGGGAGCAGGAACAGGAACAGGAACAGGTACAGGAAACAGGGAACAGGCACAGGAAACAGGGAGCAGGAACAGGAACAGGGAACAGGAAACAGGAAACAGGAAACAGAGAACAATAGCAGAAACAAGGAAAAGGAACAGGAATATGAACAGGAACAGGGAACAGGGAACACGGTGCAACGGTGGCTGAGTGGATTTCTTCACTGATATAAGAGTTTCAGCAGCACACTGACTATCTGACGATGTGTTCCTGTTCTCAGGAGGAGAGCCGGAGCTCACAGAAACACTCGGGAACGCAGCGGGAGTGATAATAAAATAAAAAAAACACAGTGATAGTTACGTCGTGATAACAAACAACTGAGTTATTCCTCTTTTTAAAGGTGTGAAAACACAGAGGAGCGCTTGATGTCGGGCAGAGACTTTCCTACAGGACACATTGATGAGCTCACAGCAGTAATTTAGCAGAAACGTCTTCATCAAGGTGAACAACACGTCTAACTGCAGCTCCTCATTCCTGTGTGTGTGTGTGTGTGTGTGTTTTAATTTAACCATAAAAGGTGATCTAATAACCTGTTTTCAGTAGAAATCGACATGCTTGTTAAGAAACATCTCGAGTCTCAAAGCTTGAAAGCAGACGTGGATCATCAGCAGTTTGGCGCTGAGAAGCTTTATTTGTGCCGTCAAACCTGGAATGAGCCGTCTGGGGGGGGTAATCTGTTGGTTTATGGCGGCACTCTGTTATTCCAAGGCCAGTGGTAACCTTGCTCCACCTGTCCTGTCATTTCTCCATGGGGGCTATTTTAGGGACCCCCCCCCCCAACACGCCTTCTTTCTGAGCTGCAGCTCGGTGGCAAAACAAATGTTTTCTTTCTGTGGTGATCACGTCTTTCTTTTTGTTATATTTTTTATTTTAAGATTTGGGAAACTTCTATTTATATTAAAAAAGAAAGACACATAGTAAGCAGCTGGTTCGGTGGAGAGCGTGCACGCTTTGTAAGCTGAAAAACTGTGTGCACGACCACAAGAACGTCTGCCCAGCTATGTGCATGTGTGTGTGCACGTGTGTGTGCACGTGTGTGTGCATCAGTGTCTTGTTTATTACAGGACGTGTCCGGCCTGCACACTGTCAGTGGTGCGACTGCGGCGGCAGCGTGGACAGCCTGTCTGGCTGCGGGGGGGGGGGGGGGGGGGGGGGGGGGGGGATGGCATTACCCACAAGCCCCGGCGGTCGGGCTGCTGCCGTCCCATCAATGGAAAGGGGCCGTGAAAGAGAGAGAGGGGGGGGAGCCCAAAAATACCCCGACTGACCACAAACCCCTCAGACAGACCACACCCAGAGGTAGAGGGGTGTGTGTGTGTGTGTGTGTCTGTGTGTGTGTGTGTGTGTGTGTGTGTGTGTGTGTGTGTGTGTGTGTGTGTGTGTGTGTGTGTGTGTGTGTGTGTGTGTGTGTGTGTGTGTGTGTCTGTGTGTGTGTGTGTGTGTGTGTGTGTGTGTGTGTGTGTGTGTGTGTGTGTGTGTGTGTGTGTGTGTGTGTGTCTGTGTGTGTGTGTGTGTGTCTTTTTATAGCTCCTCTGTGTCTAAATGTACAGTTCGGCTCCACATGTAATCAAATCTAAATTTCTCTCTGCAACAAATGCCCGGTCAGCCTTTTCCTTAAAAACACTGCAGCAGTGTGTGTGTGTGTGTGTGTGTGTGTGTGTGTGTGTGTGTGTGTGTGTGTGTGTGTGTGTGTGTGTGTGTGTGTGTACAGCTTCAGTACAGGAAGCAGAACAATGGCTTCTAGATCAGAGCGGAGGGATGGGGGGGTGGGGGGGGCAGTAACACACCTCTGTTAACTTCATTAAACTTTTTAAGGGTTTTCCATCCAAACAACAGCGGAGAGGAACAAACAACAACAACAACAAACAAACAAAGGGGGCGGGGCTCACCTGCACTCCCCCGGCACGCTGCAGCCTCCGTGCTCCAGACTGCATCCCTGTTTGCAGATGGCTGAGGAGAGAAAACGTTCCTTAGTTTAAACAACAAACAGCAAAGTCTCTTGTCCTGTTGTTGTTTGTGAGCGGGCGGAGTCAACAACAACAACAACAACAACAACGGGCGGCGGCCTCATCGGCCAGCAACAATTTCCAAAACATTCTTTGAATTCCTGCAAAGCGACGTGAACTTCCGTGAACTTCCAAACGGTTTTCCGGCGGCTTCCTGAGACTTTCACTTCCTCACGGAGAGAAATAACATTCCTGAGATTCAGATTTTAAAAACAGTTTTTTTAACTATTTATTGCTTTCTCACTTCTCACAAAATTAATCGGTTGCACAATTTACTGCATTTCTTACTCGATTATTATTATTTATTCTTCAACGATTTTTTGAAACACAAATTGCGAGGCGATAATTGGTTTGATAACGTTGTGCTTGTTTTGTCGTGCTTGTCGTGCACGTCGTGCTTGTCGTGCACGTCGTGCTTGTTTTGTCGTGCACGTCATCCTTGTCGTGCACGTCGTGCTTGTCGTGCACGTCGTGCTTGTCTTGTCATGCTTGTCTTGTCGTACACGTCGTGCTTGTTTTGTCGTGCACGTCATCCTTGTCGTGCACGTCATCCTTGTCGTGCACGTCGTGCTTGTCGTGCACGTCGTGCTTGTTTTGTCGTGCACGTCATCCTTGTCGTGCACGTCGTGCTTGTCTTGTCATGCTTGTCTTGTCGTACACGTCGTGCTTGTTTTGTCGTGCACGTCATCCTTGTCGTGCACGTCATCCTTGTCGTACACGTCGTGCTTGTCGTGCACGCCGTTCTCCTCGTGCACGTCGTGCTCCTCGTGCACGTCGTGCTCCTCGTGCACGCCGTTCTCCTCGTGCACGTCGTGCTCCTCGTGCACGCCGTTCTCCTCGTGCACGTCGTGCTCCTCGTGCACGCCGTTCTCCTCGTGCACGCCGTGCTCGCCGTACCTGCTTTGCAGTCGGGCCCCGCCCAGCCCTCCATGCAGCCTCGGTTGCCCAGCTGGTCGCACACGTAGTGTCCGAAGTAGTCGTCTCTGGGCCGGCACACCTTGTTGCACTTCACTCCGTAGTAGTGCTCGTCGCAGCGCACGCGGATGGCGTACTCCAGCCGCGCCGCCGCGCTCGTGTACTCCACCGGCTGCTTGTCCTCGCCCGGGTTGATCATCCCTTTATAGATGCTGCGCTCGATCAGCAGCTCGTCGTCTGCAGAGAGCGAACCGGACCGGACCGGGAGGAGAAGAACAGTAAGAACACAACCAGACATCGGGAATGATTTAAGAAACAGGTAAAGAATGTGGAAGAAGAAAAATATAAAGAGGAACAAGGGGGGGGGGGGGGGGGAGCTCAGGATATCCAGGGCCGGAAATAATAAGCGCTGTGGACCAGACGAGGAAGGGCGACATCGGAAAGGACCCTTCAGCCCGTTCTCAAGGAACTGAAGCAGAGGGCAACCTTTGACCCGAGGGATCGAACCGGCGGCAGCAGCGCAGCGTTTGTTTGTTTATGTTTTATAGAAGTTTATGTTTTATAGAAGCAGCGGTTGAAATTTCTCGGACCGATTACGAACATTTTACAGATGCAGATTTATTATTTTTTTTGTAACTTTTCCTTCATTAATAATTCTGTTGCACGTCACAAATAATGACCACGATGTGTAAATAATGTTTTATCACCAAAAATATATTTTAATGTTATGTGGCGGGGTGAGTTCAGGAGCCTGAAACTTTGAGGGAGAAAGGAACTAAATCTTTTTCTCTCCCTGGTTTAGTTTTCCTCAAAGTCATGTTGTAAACATTTATAATGTATTTCTTTATTTATTGTTGAATCATCATCTCGACTGCTGAGAGTCACATTTCATTTGAAAGCCTCCAACACGTCCCACGCCACCTGAAACACTCGCTGCTGCTCATCTCCAGCAATTAGGTGTAAAAATATGGACCAATCAGGAGCTCCGCTCGTCCCGGAGGAGAGGCCGCTGTTACCGGGGAGAGTGGCCGAGAGTGGGCCGGTTAAAACCGGCTTATGTAAACAAGCAGGGTTCAGATCCCAGCAGCTGATCGTGTCCAGAGAGACGGAAGGAACAAAGCTTTATATACATATATTTATATATATATATATTTATATATTTATATTTAAATATATTTATTTATATATAGCTATATTTATTTATATATAGATATATTTAAATATATTTATTTATATATAGCTATATTTATTTATATATAGATATATTTAAATATATTTATTTATATATAGCTATATTTATTTATATATAGATATATTTAAATATATTTATTTATATATAGATATATATTAAGGGCGTGGCTCACAGACTAACATGTGTGAAGGGGCGTGGCTCACAGACTAACATGTGTGGAGGGGCGTGGCTCACAGACTGGATGGGCGTGGCTCACACACTAACATGTGTGAAGGGGCGTGGCTCACAGACTAACATGTGTGAAGGGGCGTGGCCACGATAACACTGTGTTGGTATCTTTAGCTTCGGGATAAGTGGCATACGGCAGCCGGACAGCTGTCGGGCCGCTAATTGGGAGACAGACATCAGAGGGAAGAGGAAAGAGAACGGTGCGACGCTCTCACCGGATAAATATAGAAGGACCAGGAAGAGAGCAAGAGAAGAGGGTGAGAAAAGAGAGCGAGAGAAGAGAGAGAGAGAAGAGGGCGAGAGAAGAGAGAGAGAGAAGAGGGCGAGAGAAGAGAGAGAGAGAGAAGAGGGCGAGCTCCGAGCCCCTGATTGAACATAAGTAATAATGAGTAAGAGCAATAATCCCAGAACCTCCCACTGCTTTAAATATTATTATTATTATTATTATGTCATCAACACGAGGAGCTTCTGTTTGTCTTTAAGAGATAAATTAATAACTAATATGACTCAACCACCGCTGCTTACCGTTGCCGTGCGTGCCGTTGTCTCTGTCCCACGCCTCCAGGATCACCGTGTACGCCCGCTGGAACACAGGGGGGGAAGAGGGGGGGTTACCACAGAAACTCAGATATGAGCCGTCACTCATAAGCACAATGTTCACACGCATAAAGCATTTCTTTTGGCATACATTGGGAGAACGAGATGGGAAAGGCGGCGTTCCCACGCCGCTGCGGATCCAGACAGATCTGCTTTTGTTTTTTACGGAGAAAAAAAAAAAACTGGTTTCAGAGTCACACAATTATTATTTTTTCTTTGTCACTTCTGGATCAGGCGGGGATTCGATCCCTCGATCGCCCGGTTTATTGATCCGGAACACCAGTCTCTCTTCCCTGGGCTCCACGGGGGTGAGGGGGATGGGGGGGGGGATTCGATGACTCGCTTCAGGTACAGGGTTCATACACATTCTGACCAATGGAGTTCCAGGACTTTCACCCAGGAGGCAGATGTTTGTGTCCCGTGTGAAACCAAAAGTCTGCACACTACGCCTGCCCACGATGGCCTACTTTCCTTCTTTCCAGAGGCGGACCTCCATCCCTCAGCAACAAACTCCACTCTGGATTGTTTCAGCTGCAGATATTTTCTTCTTTTTTTTCACGGGCATCAGCAAACAAACCGTCCGTCGCCTGCATGGAGCCGGACAAGCAGCTGTGAGTTCCCATGACCCGAGTCTGACTCGGAGGGACTGAGGGCTGCAGGGAAGATTACAGGGGAGGTTTTAAAGTGGAGAGATTAGAGACGATAGGAGGCCGGAAGCATGAAAAGGTGGAGCGCTGAAGCCTCAAAGGCCATTTTATGGCTCCGATGTTTGGGCAGGTTTGGAGGGCTTGAAGACGCAGGAGACACGAAACCACGAGTCAGATATGAAACTGTGGTTTAATAGAGGGTGAGTTCACACGCAGGTTTGGAGCTGTTTACAAGACTCAACCTCAAAAATAAATAAAGCACGGGATGCTTTAGGGCGGGGCTACAGCGTCACGCCTCCTCAGTCCTAATATGGTCACTTCCTGTTCGCTGGTTGCAAAGAAAACGAAATGCGACGGCCGTCCAGGCTTCATGACGTCACTGCACATGTTTCTACAGTCAATGTGTCAAAGGGGAAAACAACGACCTCCACAGACAGACCTCCACAGACAGACCTCCACAGACAGACCTCCACAGACAGACCTCCACAGACAGACCTCCACAGACAGACCTCCACAGACAGACCTCCACAGACAGACCTCCACAGACAGACCTCCACAGACAGACCTCCACAGACAGACCGCCAGATGCACAACCTGAACCACGAGCGACATCATCACAATCAATCTTTCCCTTTGTAATCAATTTTAATGTCGCAGCCGCCGGCTCCCAGACAGATGGGGGCTCAGAGCAGCGTGTGTGTGTGTATGTGTGTGTGTGTGTGTGTGTGTGTGTGTGTGTGTGTGTGTGTGTGTGTGTGTGTGTGTGTGTGTGTGTGTGAAGGACAGGAGCTGCAGGATCAAAGTGTCGCGTCCCTGTTGTCTGCGGTGGGCCGACTTTGTGTGATATGGGGGGGGGTGAAGGGGGGCAAGGGGGGCACTTGACACCTCCTAACCAATTTACAGGAGTCGGAGGGATTTGGGTTTTCATTAAGACGGCCCACTCCCTCGCCGCCTTCACCTGTTCAATGAATAAATTAGGGCTTGAACAGCCGCCGGCGGCCCACCGCTCCGCTGGGGATCGACCTCACGGGCTGGAGCTGCTTTCTCTCCTCCTCACGAGGCTTAATGCTGCTGCTTGATTCAGTGTTGGGTCTCAGGCCGGCGGGCGGAGCTAACAATTGTTAAAAGCCTGTTCATTAATTTCCAAATATACTTAATTGTATTTATTTATGAATTCACATATTCAAAGCTTCCTTAAAGGGGCAGCGCACCACATCTGGAGACAGTTTTCCATGGATGTTTTTGATTTTTCCCAGTAAGCTCAGCAGCTTCATTTTTTATTTATATTAATTCAAAGACTTCCTGTCGGAGACGTTTTCACCTCGACGGGTTTCACAGCTGGAGAGGAATAAATAGAGTAATGTTCTTTTAAGGGAAATATCACAGCTAACGCTAAAGAAAATAAAAATAAAAACAGAGAGAGGGAGAGAGAGGGAGGGAGAGAGAGAGAGAGAGAGAGAGAGAGGGGAGAGAACCCAATTAACAACTTTTCTCGAGTTGTGATGAGAGGAGGAAGAGGAGGAGGAAGAAGAAGCAGCAACACCTGTCACGTCACACCTGTTCGTCTGTTGACATGAATAAAACATGAGGAGCTGGGATGGTTAATTTAGCACATTATTAACAGGGCAACCCCCCCCCCCCCCCCCCCCGCCCTCAGACAGCTCATCCAATCAGCTCTTCAGACGAGGAGTTGACCCACTTCACTTCTTACACCAGAACCAAGAGGAACGTTCTTTGTCTTCAAAGTGAAGCAGCTCGCTTAGAAATATAATAACTACAGAAAGATTTAATGACTCACAGAGTTTTGTTCTTCATCAAAATGTCAGTAAGTCACGTGCAGAGACAATAAGAAGGTTATGAGCTCCAAACCCTCTAAACCCTCCAAACCCTCGTCTCCTCACTCGTCTCCTCACTCGTCTCCTCACTCGTCTCCTCTCATGAATATTCATGATGCGTCTACGATCAACACACACACACACACACACACTTCATAGCTCGGTATCTGGGCACAAAGACCGAGGCGTGACGTCTTTGTTTGTGCAGCGACAAAGAGGTTAAGGCGGCCTCGGCTCCACAGCGCCGCCGAGGGAAAGTGATATCCACGCCGTGGAAACCCCGCCCCCGACCACCAGCTCCTCCATCACTGAGAATCAGACGTGACAAATAAATGGGCGAGAGGGGGAGGGGGGGCTTGTGTATCAGCTGCTAAAACTAAACAACAACAAACGATCTGTTTACAGCTTTATGACCCATGTGACCACATGACCACAGAGCCGAATGGTACTGGACCCAGTTACACTTTAATGGACCAATCACTCACAGAACCCGTCTGGTGAGAGGAAAGTGTGTGAGGGGCTGCCGGTTGGGTAACGAGGTCCCAGATGTGTTGAGAAACGCTGCTGAACCTTCACCGGCCCCTCGGAGGGCCCGCCCGCCGCCCGTTTGATCTCTAAGGAGCCGAGCGATGAGTCATGGTGCGTTCAATGAACACTGGACGTGAGGAATCTGTTCTTTCCAGCAGCTACACTTCCTCTCTCTCTGGGATCGACAGCAGAGGAGAAGTATTACCAGAAGTCTGTTCTGCTGAAGATACCCTTCAAACACAAGAACGCCGATCAGCTGAGCGGAAACCAGCAGAAAAACCAGGACGTGGGACGGGACCCAGAACTCTGGTTCATGATGGAGACCCTGATGGTGAACTCAACACAGACGATCTCCTCCTGTGTACCCATCATGCACTGCTTCTCTCTCTCTCTCTCTCTCTCTCTCTCTCTCTCTCTCTCTCTCTCTCTCTCTCTCTCTCTCTCTCTCTCTCTCTCTCTCTCTCTCTCTCTCTCTCTCTCTCTCTCTCTCTCTCTCTCTCTCTCTCTCTCTCTCTCTCTCTCTCTCTCTCTCTCTCTCTCTCTCTCTCTCTCTCTCTCTCTCTCTCTCTCCCAGTGAGGTCCAGCTGAGCTCTATTAGCCCTGTGAGCAACTACTAGGAGTCAAGTGGGAAATTAGGCTGCGTGCTCTTTAATCACCCGCTGCTCACGACCTCTGCCTCGCCTAAACACACACACTCACACTCACACACACACACACACACACCTGTAATCTGTAGGTGAATACCTGATCACCGTCTCCGGCTGCTAAAAGACTGCAGCGTTCAGACCATGTTCTTCATGAGAGACGAATGCAGCGAACAAGCTGGAAGCAAATCCACAATGTGGACAGGACGCTTATTAATAACAGGTGTAATAAAGGTCACACACACACACACACACACACACACACAGAGACACACTCACACAACCTTCATGTGCAAACTAACACACATGAAACTGATCTGTACATACTGCACACGGTGTGCTTGGCGATGATTCAATAATATGTCATGCGTAGGGTTCTAAATCAGTGCTGCGTGTAGGATGAACTATAGGAGGTGTTAGCGGTTAGCAGTTAGGGGGTCGAGACACTAAGCCTGTCGGGAAACAGGGCGCCGAAATAAAGCATTCTGCATTATCTCTAATGTCCACCAGGGGGCGACTCCTCTGGTTGTATAGAAGTCTATGCTTCATGTGTTAAAGCTGCATTCTCTCTCCTGACCACCAGGGGGCGACTCCTCTGGTTGTATATAAGTCTATGCTTCATGTGTTAAAGCTGCATTCTCTCTCCTGACCACCAGGGGGCGACTCCTCTGGTTGTATAGAAGTCTATGCTTCATATGTTAAAGCTGTATTCTCTCTAATGTCCACCAGGGGGCGAATCCTCTGGTTGTATAGAAGTCTATGCTTCATGTGTTAAAGCTGTAGTCTCTCTCCTGACCACCAGGGGGCGACTCCTCTGGTTGTATAGAAGTCTATGCTTCATGTGTTAAAGCTGCATTCTCTCTCCTGACCACCAGGGGGCAACTCCTCTGGTTGTATAGAAGTCTATGAGAAAATTATTTTGACTCATCATGTGTACACACACTCTTCGTCTCAGTGAGAGGAAAGTGACTCACGTTGGTTCTCTGGAGACCTGAAGCCAAGTTTTAACCCTGGCCCGAGGTTCATCTTGTGCGGACCTGCTTTTGGTGCCTCATAGTGTAACTGTGAGATCATATTTATGTACCAACACAGGGACACAAAGCTGCCCCTTAACACACACACACACACACACACACAAACACAGCAGCAGCAGCAGCAATCGATCAGCTCGGACAGACCGAGCAGCTAATCGCACATTGTACATGCCTCAGAACCCGGTCAGCTGACGCAGAACCAGTGACAGCGTGGGAAAGTCAAGCAGATTCACCACACACACACACACACACACACACACACACCGCGTAGCAGGGCCCTGCTGTGGACTTTTCAGGCTTAATAAAGACACGTGGATGAGAGCAAAGGGGATGAATCTTTTGTTCTACAAACAGACACATGTGATAGCTGATGATTGATAATGGTTGCCGATGGTAGATGATGGTAGATGATGGTATAGCTGAAGGTAGATGATGGTAGCCGATGGTAGATGATGGTATAGCCAATGGTAGATGATGGTATAGCTGATGGTAGATGATGGTAGCCGATGGTATAACTGATGGTATAGCTGAAGGTAGATGATGGTATAGCTGAGGGTAGATGATGGTATATGATGGTATAGCTGAAGGTAGATGATGGTATAGCTGAAGGTAGATGATGGTATAGCTGAAGGTAGATGATGGTATAGCTGAAGGTAGATGATGGTATAGCTGAAGGTAGATGATGGTATAGCTGAAGGTAGATGATGGTATAGCTGAAGGTAGATGATGGTATAGCTGAAGGTAGATGATGGTGGAGGAGCATCCGCTGAGCGGTCTTCATTACATATTGTGATATTTATCTCATGGTTTCACTTTGTTGCAGCATCTGGTTCTGTTGTTGCACAACTGTTGGGCATGTGGAGGGCTTAGAAACAGGACATTTTTGGGTCTTTGCATCATCACTGGAAAACCAAGCATCGTCTCTGTTGCTCACCTGACGCACGGCCCAACCCTCCCCCCAAAACTAATCAACCATTAAAAGCGTCACCGAACCGAGAGGACGGAGGCGCCAAATACGCACTCGGCAAATGAGCCAAACGAGCCGACCGCCGGCAGTGATGGCATCGAGGGAACAAGGGAAGGAGACGGAGACATCCAACAGGGCACTTTGTGATTGCTCACTGATACTCCTCCGGGTGAGCCGATCTTTGGCTTCGTCAACGCTGTAATCATAGCCTGTTTTCCTAATGTTGTTTCACTAAAACATTTATTCCAGGAGGAGGAGGAGGAGGTCTCCAAACAACAGCTGTTCCACCTCTGTCCTCTCAGATCTGCCAGGCTGAGGGGGGAATGCTGGCAGAGGGGAGTAAAAAGACGGGCCATGAAACTGAAGGAGTACGCACCCTTGATCCTTGATTTACTCACAAGAGGGGTGAGGGGAGGACAGCCGCTCTAAAAATACCCCATAAGGAGAGAGGGAGAGAGGGTAAGGTTTGGGTGAGACTGGGGGAGACTGGGGAGACCCCCCCCCCCCCCCATCCCTTACATGAAAAAGACCCAAACAGCCAGAGGGGTGAACATGAAGAGGAAATGATCGGCAGAGCAGAACAATGTCCTCTTTTTTTTGTATTTGATTTCTTTTTTCTCTGCAGCAAATTCATGTCAGGACCAGTGGCCCAGATTACTGGGGCCGACGGAAGGAGTCCACTATGGCATCACCAGAGGCTACAGGCCACACACACACACACACACACACACACAGTGTTAGTGGCAGGAGGAGTTGGGTTTTGGCCTCGTAACGTGTGAGCAGAGTGAGACATCCGTCATCTTTCACAACCTTCGGCTGGACGAGGAGGCGTGGCAGTGTGTGGAGGAGCTCCTCCGGGCCGGACAACCAAAGCCAGGCGGCCTCTGCTTCCAGCTCCTCAAACTGAGCATCAAGCTGGGAACTACTTTGTTTACATCCCACTAATCAATCCACCAGCGACCCGCCCACAGCAGAACATTAAGACAGCATTCAGCGCTCATGTGACGTGATGAAGGTGTGCTCCTCTTCCTCTGATCTTCAACGCCGGCGCTCTGTTACGGTGTAAATATGGGCAATAGTTTAATATTTGTAGGCATTTAGATTTTTGCTATCAGGGGACAGACGCAGATGAGAGCTGCCGTGAGGTCACAGGTCAGGAAGATGTTCTGATTGGCTGATGAGCGATGACCTGATGCAGCGTGGACGTTCAATAAGTCTCACGTAACACGTGAATACATGTTCTTATGTTCACTGCACAAATAAAGCCAATGATTATTATTATTATTATTTCATAGAGAGGGTCACGCACCACATCAAAAAAAACAGCTGAGAACTGATTTAAAAGCTTGTGATGACATTTTTCTTTAAAAGCCGTCAGCTGCTCCGACCTCATCAGAAGAAGCTGCTGAACACTGATACCACACACACACACACACACACACACACACACACACACACACAGTGGAAAACACTGACCCCCACACACGCCGAGTGAGACAATGACCCAGTAGCGGCTCGAGCGTGAACCTGAGCGGTGAGGCCCCGCCCCCTGGTCTGAGTGGGCGTGACACCGATACGCCGCCTGGTCACAAAACTCAGTGGAACCCGAGCCGCCCGCCGGGCCCCGACTAGCTCCTCCCATCTGCCCTCCTGACAGCTGAGCACGGGCGTGATGAAGGAGCACACAGGAGAACGTGTTCTATGTGTTCTGTGTGTTCTATGTTCTGTGTGTTCTGTGTTCTGTGTGTTCTGTGTGTGTTGTGTGTGTTGTGTGTGTTCTGTGTGTTCTGTGTTCTCTCTGATGTTCATCACACTCTTCGCAGCAGTAACTGAGTTTCTTCTGTATTTTATTAATTTGCTGGTTTTCTGTCCATCACGCTTTACAGAAGCTGATCTTCAAACTTCAGATATTATATTCACGTTCATACGAAGCAGAGAAGCAGCTGATGCTTCATCACTCAAAGTCTTCATCACTCAAAGTCTCCAAAGAGTCATGGACCGACACAGAGAAGTGAGTTAATTTCTACTTATTTCAACAATCAGTCAGAATATGGAACATATCTCGTTTAGCCAGAAGGCTTCAAGACATCCTAATGATTATCTAACGAGGCCCCGCCCACTTTCCTTTTGATTGACTGAAAGTCAGGATTATTCACTTCCACCAGCTCTGTTGCTCTTTTCCACTTTGACTCACATGACTCCTACGCTCAGCTGTTGTGGGAATCGAACCTGTGACGTTTCCTCCTCAGTACGTCACAGCCCGCTGATACAGATCTGAGAGGAACACATGAAGGGTTCCTGTTTCCCACGCTGCCCCGGGCTCTGATTGGCTGCGTTTGTTTGGATTAGATAATAAGTTACCTGCCACTTCTTCACACACACACACACACACACACACACACACACACACACACACACACACACACACACACACACACACACACACACACACACACACACACACACACACACACACACACACACACACTCAGTAACAAACAGCGTCTTTAGTAACTCATCGCACCGCCGCTGCGTCACGCGCGCCCCCGAGCTGTGGCTGCATCAGATGAACAGACATTCACTTTCAGAAACCTCCACGAGAGGAATGCGATGTCCTCACGAGGCTGCTGGTCACACACACACACACACACACACACACACACACACACACACACACACACACACACACACACTGCCACGCGGAGGAAGCAATGAGACCAAATGACTAAAACAACCAAACTCCTCTGACAAGTCCACATGTTTAGTTTATGAACATGAAAGCATCTTTTCCGTGACACTGAGACCCCCCACCTGCCCCGCGACCCCCCACCTGCCCCGCGCGCCGCTCAGATCCGCGTCACTTACCGGCCAGGCGAACTGGAACGGGATGAGGATCTTCCCGGCGTCGTTGTTCCGGTTCTGTCCGGTTTTCTGTCCGCTCTTGAACTGAAAAGTATTCCCACCGATAACCTTAGTAGTCTCCGAGCCGTACGTGCACGGGCCGTGCGTCGTGACCTCGGTCTGGTATTCCTTTAGGCACACTCGGAAGTAGGTGTCGCACTCGTCCGCGCCGCACGGCCCCTCCGCCGCGCTGCGCTCCGCGTCGCAGCAGTCCCCGTTCAGCAGCTGCCCGGTGGGGTTCTCCACGGAGATCAGCTGCAGCTCGAAGTAACCGGTGGCCCGACACACCTGGGGGAGAAGACAGGGTGAGACTGGGAGGGCACGGGTCTACGCGGCAGTAGTGGCCCTCAGGTCTTCTTCTACATGTTGTGCCACTAAGCTGCTAAATAGTGAGACGTTTGGACCAAATGTTCAATAAAGGACCTCGATGGAGAGAAAGTAGGGCGTGTTATCGGCAGCGCGCATCACTCCGCCGCGTACTGTACATGCTGGCACACTGGAGCTTCAGGGGCCGCGTAACGAGACCCGCTGCAGGGTGAGACTCAGCGGGACCCCCGAGTCTTTCAGATCTGGTTCAGCGACCTGTTACACAAGGTCACGCGCAGGTGAAGCTGAGAACTGTTCCACCCAAAGGTTCCGCCAGGCTGTACGTAAAACAGCTGCTCTGGAGACGGAACCTTCTCCCCGTGACATCATAACGGGTTCTGATGAGACCCATCACGCAGCAGGAGGTTCAACTCCATCTGGAAGGAAGACGAAGACCTACAAACCCAGAGACCAGACAAAGAAGAAGAAGAAGAAGAAGAAGAAGAAGAAGAAGAAGAAGAAGAAGAAGTCCTCACCTCGGCCCACAGCGTCAGCAGCACACACACTAGAGAGACGCGGCGCGCGTGCCCCGGGTTAGTCCACATGTCTCCGGCCGCGCGTGCTGGTTACCATCGGGGGGAAGCAGCGGGCATGTGCGCTCTCCGGTCGGTCTGATGAACGGCAGTAACGGGCAGAAGACGCGCGCGGTGCGGGATGCCCGCGGCTCTGGAGGAGGAAGATGCTCTCTGTCCGCCGCTCGACGCACTAAGCAGAGGAGCAGCGGCGCGGCTCTGCTGCCCAAAGCGGAGCGGGGTGCCCCCCCTCCTCCCTCACACCCTCAGACTCCCCCACCCACCACATGAAGGACGGCGGCGTGGACCAATCACAGGCCGCCTGGGTGGAGCGTTTGTCCCCGGAGCCAATCGAGAGGCGGGGCTGGAGGAGCGAGGGGCGGAGTTATAATGAAGTTTTCTCACATGGGAGCTGTTTTATTATTACACTCACACAACACACGTGTCTCTTTATGCTGGATTTATTAAAGACATAAATTATGATCTGGATTTATTAGGAAGAACCTCATAAACATGTTTATGTTGCAGGTTTTATGCAGAACTGTAATTCAGAAGATTCATATCAACAGAATATAACATGCTGTAAATGTGTAAACAAGAGTAAAGACACGCACACACACACACACACACACACACGCACACAGACAAACACACACACATGCACAGACACACACACACACACGCACAGATACACAGACACACACACACAGACACACACACACGCACAGATACACAAACACACACACACGCACAGATACACAGACACACACACTCCTTGTGTTTTAGTGGACAGCTGAGCTGCTGCTCACTGGCAAGCAGAGGAAACACAGCTGTTAGCGCCCTCTACTGACTGCTCAGCTACGCACACACACACACAGACACACACATCAGGGTATATGTCAACGCTGTGAGTGACTTCAAGACATGAATAATAAGAAAAGCAGAAGCATTGAGGAGATGGACAGCATGAACACATGAATCACACCTGAGTCACGATTTGGTGGCAAAAACATCTGGAGGATGTTGAGATATTTCAAATGAGTTGCTCATAATCCGAATGTGCATAAATGTCTTCTATCGATCTACTTGTGAAGTCCGTTGTGCTTTTTTGGACATTTTTTGGGCGATTTGGCCTCGTTTCCAGAGTGGAAGGACTCCAACCTGCATGAAAGCCCACTCAGTCTGACACTTCCAGCATGCGGACAAAGACTTCCTGTTGCCTCGTCTTCAGTGGACGTCTCGCATGGCGGCGAGCAGACAGCTGTTTCTCTGCATGCACACCATCCGGCTGCAGCTCCAGCCTGCAGACAAGAGATCGGTTCTGCAGGCCGACAGGTGGCCTCTGACACCCTGCAGCAGATGTTTCCTCCCAGGGAAGCAGGTGCAGACCAACGCACACACACACACACACACACACACTTTGCCATTTGCACATACTTGTGTACATACGACTCATTCACACACACACACACGTCTTGTGTTCATCTCTTTACGACGCTCTTATCAGCAGCAATAAGGAAGTATGGGGAACAACCCTCGGACAGATAAACTGGGGAAGTAATGAGTTTAATTATCTGCATTAAACAAACTCTTCTGCCTCTGATGGGAGCAGAGATCAAGAATAAGTATTTTCTCCTTTTGGGAGATTTGTCCTCCACAACACATCAGAACAAATTTGTCATATTTGTGTCATCAATATACTTTCAAAAGGTGAACATGAGAAAAGCTCATGAAATAAAACCTCTTTTCCGTCTTGCCTTGAAATATTCAGTATCTCACTGTGTAATCAGCCATATTAAATATAAATAAACAAGTGTTTAATTAGAATGTCGTATGACAGAAAGTTGGCTTCTCAGTCCAGTGAAACATCTCCCCTGGGCACAGTTTGGATTGACATTTGTATATTTCCAGGAGTGTTGTCAAAACAAGATCAAACTAACTTGAGATCATACAGAGCACGTCCAATGCCAAAAATACCAGGATGTTCCATTGCATCTGGTCGCATTTTGCAGCTTACAAGCATCAACTGTATCTATCCACAATCCAGATAACCATGATCCATGTCAGCAGGAGGTAGAGAATAGGGCATCAGCAGGGCCACCATGGCAGCAGGTAGGGTCCAGGATTCAGGGCCACCATGGCAGCAGGTAGGGTCCAGGATTCAGGGCCACCATGGCAGCAGGTAGGGTCCAGGATTCAGGGCCACCATGGCAGCAGGTAGGGTCCAGGATTCAGGGCCACCATGGCAGCAGGTAGGGTCCAGGATTCAGGGCCACCATGGCAGCAGGTAGGGTCCAGGATTCAGGGCCACCATGGCAGCAGGTAGGGTCCAGGATTCAGGGCCACCATGGGAGGAGGTAGGGTCCAGGATTCAGGGCCACCATGGGAGGAGTTCTGCTGTATTTGTTGACTTTTGCTTTGGAGATGGATGAGTTAAAAAAAAAAAACAGTTTTCATATTCTGCAGTTGAATGTTTGAAGGATTATGAAATTCAGCAGGAGATAAAGTCCCATCTCACATTGCTGGGGCCTCTAATGCGGAGCAAAGACAAAACAAGAGCCCCACTGAAGTCTACACAACCCGATCTGATGTGTGCTGCAGATGCTGCTGTTTACCGCTTCAAATAGAGGAGGTGAAGTTATAGTTTCTAACGTATATTTAAGGTGCATTAATGGTGATAGAAAAGAAGGGGGACCCGGACTCCAAATGGACCAAGAGAGGACTCATTTAGACGAGAACCCTGTTGGTTTTCTTTTGGTTTCTCTTTTTAACTTTAATATAATGCAGTTTGTTGTCTTGATATAGTTCGATGTTGTCTCGACTCATTAGTTTTTCCATGACATGTTGGTCCAGCTCTCCTTTACAAGCTCAGGTCTGTCTCTGCACTGATCCCACTGATTCAAATTCCTGCGCATTGATCACACCCCGGTGATTAAAGCCTCTGAGGCCTGTGTTCTACAATCCCAGAGGATATGAAATATTCAGACTCGCTCTGTCATTGTTGGGAGTCCTGAGTCAGCTCTGCAGGTGAAAACAGCCCGACGAGTGCCGACCTGCCCTTTCCCTTTTTATTGCATCGTTTAGTTGATCTGATTTCAGCTCACTCGGCACCCAGCCGCTCTGCTCAAACTCTGATAAGGTGTGCACCGTGTGCACGGGAAGGGATTCCTTTCACAACTCAGGTTCAGAGGTCAAAGCTGGTGAGCGGGTAAACACTGTTAGCTATGTTAGCACTGTTGCTGGTGTTTACACCGTTAACACCGTTAGCTCTGTTAGGCTGGAGCTGTTGTTTGCACCATTAACGCCGTTAGCTCTGTTAGCACTGTTGCTGGTGTTAACATTGTTAGCTATGTTAGCACTGTTGCTGGTGTTAACATCGTTAGCTATGTTAGCTCTGTTGCTGTTGTTGGCACCATTAGCTATGTTAGCACTGTTGCTGGTGTTAACATCGTTAGCTATGTTAGCACTGTTGCTGGTGTTAACATCGTTAGCTATGTTAGCACTGTTGCTGTTGTTGGCACCGTTAGCTCTGTTAGCTCTGTTGCTGGTGTTAACATCGTTAGCTATGTTAGCACTGTTGCTGGTGTTAACATCGTTAGCTATGTTAGCACTGTTGCTGTTGTTGGCACCGTTAGCTATGTTAGCACTGTTGCTGTTGTTGGCACCGTTAGCTATGTTAGCACTGTTGCTGGTGTTAACACTGTTGCTGGTGTTAACATTGTTAGCTATGTTAACACTGTTGCTGGTGTTAACACCGTTAGCTATGTTAGCACTGTTGCTGGTGTTAACATCGTTAGCTATGTTAACACTGTTGCTGGTGTTAACATCGTTAGCTATGTTAACACTGTTGCTGGTGTTAACACCGTTAGCTATGTTAGCACTGTTGCTGGTGTTAACACCGTTAGCTATGTCAGGCTGGAGCTGTTGTTGGCACCGTTAGCTCTGTTAACACTGTTGCTGGTGTTAACACCGTTAGCTATGTTAGCACTGTTGCTGGTATTAACACCGTTAGCTATGTCAGGCTGGAGCTGTTGTTTGCACCGTTAATGCCATTTTCTTTTTTGTATTTTGTGAATAAGGTTTTAACGACGCATACGTCAACACTTGAGGAGAAAGAAGACAAAGAGTTTTTCACCTTTTGGATTTTCCAATTTAATAATTTGCTTTGCAGGATGAAGGAGAAGTATTTAGTGAATACTTTTCTAAGCCAATGATCTTCAGCTGGAAAGTCTTTGACTTCCCTGGTTGTGTTTCTCACTGCTGCACGTCATGTTACAGAACCCCTGCTGGCATGAGCCTCCAACACAAAGCTCTGTGATGAGTAAAACCACGGCTCTTTCTGACTTCCCTTTTCTGACTTCCCTCTCTTTCTCCTCTCTTTCTTTGTGACACCGGGGCTACTGTTTAGCGAGGACTTATGTGTTTTCAGGAAGGGATATGCTCAAAATAACAAAACACACACAATCGCTTTCACCTTCGCCCACAGCCTCGGCACACAATGTTGAGTGCAACGGCACACAAAGAGGCCGAGGCCGAGCGAGCTGCCATAGGAACGTTTACAAGTCCCGTCCTGAAGAATGCAAACACAACGCGCACAGCTCTTATCTGACAAAAGAGTAAACTTTAGACAGTCCTGTCGCGGCTTGCCTGTGTGGTCGTCTTTCCACCACAACATCGGACGATCATTTTCCTCACATTGTCTTTGTTTTCCAGCCCTGAATAACCCAGCAACTCCAGTGGAAGTGCATTCTTGTTTCCAGGAGCAGAGGTGGGAGGAACCAGCACACCCAGTGCCTTGCTCAGGGGTTAAGGCGGAGGTGATGATGTCGCTCCTGATTCACTCCCCAGTTCCCAGCTAGGGATTGAAACGTTCCCAAAAGCAGCGACGGCTCACCGGTTGCTCATCGCCGGGGCGGAGCGGCGCGTCACTCTGGTGTGGACCGGCGTCTGGGAGCTCCAGTGACCCAGTCTGCTGGAACGCACCCTACAACGGAGACCGGAATTCACTGTGCAGAAGGCAATATTCGCAAAAAATATAAATAGCATATTCATTTCTGTTCACGCTTTAAGGAAGTCACGAGAACCGATAGAGAATGTCCCCGACGATGTTTCATTAACAACAGAGCTGTGTTGAAAATAGGCGGAAGAGTTAGCAGTTAGCGGTTAGCAATTAGTGGTTAGCTGTTAGCGGTGGGCAGCAGAGTCCTAGTGGATAAATAACGGAGCTAGCAGCTAACGGAGGTTGCATTATTTACATGATGATGCGTTCAAGCTCTGTTAAAATGATATTTTAATGTTGTCATGATGTCTTCAAACGTTTTTTTGGAGAGAAACTTGAGGCGGATCTTCAGGTTTGAATGATACATTTGTAAAACACAATATGCAAACATACATTTCTTTGTTTTTAACTGATGTTTTGACTCTGGTTTCAGGAACCGTGGAATTTAACTGGTATTGTTACTAAAAGTCTGGTTTCTACAGCTACTCTCTATTTTACTACCGTGGCCCAAATACTCATCTTTATGTTGTACTTTCTCTCCTCTTTGGGTCATGAAACTGCACCTGCTGGTCCCTGACGGATCATTTTTGTGTAAACACAATTTCCTGTGAGTTATTTTGTGTGTAGCCCCAACCTTTCAAAGCACGTGAAAGGTCAGCGATGAATGAAGGGGTCGCGGCTGCGAAGAGGAAACTCTGAGTGTGCAGGTAACGGTAAAGGTCACGTAAAGGTCACGTAAAGGTCACGGCGGCATCACTTTCCTCAGAAACGCTGCCGTCACGGACGGACGCCGCTGAGAGCCGCCAGACTTCGGGAGACAAAAGCAAAGAGGGTTTACTTGACCTCTCTCTTCTCCACTTTAACGCCTCACACCTTCTGAGGTAATGCGTTTGATCACCTGGCAGCTCTGACAGGCGGTAAGCCCCGCCTCCACACCGTACCATGCACTTATCTCGAGCGTACAAGCCAAGTGTTGGAACAGGCATTTCTCACGAAGCATTAATCACCACATTAACCTTCATCTTGCCTTGTGTGTCTGAGTCCCACCCTCACACACACACACACACCCTCACACACACACACACACACACACACACACACACACACACACACACACACACACACACATGTTCCCGGTTTACTTCTTAAATTGAAACGGCGACATTCAGACTGCAGGTCAGAGTGGATGAAGCACGGAGATGAGGGATAAATACAAGCCGTGCAGAGAACAGGAGAATGTCCAGAGAACAGGAGAACGTGCAGAGAACAGGAGAACATTCAGAGAACAGGAGAACGTGCAGAGAACATGCAGAGAACAGGAGAATGTGCAGAGAACAGGAGAACGTGCAGAGAACAGGAGAACATGCAGAGAACATGCAGAGAACAGGAGAATGTGCAGAGAACAGGAGAACGTGCAGAGAACAGGAGAACATGTAGAGAACAGGAGAACATGCAGAGAACAGGAGAACATGCAGAGAACAGGAGAACATGCAGAGAACAGAAGAACATGAAGAGAACAGGAGAACGTGCAGAGAACAGGAGAACATGCATACAACAGGAGAACATGCAGAGAACAGAAGAACATGAAGAGAACAGGAGAACGTGCAGAGAACAGGAGAACATGCATACAACAGGATAACATGCAGAGAACAGGAGAACATGAAGAAAACAGGAGAACGTGCAGAGAACAGGAGAACGTGCAGAGAACAGGAGAACGTGCAGAGAACGTCTCGGCGTAGAGGCTGAAGCTACGCTCAGTGAACATCAGCAATGAGTGAGCCGGAGGTGTGTGTGTGTGGGGGGGGGGTCTGAGGGGTTTTCCAGGTTAACGACATCGCGATGGGAAACACTAATGTTTAACCTGAGAGGAGGCGCATGGTGGGACAGGTGTGTGTTCAGCTCCTCTGATCTGAGGTCAGTGAGCAGCAGGTGCAGCGGCTCCGAACCAAAGGTGTGTGTGATAACCCTGTGGAGGGTTTACTGCCCTATCAGGGACGCAGACACCCGTCTGTCTGACTGATTGTCTGACTGACTGTTTGTATCTAAATTATTAAAAGCACTATTTAAACATCTCAGGTATTTTTTTGAAACAGTAAGTCTCTACAATCTCGTTAGTCAACATCTATCAGCAAACAGGATGTGAACCTTTAATCTTCACTTGCATGGAGCAGAAACGTATCCATGAATATGAATATGACTTTAGTCATAAGCCCTCCTCCGGTTCCTCCTGCAGATCTCTGAGTTTCACTCGTCGTCTTTCTGATTCTTCACGGTTGTTGTTGAACTGGAGGAAACCACCAGCTCGTTGAGGATCAACGCCCTTGAGCGCGCTCAGAGGTTGCGTGCCGTCAGCGGAGGCTCGTAGTCCCGGACCAAAACCTGAACGTAGTCTAGTAAGATGCCTCTCTGAGGTTTTATTTCACCGATGAAAGTATTTGTGTTTGTTCCCTCACAGGAAGAGATCAATAAAAGTATAAAGACCAGAGAGACACATCCTCCTTGTGCTTCAGCTCGTTGACTGACAGCAGATGTCTCTGGCTCTGAGTTCAGCAGTAAAACCTCCTCAAGGCCACAAACACAAAGCAGGTCCCTGTCATCTCACAGCAGCATATGGGCCCTGGTTCCCACCGCCACTCCATGTAAACGTCTCATTAGGCTCTGGAGGGGGGCCCTCAGGAGGGGGGCCCTCTGGAGGGGGGCCCACCATGAAAGGAAGAGGCAAGACAAGAGACAACCCCCCCGCTCCGCCGGCTGCAGGCCGTGTGAAGCTGCAGGTAATCGCTGCAAATGAGTACCTGTGTGAGCTGCAGGGGCTTCTGGGAACGGTGTGAAGGCTTCTGGCCTTTAAGGTGCGGATCCCTCCACACCCGGGAGTCCCGGCATCGAGCGAGTGGACCGCATGTGTGTGTGTTCACGAGCACTTCCTCATGAGAGGGTGAGGTGTGAAGACAAAGAGACAAACAAGCCGCCGGTTCAGGTGTCCGGGGGTCAAAGGGTCAACCGGTGGGAGCACAAAGACCCGAGAGAGGGAGTCAGGTCTGGAGGAGTCAGGTCTGGAGGAGTCTGGTCTGGAGGAGTCAGGTCTGGAGGAGTCTGGTCTGGAGGAGTCTGGTCTGGAGGAGTCTGGTCTGGAGGAGTCAGGTCTGGAGGAGTCTGGTCTGGAGGAGTCAGGTCTGGAGGTGTCAGGTCTGGAGGAGTCAGGTCTGGAGGTGTCAGGTCTGGAGGAGTCAGGTCTGGAGGAGTCAGGTCTGGAGGAGTCAGGTCTGGAGGAGTCTGGTCTGGAGGAGTCAGGTCTGGAGGAGTCAGGTCTTGGTATCGTATTTCTCCGGGTGTTGTGTCGCCCGCCGCCACGGAGCATGAGGCGCTTTTATCTGCCATTGTTTTACGGTTCTCGGGATATTTTTTATTTTTGCGTCGTCACAAAGCAGCGCAGCACGACGCTGCGGCTCAAAGTGTTTAAAAGAAGTTAGACAGAGATGATGGTTCTAATGGGTTCTAGTGGGTTCTAGCCGGTTCTCCGTGTCACGTAATCCTGCACCTTTTACTTACCACGTGGCTCATGTAATCACAGCTTTTCAGACATAATTGTCACAAACAGTTCACTAATTAACGCTCCATGAACGTGTTGGAGGATTTTAAAGACGTGAATATGTTTTTGTTTTTTTTAAACCAGAAGTTGTCACGGGGTTGGGAACAGACTGGGTCCACCCTCGGGTTTATATCCCTATTATGAGTTTCATATTACAATAACAGTGCTGTTATTTTCACCAGGATCAAAGCAGATCCAGAGAATCCTGATCCTGGATCTGGCTTCAGATTTGTTGGTTCAATCCAGACGAAATGCTGCATTTCAGTTTTTTTTAATTTGAGGCAGAGATCTGGATTTTATGCCAACATTCTGGTGTCTAGTCTACCTGGTAAAACAGCATTATTGAGCTTCATCACTGTTGAATGTGTAGATCTGACCCTGAAGTGCCCGTGAACAGACGCTCCCCTAAAGGACCGATCCTTATGAACTCGGTCTCGGTGTCGGGCAGAAGCAGCACCATGTTTGCAGCCCAATAAAGAAACTCGCTTCCCGACCTGAAGAATGCCGTTCGGTCCAAACACGTCGGTTTTCCTCACTTCAGTTGATTTACTTTCTCCTGGCTTGTGGCTCGGTGGGCGGCCGGCCGGGGGATGCGGGAGAGGCTCGCTCACCAGCATCACCACGAGCGCTACCACGAGACAAGTGTGTGCTTGACTGCATATTTGTGGAGGTGGGAATGTTTGCCTTGCCTCACATGAATACCTGGATCAGTACAGTAGGTGAACTCACAGCAAACAGGGCGGCTGCAGCACCACAAGACAACATAAATCTCTTTTCCCCGGGAGACAGAGATTGTTTTGTGCGTTATCACAGGAGATCTCCTTTTTGTTTGCTTTCTGCGTTCTCTTATCAACAGAAGAGACGTGGCGCCCTGTTCCTCAATGGGGAACACCAGTCGGTTGCATTGTGTTTGGATGTTAAAGTAAAAAAACATATCTGAGTTATGATAAATACATATTGTCCCGGAGCAGCAGCGGCGCATACGTCTGCGTTTACTGCCTCAGGGTAAATTATCGAGGTGTCCCTTCAAGGCGAAACACACCATTGTTTCGGCTAACAATCCACAATCTGACGCAGGAAGTGACACACAGGACACAAATACAATGACCAGCGCGGCTGCAGGTCGGCGACAACAGAACGGCGGCTCCAAGGAGCAGTGGGAAAAAAGATCGGCGCACACATGAAGAAAAAATGCACACAAACGCACACAATACAGATGTGGAGAGGGAAGCTGAGGTACTGTACAGCGAGGCATTGCCGAGCGAAGACTCAAGTCTGGGACTCATCAGAGACCAGGAGGCCATGTGGTTGAGGTCTGCAGGCCGTGGTGCTGGTCCAGCCTTCCTCCTGGACTCCTGAGTCTCAGTATCCAGTCAGGACAAAGGAGCCGCATCGCTTACTAGAAGTTATCCGATGTCATCTTTCATCCAGGACTTTAAACCAAATTCCCATGACCAAACATTTAGTGAAATCTGGGTGTGTCCATGAAAAAGTGATAAAATGTAGTATTTAAACTAACAATGAGGATCCCAAAGCATACAGTATTCCTTAAAGGACACAAATGAATGAGAGACAATAGTTTGATTAAAAGAATAAACATTTATAGATATACTCAGCGTATGCCTGCTTATATTTTGAGTCTTTCTTTTAAAAGAATATTAATTATTTCAAGCTCAGCGTAAATGAACCACATGAACACATGAATATAACACATTTACATGACTTTTACTAAACTTTGGGGATTTTATTTTTTTGAAGGACTTTTCCGTTTCAAAAACTCCTCTCGGCAAAGGAGTCATGGGAAAAAGCAGACGAGCCGGTGGAGAGGGCTGTGTGCAAAACCAAATCATCAAAAATATATAAAAAGCAGACAAAAAAAGCAGATAAAAAGCATATCCTCATTTAACTTGCTGTTGAATGAGGAGGAGGGGAAGATACATCGTGCTTCGTAAAAAACGCTTCTACCAACCTTTGTCTGTTCCGACTACGTCTACCGGTATCGTCAAATATTTCTCATTTTGGTGTTTATTTGTCACCGGTTCATAAAGCCCTTAAAGGGTGCTGACATGAGCCCATCCAAGGTCCAAGACACTCCTGATGTGGAGCAGCTCGACCCACAACAGTTACGGTCCACCATCACTTTTATGGATTCCCCTCAAAAAAGGGTTCTTTGGATGAAATAAATACCCTTGAAAAAGCCTTTCTTGGTTCCTTTAGGAACCCTTACTTCTAAGTCTGGATAATGACTATTTGCTGCTAATACTTTGCCTGAAAGTGTGAATTTAGAGGCCATAGGTATGACTTCTGAGCCCCACTCCGGTGGTGACGGATGGATTGGTAAACGGGGTGACGGTTGGCCGATCGGAGAGCAGCGACCGGGACGAGGGATTTGGCTTTTTGAGGCTTTTGAGTGAAACCGAGCGGCGCCGGGGTCAAGCGGCCCGACCCGCTGAGAGCCGCTCCGTCATCACACCGACGGCCCTCCGGTTGACCTCCGGTCCATCGCTCCTCTCTGTTCTCTGTTTACCGGCAACACGGATGAGACGCCGCTGAGAGCCATGATTCTGTTTATTTGTCTCTTTCCGTTTGATCTCTCCGGCCGGTGGATCTCCAGCGGAGGAGCTGGGCTATTTGAGGGCACTTTGTTTGAGGATTCCTTAATCGCTCTGAAACCCGACGCAGGGCTCCTCGCTCCGTGGTCGGAGAGGGAAAGGGTTTGTGTGTTTGGGCGGAAAACCCCAAAACATCCGAGTCGTCTGAGGAGTCCTTTCAGGGCTGCGGTGCCTGTGGCACGACTTTAATTGAATAATGTGATTTAATTTGAAGCCAATTAAAGAAAATGTTCCACTTTGATGAGATCATTTCCTTCTTTTTTTTATTTAAAACGTTAACTGGTTTAGAAAAGTTCCTGAAATAATTTTTTGCTTAAAGTGTGAAACATTTTCTCATGTATTAATTTCCGCCGCCCGTAGACAGTCCTCGGGCTGCAGAGGTTCTTGTTAACATGCTGTGTGAAGCTCTGACACGGCCTTGGCACCACAGAGCACTGATTATGCCGAAAGAAGAAAAAAAAGAAAAATGCGAGGAAGGCAATCTGATAGGAATGCTGCTGGAATTCCCCGGAATCTCCTCCCCCTCCCCCCCATCACTGTTCATGAATCCATGAGGAGTTTTAACATGCAGCACAATAGACGAGGGGAGCTATTCTGCGACCATAATGCAAGGAAGTGTTACCTCAGTGCAAAAAATGTCAGGACCACGGAGGCCCCCCGTCCTGGAAACAATCAGCGAGGAAGCCGAGGCAGGTGCCCACCTCCTGAGAAAATATCCTCCTGCAGGGGGGAGGGCGGCGTGTAGGAGGAGCAATTAAACCATAAAGTCTGAACTACCGAAGGCTCGCGTGCAAAGAACAAGGCCAGAGTACGGATCCTGCAGAGGTATGCAAATCATTTCAACTGTCACCAGATACGTAAACACAGATGCTGGTCGCCATCAGAGAAATAAATCAATAACCTTTAGTGATGGACCCTGGTGGGGACTAGTCCTGTATGTTAGTGATGGACCCTGGTGGGGACTAGTCCTGCATAGTGATGGACACCGGTGGGGACTAGTCCTGTATGTTGGTGATGGACCCAGATAGGGACTAGTCCTGCATCTTGGTGATGGACCCCGGTGGGGACTAGTCCTGCATAGTGATGGACACCGGTGGGGACTAGTCCTGCATAGTGATGGACACCGGTGGGGACTAGTCCTGTATGTTAGTGATGGACCCCGGTGGGGACAAGTCCTGCATCTTGGTGATGGACCCCGGTGGGGACAAGTCCTGCATCTTGGTGATGGACCCCGGTGGGGATCAGTCCTGCATTTTGGTTTGAGATCAATTTACGTGAAACAACACAATCTGAAATAGTCACGAAACGTAATCTATTGGTTCCGTGTACCGGGACAATAATTTTTTTTTCGGGGCGACACTACATTAAATAAAATAACAAGATAAATAAAACTACTTTGGTAGAAGTTTGGGAAGCCACCTCCATAGAAGCACAACGCGGTTGTCAGGTGAGACCGTAACGGCCTAAAGGATCAATAAGGTCCAATCCCACCTCGGCCCTCACGGCTCCCGGAGGCTCCGTGAGGGTTCGGTTCTGTCCGCTGTCACATCGTCGAGTGTTTGAGTCTCTGGCAGACATGTTGAGCCCTTTGTGAACCATTTCCAAGTCAGCATTAGATGCAGACTTTGCCCAAGGGAATTACCCACAATTCATAGCAATGAGACTGTGGGGGCAGGGGCGCGATTAGCGCACCTGCGGCAGAGAGAGAGAGGCGCGCTCGTTGGAGACAGCCGTTCTCATTAGTGGGAGCGGCTGGTTCTGATGAGCGCGGGGAAGGGGTGCGGCTATAAAGAGCCGCACAGTGGGGTGCACGGGGTGGTTGGTGCGGGTAACGTGTGTGCAGAGTGTCTGCAGGTGAATAAAGCGTGTTAACCCGAAACTCAGCGTGTCCGAGTGCTACATGGAGCGGCTAAATCCCCCGGGTAGAGAGAACCTATGCTACAGAGACGTTAAACACGCAGTTACCAACGGAAGCATGGAGACGTAAAAAAAGGTAAAGAGGCATGTGTTTGTTCAGCCGATAAATAACATTTACTACAACATTAAGGATTAAAGATGGAACATAAAAACACATGAAATCAGAGGAATGCAAGCAGAAATTTTACATATGTATGTATTACACAGATTTATTCATCAAATATTTTGTTATGTTATTGAAGCTGTTTTGACAAAAACGAGTAAATAGATTATTTTAAATGACCTGTCATCTTGTGTGGTAAAAGCCTGAAGACATTAAAATCAGGGCGTTAAAAGTTTAAATTAAATAACCACAATTCTACACAAAAAAGCATTTTTGTAGTCACGTGATACGCTGCAGCAAAGTGCTGTCCAATTCATATTTACAGCATTTTAAGCCCCTACAGCCTCACACTCGAGCTGACGTCAGTAAGTCCCAGAGGGTTCAGGGTTTGAGGCCTTAGGGGGACACTGGGACCGGGCCAATGATTTAATTGATCCACGGTGGGAATTAGATTTGGTTTGTGAGTAAAGTATGAACAAAACATAATCTATTGGTTTCGTGTACCGGGACACCAATTGTATTTATTTTTTTCTAGTGATGATAGAAATGACATTTTTATTTTTCCCCGGGGCGACATTACGTTAAAAGAAAACTACTTTGGTTTTGAAAATAACTATCAACGGTTATGTTTAGCCAACAAAACCCCCAAAACGTTAGGTCACAAACCACCTCCATAAAAGCACAAGGCGGCAATAACGGGACACGAGACATGCAGGGTTAAACACACTGGGAGGACTGAACGCCACTTATAGTGATGGACCCCGGTGGGGACTAGTCCTGTATGTTAGTGATGGACCTCGGTGGGGATCAGTCCTACATGTTTGTTTGAGATCAATTTACGCGAAACAACGCAGTCTGAAATAGTCATGAAACGTAATCTGTTGGTTTCGTGTACCGGGACACCAATTGTATTTGTTTTTTGGAACAGTTGGGATTCCACGAGGAACGACGACCCAACAACGGGACACGAGACTTAACAGTTAAAACACACTGGGAGGTGCTGGTGATTGAACACAGGAGGATTTGATTAGGGCGAGGCAGACAATCACAAGGACAGGAAGTTACGAGGACACGAGAGACAGGGAACTTCAAAATAAAACAGGGAACCAAAACAAGCCTGTGTCAACAGCCTTCTGGTTGAAAGTCCCGTTTGTAGCGTACCCCCACTCAGGATAATTAACACCCTTTAACATCTTTTGTTTTCTTATTAAAAGACATTTGCCATTTTTATTTTATAATATATATTTGGTCTAACGCACTGTTTGTTGTTTACCATATTTCTTTTTTTATTGTTCAGTGCAACTGTCGAAACTCTTTTGCCTCACTGCCTCATTCTTCTCCTCCAGAGCCTTTTCTCTGTCATATCCTTGGTCAGCGTCTTGCTGTCCTGGGATACAATCAGTGATTCTGTTCTCATTTCCCTGTTCACGGGAAACCTTTTCCTCCAGGACCTGAAGTTGCTTCTTCAGAGTTTCGTTCTGCCTGATCAGAACAGCTTTCTCTGGCTTCATTGTTTTGTAGTTTGTCTTGAACACAATGGAAACGTCCAGTCTGTTGGTCAAACCTGGTACTGGTTGAGTCCAAGGAGTCGGTCCGTTCTTGTAGAACACCGTTCTTCCTGTGGAGGGTTCCCTCATCAATGGAGTCTTGCGTTACCAGGTTGTCTTTCCTCACAGCTTCTCCTAACTGGACTTCCTTCTGCAACTCCTGGATGTGGTTCTCTTTGCTGATTGCCTCTTTGTCAGTTTGTTTGCATTCAGGAGCACTTCCTCCAAAGCAAAGTCAATTTGGAGTTTATGTTCTAGGAACTTAATTTGTTTCTCAGCCTTCGCAGTTTTATACGTGCTCTCAAATAGGCGGTGGTTTTGGGCCTCATCTAGAAGCACCCTCACTTGTTTCCGTAGGATGTTGCATGCTTTCTTGGTGGTAGACTTCTGGATGTTGAATTGTTGAGTCCTCTTCTGTAGGATGTCTAGTTTATCCCAGCCTTGGATCAGGCAGAGGGTCATCAGCTGGGTGGCAAAATCATTAAGAATCAGCATTTCCTTTTCCTCATGATTTTTTTCAGGTTCCTCAATGGCATTGAAACCAGGTTTGACCATGCCTCCTAAAGCCAGGTCTTGGTGCCTGTACTGGTTTTGGGGTTGACCATGCCTTGTTGTTGAACTAAAGGCATGTCTGTAGGTGCCTGTCCTTTCAACTGAGATGAGTTGATATCTCCCAGTGTACCTGGTTGGCGTAAGCCTCTTGTTCAGGTCTTGGCCCTGGTTGGCGTAATCCCACTTGACCTCTTTTCTGGATGGCCATGAGACGGGCGATGCTTCCTTGTGGAAGTGGTGTCTCTAAGCCCAGTTGTTGAGGTGCCTGGACCGGCGTCTGGATCAATTTCGCCTGATTCATGGTGTTGTTTTCAGATGGTACTTGAAAAGAAACAATTAATTCTCCTTGTACTTTTACAAACTCCTCCATGGGATTTTAATCAGATCATGCATGATAATATGGTTACAATATGTAAATAAAATAAAATATTTTATTAAAATCTCGTACATGACATTTTTACTTGAGTAGGAAAATCTGCCCTGCTCTGTATTGAGAGGAGCTCTGAAGCTTTTGTTAAATATATATTTAATCTATTCTATGCTTCTGTTTTGTGTGTGAAATCAGCCTTCAAGCTAACACTTGGAAACGGTTATTTAGATTAAATGCTCCTGTAGAACAAGCTGGAAATCTCTCAGATTACAAGCAACAATGAATAAGTGCGCCAAAAGAAAAGAGGCTCAAAATGGCCCCATTATGTGAAACGGATTGTTATTAACGCTCCTTCCTCTCTGAAACAAAACTCACTTCACCTCTGCGACATGATACGTGATGACGATCTAGACCAGAAAACGCTGGGTATCGTTCGATAAATTACAGGGACATTAGAGGCACAGGATACTGTATTTTCTTCTCTTTTTTTACCGACATAATAAACGGCTAGACGTCCCACGAGAGGCGGCGAGGATCAAAACTCGGTGCCTCCCGGAGGACTTCCTTTAATGTCTTTGTGCGTGCGTGGATTTGATACCCTGCCTGCTTTAAATGAGATCCAACTACATCCATTAGTCACAGAAGGCCGTTAATATGTCTGCTCAGAGGGCGGGGGACCCCACATCAAGGTCTTAATCAACCTATTGTGACTCTGCAAGCTAAGAGGACCTTGGATTTGATTGAGCATTGACGTTTTTATTAAAATTCTCCTTATTTCTCTCGTTGTGTGTTCCACTGGTTCTGCATGTAAGAATGTTTAAACTTTTAAAGTTTGTGTGTGGGATCACAGCATTGGTGCAGAGTTGCTCCTCAAGTCGTAAAACAAGCTACTGACATCTCCTCTGGTTGTATAGAAGTCTATGCTTCATGTGTTAAAGCTGCATTCTCTCTCCTAACCACCAGGGGGTGACTCCTTTGGTTGTATAGAAGTCTATGCTTCATGTGTTAAAGCTGCATTCTCTCTCCTGACCACCAGGGGGCGACTCCTCTGGTTGTATAGAAGTATATGCTTCATGTGTTAAAGCTGCATTCTCTCTCCTAACCACCAGGGGGTGACTCCTTTGGTTGTATAGAAGTCTATGCTTCATGTGTTAAAGCTGCATTCTCTCTCCTGACCACCAGGGGGCGACTCCTCTGGTTGTATAGAAGTATATGCTTCATGTGTTAAAGCTGCATTCTCTCTCATGACCACCAGGGGGCGACTCCTCTGGTTGTATAGAAGTCTATGCTTCAAAAGGCGGCAGAATGCTCAAACTCGAAGCTTCAAAAATCTACAAACTGGTGTGACGTCATGCCACCTATGTCCACTTATTACATTACATTTCATTTAGCTGACGCTTTTATCCAAAGAGACTTACATGATATACAGTAGACCGTAGACACAGCAACGGTGAGCAATTAGGGTTAAGTGTCTTGCTCAGGGACACAACGACATGGAGTGGCTGAGGCGGGGTTTGAACCACCGACCCTCTGATTGAAAGACTGACTTGCTAACCACTGAGCCACAGTCGCCCAACACTCGACTCCATTTCTTCTTCTTCTGAATCTCCCGGGTTCCCTTTGTTACGTTCTCCAACAGGAAACCCCACACACACAAACAAAGTGTTCGTCACTAACAAGTACAACACAGATGCAGCAGCTGAAGGTCAAAAAGCCAGAGCCGTGTGACCGCATGTGTGTTATCGCTGGTCAGGAACTCACGAGGGTGCAGCAGCGATTGTTAACACGCGGTCAGTTTGTGTTGCGCTGGATGACAGACGGGCTAAATGTGCGTTCCCGGGCTTTCTTCAGGAGGTGGCAGCGCCGCTCTCGGGAGGGTTCGGCTCGAGGAAATTACACTTTCTCCCGTGAGATACCAATCTGGAGAGAGCGCTGCCATGCACAACAATGCCGCGTTGAAATGGGAGTGAGCCGCGTTGTTCCTCTCCCGGGCCGGCCCGGTTCTGAGCCCCCTGAAAGGGAACCGGTCCGGCTGGCGGCTCTGATAAGCACCTGCCACGAGGAGGAGGACTCGCACCCTGAGTGACACGAGCATGATGTCACCCACCGCCGTACAATCCAGCCGTGATTCACCTTAAGGTGCGTGAGAAGTTAGCGACGCTTCCTGGAAAGATCAGAGACAAGAATCTGATGTTTACACGAACCGTGGTTCATTTGTCGTGTTTCCTGTGTAGCAAATGGGCTACAGTTGATCATTGTGCTAACTACTGTAGCATGCTAACACATAGCTAACAGCTAGCTCGTCCCGTCGTCACCATGGTTGTCAGCTGACCCCCAGTGGACATAACCCTTTGACCTGGCTGGAGTCGGATGCTTTTAGCCAGATCATTTTGTTTGTTTCTGTTTCATAATGCGGCGCCCTCTGGTGGCCGTAGAGTACGACGCTCGGTATACGCAAAGTTACTGTCATTACCACGTTCTAACTTGTACAGCGGTGGAATAAACATCTAATCGTGAACATTGAAGGTATTAGTTCTATCTTCAACTTTCACACAGTTTTAAATCCCAAAGCACTCTATATTAGTTATATTATATTAATATATTGTGTCGTAACGCTGCCTTCAAATATAACTCTTGAGGATGAACTCTTGACCCCGTTGCCTTTGTGTTTTTTTAAATGCTGAGTTGCTGTTGAACAGAACAAATTGAAAAGTTGGTGTTGAGGGTCGAGCTCAGGGCCATTACCCCCCAGACCCCCCCAGACCCCTCAGATCCTAATGACAGAGGCCAGCCGTGGGCCACAGAGGGAGGCAGACATGTCTGGACATGTGGACCTGGTCCAGCACCTGGGCCCCTTTTGGACACACACACACACACACCTGTAACTGAGCCTCGGCCACTACAGCTAGTCAACCATGCTGTCGGTCGCTCCGCCCTGACGCATGAAAAACACTTCAAGTTTATTTAATCCTCTGAGGGTGTGGTTTACCACCCGAGGGACACAATGAGCAGTGTTCAAGCACAGGAAAATATTGTTTCAGTTCGTTCCCTTTACCTTCCTGTGAGTGACAACTCGCCTCAAAACACTCTTAACGCTTTTACTTTACACGTACCCAGATATGTTTTCTGATCGGATATGTTTTCTGATCGGATATATTTTCTGATCGGATATGTTTTCTGATCGGATATGTTTTCTGATCGGATATGTTTTCTGATCAGATATGTTCCTCTGGGTTCTGGCCTCGGCTACTGCTTTGCCAGAGGAAACTGAGCTCACTGAGCATGCTCGGTTTCTTCTTCTCTGGTCTTTAACATATCGCTGACGAAGCCTTTCTCACACTCCAAAGCCTCTCAGAAGTTTAGCTTAGGTTAGGTTAGCTTAGCTTATTTTATTTTAGCTTAGCGGTGCAGCTCTAATCCTGAAGGTGAGGACCAACGTTTACTTCCATCCAGTCAAAACCTCAAACGCCAGAAGAAGAGGACGAGGTCTGCAGGAAGAAGCCTCTGAGGAACAGGAGCGTAACATCCATCCAATAGTTTCATCATTTCAGTCCCGACCGACGTTGTTTGCTGGCAGACGAACATGTCCAGCTATGAGCGGGTCATGAACATGAAGGGTTAATAACTGATGGTGAAGACGATCAGCCGGTGCAACCAGACCGCGTTTAGGAGAGTTTAAGTGAAAGTCTGGATCATGGTTACAATGGATTGTCATTAAAAGTACACAAAGCATACAACTATACGAGGCGTGTGTGTGTGTGTGTGTGTGTGTGTGTGTCCAGCCGCCTCACATGAGCCACGGAGGCCGGACACGGGCGAGCGGCTCCTGACAGGCATTTCAAACCCTGCTGCCCTCTCCGCCATGTGGCCTCGCCAATAATGGGAACCTGATCGTAGGGAGAGGTGTGTGTGTGAGGTTGGGGGGTGTGTGGTCCGTCCTTTGTGAGAAGCTCTTCAAAGCGCTGGCCCTCCTATTTGTCCACTGGAGCTCTTTGTAACGGTATCCTCCACTGTCATTTCGCCCCTTGTATTTTTAGGCAGGGCTATTATTGCCTCATACCCCGAGGCTTTGTGTGCCGGACCGGCTCAGGTTTTGCTTTTTGTTTTTTCCGCTGCCCCTCCACCACATGTTGAGCTGCAGAGTAACGGATCTCAACCAACCGGCGCTCTGCTAATGCCAGGTCTCACGGGGAGCGCAGGTCACGGCTCCGCCCACTGCGATGATGTCATTGTGATGATGCCCACTGTGGGAACGCGGCGTTGCACGATAATGATCTGAGTCCACACCAGAGTGCTCACGTGACGTTCCTTCTAAGAGCTTCATGAAAAAAATACAAAACGTAGTTTTGCTTTCTTAATATTTGGAAGACTTGCAGGAGACAAATCTGTCATGAAGTCTCCCGCCGGCTTCTCTATGGCGAGTTGAACCTCGGCTAAAAAACTATATCTGTTATATACGGAGATGAGAGACGTTAGTTGAAGAGGGACGACCTGTTTTCGGGGACAGATGCATGGTGAGGCCTTGGCGGTCCTGGACCCTGACAGTCCTGGACCGCCTGAAGTGTCCACTTCCTGACCCCGTAGTGCAGCAGTGCATGCCCCCCAGGTTGCCCTGTAATATCTGACATGAGCAGATGAATAATACATCAGAGGCTTCAGCCGTCCCGTAACTCTACCCGAGTCCCGGGACAGGAGGCAGGCCGGCGGGTGAGGGGGGGGGGGGGGGTTGATGAGTAAAAGCTGTAATTGTTGCCGCCAGTCAAACAGCATGTGGTTGATGCGAAGCGCTTAACTGGCTGGAGCCCACGACCGAAGCCTGGTCCAGCTGCTCCACTGCACACAGCTGTGGAGTGTGTGTGTGTGTGTGTGAGATCCGCTGGCTAAGTTCAGACTGAATGCGACGTGTCCATGGTGGACTGGTCTGTGCTGGATCTGGGTCTGTCCACGGTGGACTGGTCTCTGCTGGAGGCCTCGCTGGAGTCTGAGCTGAAGGAGGTTCTGGAGAACCTGCATGATGTCATCTGGTTTCACCAGAACCCGACCCGGTGGCTCCAATGAGGATCTTTAAGAAGAACTCTAGAACCAGACCATCTTCTCTCTGGTGGTCTGCTTACTGATGGAGGTCTATATTCAATTCAATTCAATTCAGTTTATTTTGTATAGCCCAAAATCACAAATACAAATTTGCCTCTAAGGGCTTCACAATCTGTACACATACGACATCCCTGTCCCGGAACCTCACATCGGATCAGGAAAAACTCCCTCTAGAAAACAAGGGGAAGAAACCTTCAGGAGGGCAACAGAGGAGGATCCCTCTCCCCGGATGGACAGAAGCAATAGATGTCATGTGTACAGAATCAACATAACAGAGTTACAGCACATTCAATGGATGTCACAGAAATTATTCATGAGTAGTAGGCATGGCCACGGCCCAGATGACTATGATCCATGGCAGCAGACGGAGGTGAAGATGAAGGGCATCAGCAGGGCCGCCATGGAAGGGAACAGGACCGGCTTCAGACAGCCACGATCCATGGACGCTTGAGGAGAGGAAGCACAGAGGCTCCCGAGAGGAAGTAGAGTTAGTAATGAGCATTAAAGAGACATTCATTAATTTATCTGGAAGTATAGAGGACCAGGACTACACTGAGGTCTATAGAGGACCAGGACTAGACTGAGGTCTATAGAGGACCAGGACTACAATGAGGTCTATAGAGGACCAGGACTACACTGAGGTCTATAGAGGACCAGGACTACACTGAGGTCTATAGGGGACCAGGACTAGACTGAGGTCAATAGAGGACCAGGACTTCAATGAGGTCTATAGAGGACCAGGACCAAGACTGATGTCTATAGAGGACCAGGACTAGACTGAGGCAGAAGAATCTGGGAGAGAGGAAGCTTTATGAGGGAGAGGAATGCTCTACTGGTGAAGGATGAATCATAAAAGAGGTTCCACTGAAATATGAAGTAAAACTGAAATATGAAGTAAAACTGAAATATGAAGTAAAAGCTGCAGCGTGATGAAGACGAGGAGTCAGCCTGCAGATAAAGTCATGAAGATCAAAGTGAAGCCAAGCTCTGTGTTCCTGGTGTTTTACAGTAATGAGAGGACCATGACCACCAATGTGCTGCTTAGGACCCTCAAAGACTCGGTGGTTAGATGCCTAAATGCTCGGCTGCATTGTGATCACTGCTTGTAAAGACGAGTCACCTTAAAGCTGCAGTTAGGACTTCCTGGCCACCAGGGGGCGCTCAGTCGCTCTGTTCACGACGTACGCTTGAAGGAAACCCTTTATACTAGGGATGCAACGATACCACTTTTTACAAACCGATACGAGTACGAGTATTTTTATTTGTATACTTGCCGATACCGAGTACCGATACCGATACTTCTTAGATTTGGTCTCCATGAAAGTGCAATTAATTTGGAGGCAGATTTTATTTTATCCTCTGCAGATTATGTCAAGCCTATAGTACAAAATTAACAGAAGGCTATCCCAAGCTTTAAACTTCTTGTGGAAGTCCCTCTAATGTCGGACCATAAAACGCCCCGTGTCCGGGTTCATAATGTAAGCGATAATATTAGGGATCGAGCAATTATATAGGAAGCTGTGTTCCAAGTTATGTTTCCGGTGCTTTTATTGTGGAGGGAGAAACGGAAAGGAAAAGAGGAGTGGAATTGTGGGATATACGTGTGTGAAGGAGATAAAAAAGTGGTTCAAGTTACCCTGCAGCGTGTTTTCATTTTATTAGAATTACAAATATAGACACACAACAGACACTCGGCTACAATAATATCATCCGTAGCCGCACAACAGCGTCTGAATGAGGCCGCTGCCAGCGCTACTTCAGGTGGATCAGCAACAGTTTGATTCAAACCGGCAGGACGGCAGTAATTTGCGTCGCGTTGGGTGTGAACGCACATTACTCTACACACCTTGCTGCAAGAGCTGCAAGAGAGCGACGAAAGAGCCGTATGCGGCTCTGGATCACGGGTTGCCGACCCCTGCCCTAGACGTTGAAGTCAGGTAGGACAACAAATCTTTTTCTCCACAAAGCGCGACCAGTTTGTTGTAGTGAAATACTGATGAGTGGTATCGGTTCTTGGTATCGGCCATTGAAACCGATACGAGTATTTTAACGCAGTATCGGCCCCGATACCCGATACCGGTATCGGTGCATCCCTACTTTATACTGAAACAAAGGTGTAACACCCTGTAAACTAAATATTTCCTGAAATGTAGATTTTTTAAGACCTCCCGTTTCTAAAGCTTCTAAAAGCAAATCGACGGTCTTTGTAAAGATCTGGTGACTCAGACAAAAGTTATTTTATCAGAGAACTATTTGTGATGTCTGAAAAGCCCTGAGCGCACACGCCTAGTTACTGAAGCTGCAATTAACAGATTGCTGCACACACAGAGAGCACAGACCAAGCTTACCTTCACTACCTACCAGAGGAGGGGTGACTCCTCTGGTTGTATAGAAGTCTATGCTTCATGTGACCTGCTGTGTTTTACATGAGCTGAAGGTTTCTAGAAGCTCATTTATTTTAGTATGACTCCTCTGGTTGTATAGAAGTCTATGCTTCATGTGTTAAAGCTGCATTCTCTCTCCTGACCACCAGGGGGTGACTCCTCTGGTTGTATAGAAGTCTATACTTCATGTGTTAAAGCTGCATTCTCTCTCCTGACCACCAGGGGGTGACTCCTCTGGTTGTATAGAAGTCTATGCTTCATGTGTTAAAGCTGCATTCTCTCTCCTGACCACCAGGGGGCGACTCCTCTGGTTGTATAGAAGTCTATGCTTCATGTGTTAAAGCTGCATTCTCTCTCCTGACTACCAGGGGGCGACTCCTCTGGTTGTATAGAAGTCTATGCTTCATGTGTTAAAGCTGCATTCTCTCTCCTGACCACCAGGGGGCGACTCCTCGGGTTGTATAGAAGTCTATGATTCACGTGATCATTTTCTCTCTTCTTTAACTCTCACGTCGTCATTTTATTTCACGTCGATGTAAATAAATAATAATAAATAAATAAAAAGAAGTCTTGTGTTCTGAGGTGAAACACAAGCTGAAAACAGAGTCCATTACAAGAGAGCATCCGGTTCACACATCGACCGGAGAATGATGCTGCACGCCTGGAGACCCACAACAAACACACACACACACACACACACACACACACACACAGCAGCCTCTCCGGTGAAGATCAGGTGTCCAGTGGCTTATTAAACATTAAGCTCAACAGCTTCCCTACGGGGGGAGAGGGGGGGAGACCCCCCCTGTCTCATTACAGCTGTTGAGGTATGAGACAACAGGACCGGCCTCCACAATGGGGCCGGAGGCCGACAGCCAATCGGGGCGTTCGCTGCTGCGTTGGCACGGCGACAGCAGGTAGGCCGGAGATTAACTGCTGCTGTTCTTTATCTCACGGTCAGAGGTCAAAGGTCAGGGAGAGCCTCGAAGACTCTTAACGAGGAATCTCATGCACCTGTGTGTACCACACACACACTCACTCACACGCACACACACACGAGGAAAAACTACTTTAAAATATTTGTTTGAAAGTATATATTAATATTTGTATTTCTGCTTTAATGAATTATCGACAGGAAACTATTTGACAACAATCCTGAAAATCTGTAAATGATTTAAACCATTTTTTTATAAAAGTTAAAATAGCGCAAAATGAGCCGATTCCACCTGAGGAATTCTTATTATTCTCTGCTATAATTATTATTGTTATTATTGTTATTACTATTATTATTATTATTATAATAAACAGTGTAATTGTGTGTGAGGGGTTTCTCAGCTTCACAGGTGTTATGGGACACGCCCTCAAGTGTGTGTGTTGCTAGTCTGACACCTGACAACAAGCTGGAGGTGTGTGTGTGTGTGTGTGTGCCTGAATAAAGTAGCTCCATGTGACCTGAGAAGCTTGTCCTAAACACTACTGCTACCTGCTGGCCTGAAGAGAGATCGCAGCACTACAAATAATAAACTTCATGTTTATGTGAACAGGTGGAATAAATCATCAATAAGCAGATCAATGAGAAGATAAAATGATTCTCAGTTAAAGCTGCTCTCTGGATCAGACCCTTCTGGACCCGTCTGGACCCTTCTGGACCACCGTGTGAAGCCTCATCATGTTAAAGAACTGTGGAACGTTTAGAGATCCACTTGAGACGCCATCTGGTGATTTTAGATTATTGTGTTTTAGTTTGATCATGTGATGATATTTAATAAAGAACTCCTTTTCATTAAGCTCTCGACTCGATAGTCCTCCTCCAGGGGCCAATCAGCCACCTCGTAACAAGGCAGCACACACACACACACATAGACACACACACACACTCACTCACACAGACACATAGACACTCACACACACACACACACTCACACATACACTCACACACACACACACTTACACACACACACTCACACACTCACACACACACACACATGGACACACTCTCACACACACACATGGACACACACACTCACACACACACATGGACACACACACACACATGGACACACACTCTCACACACTCACACACTCACACACACACACACATGGACACACACTCTCACACACTCACACACACACACATGGACACACACACACACACATGGACACACACACTCACACACACACAGTACCTGCAAATGATCATAAAAGCCGTATTAATAATGCATGAGGAGGAAAAGGCTTCTCTCTGTGCAGAGAAGGGTTATTAGTGTTTTTAATAATTGGTCTTTGTGGCCTGAGGAGCTGTTGAGTGCTTCTAAGATTTCATATATAAATATATTTATATAAAACACAGAGGAAGAGGAGGAAGCTGGGAGAAGTATAATAAAAGCACCGGAGTGAGGAGGGAGAGGAACGAAGAGGAAGAGCCTGAAGAATAAGAGAGAGGGATGACGAGAATAAAGAAAGAAAAGAGGAGGAGGGGTGAGGAAAGGAAGGGGGGAGGAGAGTGGGAGACAAAAATAAAAGTGATTACATCTACCTTTATTAACCTGCATCGGTAATATACTTTCCTTTGTCAGCATGTTTGAAATGATGAAGTTTAATAACTTTGATGAAACAAAGAAAAGGATGTGAAGCTGGTTGTTGACTGCAGAGCTGCGTCCCGCCACTGGAGGGCGCCACAGACCAGCCTGCTGCTCTCAGAGGACTCATCAGGATGGATTAGATCACAGAGCAGTTTTACAGCTTCTTAAGGACAAATGGTTTAAAACAAATACAAATAAAGACCTGAAGAAGCGTTTGTATCGGGCCGTTAGTCACAGGAAACGTTTCCATTGCAAATCATAAACTTTCATTTCTTCAGACTTTGCTCATGAATATGAACGAGGGCTTCGTGGACAACCCTGTTACATCTGCTGCAGGTACTACTGCCAAAAGTACACAACAAGTACTACTGCTCTCACTGCAGGAACAAACTAAGCACCTTCAGGGACACCAGTAACAGACGTGTAAAGAAAATATATTTATATATTAATTTATATATACAATATATATAAATATATTCATATATAACATGTGTAATATATAAATATTAAGGTATATACATACATATATATATATATATGCATATATACATATTTATATATATATGTACCCTAGATAACATCATGAATAAATACCTATAAATCAATCTGCGTGACCTCATATTACAGTAAATATCTACATATGATATCGCCATAATATCCAATTTCCCCTGAACGTGGCACAAAGACTACGAGTTTCATAATCCTCTGAAATATGAAGCATAACCCGCTCATCGCCGCTCACTAATCACCGGACGCTCCATTAAAACAAATGGAAGTTGTGAATACTTCGTTTCCACAGTAACGAAACATGATGTGATCTGATCATCGGGGACGAGCTGAGAATTTAATCTCAACATTACACCTCCTCATGTTGCAGGTTAACTCAATTACACTCAACAATCCGCCGGCTCCACTGCGTTCAGAAGAAGAGAAAACACTGGAAGTCCATTCTGTAACCTGCTGTGTTTTACATGAGCTGAAGGTTTCTAGAAGCTCATTTATTTTAGTATGACTCCTCTGGTTGTATAGAAGTCTATGCTTCATGTGTTAAAGCTGCATTCTCTCTCCTGACCACCAGGGGGTGACTCCTCTGGTTGTATAGAAGTCTATGCTTCATGTGTTAAAGCTGCATTCTCTCTCCTGACCACCAGGGGGCGACTCCTCTGGTTGTATAGAAGTCTATGCTTCATGTGTTAAAGCTGCATTCTCTCTCCTGACCACCAGGGGGTGACTCCTCTGGTTGTATAGAAGTCTATGCTTCATGTGTTAAAGCTGCATTCTCTCTCCTGACCACCAGGGGGCGACTCCTCTGGTTGTATAGAAGTCTATGCTTCATGTGTTAAACCTGCATTCTCTCTCCTGACCACCAGGGGGTGACTCCTCTGGTTGTATAGAAGTCTATGCTTCATGTGTTAAAGCTGCATTCTCTCTCCTGACCACCAGGGGGCGACTCCTCTGGTTGTATAGAAGTCTATGCTTCATGTGTTAAACCTGCATTCTCTTCCGTTGTAAGCCCAGTAAAAGACGTGAGTGATGATTGGATCTGCACACGACACCATGTGACCAACTAGGTTTCCCACCTCACTTCCTCTTCAAAGCTGCTGGAGACGTGGCGGATGAAATATTAATCTTCTTGAATTTATGATGGATGACGGCAGTGAGATATATTAAACCATTAGGAGGTAGAGGTCGAGGAGGAAGAGGAAGGAAGACGAGGAAGTCAGACAATCTTTCTGCTGCAAATTTTATGATTTGCTTTTCTCAAAACATGTCACAAAATCTGCCAGTACAATTAAAATGTAGATATTATGTTTGATACATATTTCTTTATGGCAGATTGGCACTGGATTAAAATCTCAGGTGACATCCACAGTTATTAACATGACTCGAGGTACCCAGGTGACACTTCAGATCCCAAAGAAGCTGCTGGACGGACATTGTTTTGTCCAGTTAACCATCAACCCCACGTGAGTCACCTTCACCGACTTTGAGAATCAGAGTGATCCTGATGAAGCGGACTCTTCCTCGTGGTGCTGATCGTTCCGGGCAGAGTTCTGGTGGCGAGCCAGGAAAGGGGGAGACGACGACACCTGAACCCCATTAGTCGTCTCCCACGGTGCTCATCTGTCTGTTTGTCAGCAGGACGCCCTGAGGAGGGTTCGAATCCCAGCCTGGACGGGAAGGGCAGAGCAGTGCATGCTGGTCTCTCAGAGTAGCTAAACCTACGGAGAAATAATATGTTTAGTTATCCACATCATTATGACCCTAACTCAGTATTTTACCATCTTTTACGTATTTTTAACCATTTTTTCCGAAACCTAACAAAGTGGTTTAATACAAAGACAGAAGTTTATTCTAAAATACTTTATGTATGTAATAAGCAGAAATTGACACGTGTTGCTGGCTATCGTAGGAAAACGCAGCTCTATAGAGCCATTTAAAAATGGCTCTTATTTGTAGTTTAAATGTACTTTTATTAGTTCAGTCTCAGTGCACTCAACATGTTTTTCTAGATAGGAAGGCAGTTGAAGCTCTGATGAACTCAGTTAGAGACCAGCTGGTGAACATAGTGAAGCGTTCAGCAGCTAAGAGACAGAAGTCTTTCTCAGAGGAGTGGAGACCAAAACCGACGAGTGGGCGACTGTGGCTCAGTGGTTAGCAAGTCAGTCTTTCAATCAGAGGGTCGGTGGTTCAAACCCCGGCTCAGCCAGTCCATGTCGTTGTGTCCTTGAGCAAGACACTTAACCCTCATTGCTCACTGTTGCTGTGTCTACAGTCTACTGTATATCATGTAAGTCTCTTTGGATAAAAGCCTCATATAAATGTAATCTAATCAAAACCAGAGCTGAAAGAGAGAGAACACTCATCATCTAAATTAATAATGTTTGTCCTGAATGTGGAAATAGCTCCATGCTTTTATTCTGATAATCTTGACCACCGAGCAGATGCACTGCAGCAGTGGGAGCATTAAGCACCTTGCTCAAGGGCACCTTGATGCTGGGGGGGAGGGGGGGTTAGCCTCGCTTTGACGGGCTCAGATTGCATTTCAGACAGAAAACCTGAAACAGGAGGTGTTGTTTCGACTGAAACGCAGCTGTGCAGGGAAGTCCTATCAACAACAACAACAACAACAACCGTGGAAGAAAGCAGTGATGAAAGAAAAGAAAGGAAGCTGGACAGGACGTTAGAACCCTGACTTATGGTGTGTTCACACCGAACGCGATGCAAATTTTTCGCGCGACCAGATTACATGTAAAGTCAATGCACAGACGCGTTTGGTTGCGACAGACGCAAAATTTCGCCGGGCGGCGCGTTAGACGCGAAATTCGCGTGAGTTGAAATTTTCCAACTCGGGCGAAAAATCGCTTGGCGAAAGCCAATCAGCGTTGATCACCGCCGTCCTGCCGGTTTGAATCAAACAGCTGCTGATCCACCTGAAGTATCACTGGCAGCGGCCTCATTCAGACGCTGTTGTGCAACTACGGATGATATTATGAACCCGGACACGGGGGCGTTTGATGGTCCGACATTAGAGGGACTTCCACGAGAAGTTTAAAGCAGAACTAGTGGTTAGTTTAATGGTGGATGGGGGAAACGGTACTGTTTTTACGGAGATAAGCCACGGAGATAAGCCCCGCCCCCTTTCAGACGCGTTAAAGCGAATTTGCGTTGACGGGAATTAACCACATAAAGTCGAGCGACTAAACTCACGCGAGTAACGCGGCGCGAAATTTCACGTCGCGTTCGGTGTGAACACACCATTAGAGGGTCGGACAGAAAGTAAATAAAAGAGTCAACCATGTCTCAACAGAAACACTCATGGAGGCGGGCCTATGAGCTGGAGGCGGGCCTACAACCTGGAGGCGGGCCTACGAGCTGGAGGCGGGCCTACAACCTGGAGGCGGGCCTATGAGCTGGAGGCGGGCCTACAACCTGGAGGCGGGCCTATGAGCTGGAGGCGGGCCTACATCCTGGAGGCGGGCCTACATCCTGGAGGCGGGCCTATGAGCTGGAGGCGGGCCTATGAGCCTATGAGGCGGGTCACCAGAAATTGATTTGTTCGGTGTCCCGGCCACATTAATCACCCATCCATCACTTCGCACGGTGAAGGCTGGAGAAAAGAAAATCAATTCCTCTCTTTTTCTCCTGAAAAAAGCCTCGTGGCTCTGATACACTTCTGAGTCCTTCTGCTGGCTTCACGTGAGGCCGAGTCCAGGAGGGGAGGGCGAGGCTGCGTGGTCGGGGGAAGGCGTGTGGAGGCTGGTAGAGGCTGGTGGAGGCTGGCGTGGTCGGGTGGAGGCTGCGTGGTCGGGGGGAGGCGTGTGGAGGCTGGTGGAGGCTGGTGGAGGCCGGCGTGGTCGGGTGGAGGCTGCGTGGTCGGGGGGAGGCGTGTGGAGGCTGGTGGAGGCTGGTGGAGGCCGGCGTGGTCGGGTGGAGGCTGCGTGGTCGGGGGGAGGCGTGTGGAGGCTGGTGGAGGCTGGTGGAGGCCGGCGTGGTCGGGGGGAGGCTGGTGGTGTTTTGACAGATGAAGATGACACAATGTGCTGTTGGGGGTTTCATGTGCTAATTGAGATGGAAACGTGACATCACAATATGATGTAATGATGGTGACATCACAATATGATGTAATATGAATGCCTGCATGTGTTATAGCCTCTCACTCTCATGCAGAGCGACAGTGAAGCTTTGTTACAGCCGTTGGTGTAATAAAGTCATAATAATGTAAATGAACCATGACGGTTATGGCAATCAACATCATTACGTCTTAATGAACTTAATGAAATAAATCCCCCTCGGTGACCCAGACTAAGGCTTTCAAATCCACATTGTTGAATGAATATGAAGTGTGTTGCAGTGAATCCTCTGAAGCTTATTTAGGAACGATGTGAACCACAACGCTGTTGTTTAAAAATGGTCGCTGGGTAGAAAACCATCGGCTGAAAATGTGGCTGCCATTAGTCAAGTAATTAAGATACAATAAAGTTATGCACCAGCATCTACTTCTATACAACTAGAGGAGTCACCCCCTGGTGGTCAGGAGATAGAATGCAGCTTTAACACATAAAACATATACTTCTATACAACCAGAGGAGTCGCCCCCTGGTGGTCAGGAGAGAGAATGCAGCTTTAACACATGAAGCATAGACTTCTATACAACCAGAGGAGTCACCCCCTGGTGGTCAGGAGAGAGAATGCAGCTTTAACACATGAAGCATAGACTTCTATACAACCAGAGGAGTCACCCCCTGGTGGTCAGGAGAGAGAATGCAGCTTTAACACATAAAGCATATACTTCTATACAACCAGAGGAGTCACCCCCTGGTGGTCAGGAGAGAGAATGCAGCTTTAACACATAAAGCATATACTTCTATACAACCAGAGGAGGCGCCCCCTGGTGGTCAGTAGAGAGAATGCAGCTTTAACACATTAAGCATAGACTTCTATACACCCAGAAATACTGGATAACTATTGGATGAATACTTCCTAGGTTTGTCCAAACATGGATGCCTTCCCTCTCGAGGCCCTGATGGCCGGTGTCCGTTTGTTTGCTGTTTCTATTTTTATATTTTAAAAAGTGGCCAAGAGTCTGTTTGCCAACTTCTCTGAATGGTTGCCAGTTGCAACCTGGCAACCCGTCCTGCGTTTCTTTGTATGGTTTCAGCATCCCGGCTCTCGGCATGTTGGTCAGATCCCTTTTGGATCTGAAGCGTTCCAACATTAACTGGACTGCCATGGAATGTTTGTACTGTACTAAACTAAATAATCTACGTGTTCATTATGTAAACTGATATTTTTGAGCAAACGACACTCGATTGGGTCGTCTGAAAATAATTTGTTACACAATCTGGAACGTGGACTCCTCCCATAAATAACTTTCATTCATTTAATTTCAGCAGACGAAGCAAACAACCAGATCCCACAAAGTCTGAAAGTCTGAACACATTCCCATCACCCCGTCAGCTGCTCGCTCACATGGGACAAACAATGACGTTCTTACCGATGCTGTGTGTGTGTGTGTGTGTGTGTGTGTGTGTGTGTGTGTGTGTGTGTGTGTGTGTGTGTGTTGTCCTGAGCTGATTTAATTAGCGGGATGGAGGGCTGGCTGGCAGCAGGAGGGGAGGATAAACGGGGTGAAGACACAAAAGAATTCCTGGTGCCATTCCACTGATGCCGATGTGGTTGTGGTCATTCCGACGCACCGGAGGGCGAACGAGGCATCTGGAGACAAAGGGGCAGACTGGGGCCCACCGGGGGTCTTAACCCCGGACACGCTGGTTACCCCGAAAGCTCTTTAAAGAGGAGAAAGGGAGAGAGAGGGAGGGAGGGAGAGAGAGAGAGAGAGAGAGAGAGAGAGAGAGAAAGCAGACAGATGAAAGTATAATGAGGTTTCGGGTGGAGGTCAGAGACAGATTGGGCGAACCCGATGAAGCACAAACACTAATCAATATGTTTTAAAAAGCAATGGATGAAATTAATGCTGCTTATTGGGATAAATAAGGTGTAAATATACAACCTGTACATACACAACCTGTACATATACAACCTGTACATACACAACCTGTACATATACAACCTGTACATATACAACCTGTACATACACAACCTGTACATACACAACCTGTACATACACAACCTGTACATACACAACCTGTACATACACAACCTGTACATACACAACCTGTACATACACAACCTGTACATACACAACCTGTACATACACAACCTGTACATACACAACCTGTACATACACAACCTGTACATATACAACCTGTACATATACAACCTGTACATACACAACCTGTACATATACAGCCTGTACATACACAACCTGTACATACACAACCTGTACATATACAACCTGTACATACACAACCTGTACATACACAACCTGTACATACACAACCTGTACATATACAACCTGTACATACACAACCTGTACATACACAACCTGTACATACACAACCTGTACATATACAACCTGTACATACACAACCTGTACATACACAACCTGTACATATACAACCTGTACATACACAACCTGTACATATACAACCTGTACATACACAACCTGTACATATACAACCTGTACATACACAACCTGTACATATACAACCTGTACATATACAACCTGTACATACACAACCTGTACATACACAACCTGTACATACACAACCTGTACATATACAACCTGTACATACACAACCTGTACATACACAACCTGTACATATACAACCTGTACATATACAACCTGTACATACACAACCTGTACATACACAACCTGTACATACACAACCTGTACATATACAACCTGTACATACACAACCTGTACATACACAACCTGTACATACACAACCTGTACATATACAACCTGTACATACACAACCTGTACATACACAACCTGTACATATACAACCTGTACATATACAACCTGTACATACACAACCTGTACATACACAACCTGTACATACACAACCTGTACATACACAACCTGTACATACACAACCTGTACATACACAACCTGTACATACACAACCTGTACATATACAACCTGTACATATACAACCTGTACATACACAACCTGTACATATACAACCTGTACATATACAACCTGTACATACACAACCTGTACATACACAACCTGTACATATACAACCTGTACATATACAACCTGTACATATACAACCTGTACATACACAACCTGTACATATACAACCTGTACATATACAACCTGTACATACACAACCTGTACATACACAACCTGTACATACACAACCTGTACATACACAACCTGTACATACACAACCTGTACATACACAACCTGTACATACACAACCTGTACATATACAACCTGTACATATACAACCTGTACATATACAACCTGTACATATACAACCTGTACATACACAACCTGTACATACACAACCTGTACATACACAACCTGTACATACACAACCTGTACATACACAACCTGTACATACACAACCTGTACATACACAACCTGTACATACACAACCTGTACATATACAACCTGTACATATACAACCTGTACATATACAACCTGTACATACACAACCTGTACATACACAACCTGTACATACACAACCTGTACATACACAACCTGTACATATACAACCTGTACATACACAACCTGTACATATACAACCTGTACATATACAACCTGTACATATACAACCTGTACATATACAACCTGTACATACACAACCTGTACATATACAACCTGTACATATACAACCTGTACATATACAACCTGTACATATACAACCTGTACATATACAACCTGTACATACACAACCTGTACATACACAACCTGTACATACACAACCTGTACATATACAACCTGTACATACACAACCTGTACATACACAACCTGTACATACACAACCTGTACATATACAACCTGTACATATACAACCTGTACATTGACATAATGCCTTCTGGGTAATCATATCTTATACAGGCTCACTGAGATGTTTAACTGCTGCATTGAGACGAATGTTGAGCAGAACTAAATATACAATAAAAAAATAAATGTT